>CM054057.1:18327097-18794179 GCA_028641055.1 Alopecurus myosuroides
TATGGGCCAGGCAGGGAAAATGTACACTAGTAGAAAACAGGGCATTGAGCCAAGCACATTGGAACCGGATGTGATACAAACCGGTTCTAAAGGGTATGTCCCCTGGGCCCCCTCCCTGCAGCAACACAAACCGGTCCTAAAGGCCTTGCGGCCATTTGCTGCAAGGAGGGGGCCCAGGGGACAGACCGTTTAGAACCGGTTTGTATCACAAACCGGTTCTAAAGGTTTTCTCATTTTTTGCGGCAACTGCGGGACCCGTTGTCAGACCCTTTAGCACCGGTTTGTAATACAAACCGGTCCTAAAGCCCTCCCCTAAATCCTACATTCCACCCCGAGCTCAGCTCCATTTTTTCCAGCTCGAGCTCAACTCCATTTTTGCTCTCTCCTTCCTCTTGTGAGCTCTAATCCATCCCCATTTTTCTCCACCATTTGTCAAGATTGTTGGTACCCATCGGTTCTACGGTTAGCATCAACATTCCCTCTTCCGGCATTGCAAGTTTTCCTCGTTTTCTTGCTCATTTCATTTTTGTTGTGCTAGCTAGGTGTTTGATGAAACGCCTAAGATAGAATTTGTTATTCATTTGTGATGTATACAATTTGATGCAATTTGAGCTCAAATTTAATTATGATTTGTGGTTTTTTTTAGTGTCACGCGCCTTGTCCCCTTCCTCACCGCCGTCGATCGCCCCGTCACCGACACAACCTTGGTGAGCCTATTGTTTTTATTTACCAAAACAAATTTTGATTTTGTATGATTTACATATTTACTTGTATATAATTTTCTTATTGTGTAAGATTTTATATATATATATAGCGCCATGGTTTTGATATCCGTCCCCGTTGGCCCTCGTCCAGTCTATGATTCGGATGTGGTATATTATCTTTTATAACTACATATTTTCATTTCCTGATTATATGACAATTAATTACGCCGACCAACTTGACATACATATTTTTATCTAGGAGGTAGTGGAACCGGAAATGCCAATCGACCCTATTGTTGAGAAGTTATACTTAGTTGAACAAGAAAATGTTGGCTTGAAAGAAAGATTGAAAAAAACTGAAGAAAGGTTGGAAAAAACTGAAAGAGAGAAAATGACCTTGGAAAAGGTTCTTCCCGGTGTCGTCGATGGTCACAAGAGCGAGATGGACGCAATGCGCCCGAAGATTAGAAAGATTAGAAAATATGCAATTAGTAAAGAGGCTTGGTATCATTATGCCGTCGGGTCAATTGTTACCTTTGTTGCGATTTTGATCGCATTTGTTGTTGTTTTTAAATGCATTAATTAGAGAGAGTTTTTATGGATGGTTTCAGTGTGTATTTTTATGAGAACTATATATGTATGGTCACTACGCTAGTTTGGTTTTAACGTGTGATGAACTTTTTGTATTAATTAATTAATTTAGTCATGATGATTTAGCATAATGGTTGTTGATAAATTTATATAATGCAGATGAACCAGCAATGGATGTACTGTGATCGACGTCGTCCCGAATTCCTTAATGGGATGCATAGTTTTCTCAATGTGGCTGAGAAAAACAGGCAGAATGGATTTATTTTTTGTCCATCTAAAAAATGCCAGAATAAGAGGAATTTCCCTAGCTCAAGAACCATACACACCCACCTGTTGCAAGAAGGATTCATGCCCAGTTATTTTTGTTGGACCAAGCACGGAGAAAGAGAGGTTGTAATGGAAGACAATGAAGATGAAGAGGATAATGATAATTATCCTATGTTCGGTGAACACGGTGATACTGAAATGGGGGAAGACGAGCCTGAACTTGAGGACATTGTTGATGAGTCTGATGATGATCTTCGTCAGGTCATTCGTGAAGAACAGATAAACTGCGCAAGTGAAAACGAGAGGTTGAAGTTGGAGCGCATGTTAGAAGACCACAAAAAATTGTTGTACCCAAATTGCGAAGATGGCCAGAAAAAGCTGGGCACCACCCTGGAATTGCTGCAATGGAAGGCAGAGAATGGATTATCTGACAAGGGATTTGAAAAGCTGCTGAAAATAATGAAGAAGATGCTTCCAAGAGATAACGTGCTGCCCTGCAGTACATACGAAGCAAAGAAGGTTGTCTGCCCTCTAGGATTTAAAGTGCATAAGATACATGCACGCATCAATGACTGCATCCTCTACCGCGGTCAGCACGAGAATTTTAATGCATGCCCGGTATGCGGTGCATTTCGGTATAAGATCAGGCGAGATGACCCTGGTGATGTTGAGGGCGACGATCGCCCCAGGAAGAGGGTTCCTGCCAAGGTGATGTGGCATGCTCCTATAATACCACGGTTGAAACGTTTGTTCCGAAACAAAGAGCATGCCAAGTTGCTGCGATGGCACAAAGAAGACCGTAAGGAAGACGATATGCTGAGCACCCCGCTGATGGGTCGCAGTGGAGAAACATCGACGATAAGTACGAGGACTTTGCACGTGACGCAAGAAACTTAAGGTTTGGTCTGAGTACAGATGGCCTGAATCCATTTGGGGAGCAGAGTAGCAGTCATAGCACCTGGCCCGTGACTCTATGTATCTATAACCTTCCTCCTTGGTTATGCATGAAGCGTAAGTTCATTATGATGCCAGTGCTTATCCCAGGCCCGTCGCAACCCGGCAACAACATTGATGTGTACCTGAGGCCACTGGTTGATGAACTTATAGAGTTGTGGGCTGACGAAGGTGTACGTGTGTGGGACGAGTACAAACAAGAGGAATTTGACCTACGAGGGCTGCTGTTTGTAACCATCAATGATTGGCCCGCTCTTAGTAACATCTCAGGACAGTCAAACAAGGGATACAGCGCATGCACACACTGTTTAGGCGAGACTGAAAGTATACATATAGGCAAGAATGTGTACCCGGGGCATCGTCGATTTCTTCCAGACAGGCATCCCGTAAGAAAGAAAGGAAAGCATTTCAAAGGCGAGGCAGATACACGGAGGAAGCCAACCCTCCCTAAAGGTACTGATATATATGACATGGTCAAAGATATAAAAGTAATCTTTGGTAAGGGTCCTGGCGCACAATCTGTTCCAAATGACGCCGACAACCACGTAGACATGTGGAAGAAGAAATCTATATTCTGGGAACTACCCTATTGGAAATTCCTAGAGGTTCGCTCTGCGATCGACGTGATGCACGTGACGAAAAATATTTGCGTGAACCTGCTAAACTTATTGGGCGTCCATGGGAAGAAGTCGAGAGATACACCAAAAGCACGGCTGCACCACCAACGTATGCACGAATGAGACGACCTGATGAATCCATAGAATTTCAAAGGTCCTGCCAGCTACGCTCTTACCAAGGAAGAGAAGGAGATCTTTTTCCAAGTCCTGAGTAGTATCAAGGTCCCGTCTGGCTACTCGTCGAACATAAAAGGAATACTAAACCTGGAAGAGAAAAAGTTCCAAAACCTTAAGTCTCATGACTGCCACGTGATCATGACCCAGTTACTTCCGATTGCATTGAGGGGGCTTCTGCCAGAAAACGTGCGAGTACCCATTGTGAAGCTATGTGCATTCCTCAATGCAATTGCTCAGAAGGCAATCGATCCAGCAACTCTACCAAGTTTACAGAAGGACGTGGTCCAATGTCTTGTCAGCTTCAAGTTGGTGTTCCCACGAACCTTCTTCAATATTATGACGCACCTCATAGTTCACCTAGTCCAAGAGATTTCCGTTCTCGGTCTTGTATTCTTACACAATATGTTCCACTTTGAGAGGTTCATGGGAGTCTTGTAGAATTATGTTAAAAACCGTGCTAGGCCAGAAAGAAGCATGGTCAAGGGCTATGGAACAGAGGAGGTCATTGAGTTTTGCGTTGACTTTATTCCTGACCTGAACCCGATCGGTGTTCCTCAGTCGCGCCATGAGGGGAGACTGCGTGGAAAAGGCACGCTAGGAAAGAAATCAACAACATGTATGGACGAGCAATCTTTCACTCAAGCACACTACACAGTTCTAGTTAATTCCAACTTGGCGCCTCCATATATCCAGGAACACAAGGATATTTTACGCTCGGAATACCCGGAGCAACCTAAAGATTTCATTGCTAAAGAACACGCGAAGACTTTCGGCGGTTGGTTGCAAAGACGTCTCATTAATGACAACATTGTTGAAGATGAGCTATACTTGTTGGCCAAGCAACCATCTTCGACTATATTGACCTTTAAAGGGTACGAGATAAATGGTAACATATTTTACACGGCAGACCAAGATAAAAGGAGCACCAACCAAAACAGTGGCGTCCGGTTTGATGCAAAAGACGACAACGGGCAAAGGGTCACATACTATGGTTACATAGAGAAGATATGGGAACTTGACTACGGACCTTCCTTTAAGGTCCCTTTGTTCTGGTGCAAATGGTTCAACCTGTCAGGCGTGAAGGTAGACCCGAAGTACGGAATGACAACAGTGGATCAGAAGAATCTTGGGTACGGCAATAATCAATTCGTCCTAGCCAATGATGTGGCTCAGGTTTTCTATGTGAAGGACATGTCTAGCAGACCGAGAAAAAGAAAAGATAAGGAAGCGAATACATCAGACGATGAGCCAAGGCGCCACATAGTTCTTTCAGGGAAAAGAAACATCGTGGGAGTCGAGGACAAGACAGACATGTTAGAAGATTATAATAAATTTGATGAAATTCTTCCCTTCAAAGTCAAAGATGATCCAAGCATTCAGTTAAATGATGAAGATGTTCCTTGGTTACGGCGCAATCAGAAGAAAGACAAGAAGAAAAATAGAAACGGATCATCCCTTTAGTCCCGGTTGGGGACACCAACCGGGACTAAATGGGTTAGGGTTTCGTTTGGACCAATCAGATAGAATCACACAGATCGTGTGCTTCTTTCAAGCGCTTGTGAGTCGTTGGATCCGGGGTGTGTTTCTTTCGAGCTGTTGTGAGCCGTTCGATCAGGACTACGGTGTGTTTCTTTCGAGCTGTTGTGAGCCGTTGGATGAGGTGTTTCTTAACCGTTGGATCAAAACCCTAGCTCAACACTTTGTGAGCCAGAGGACCCTATATATAGCCCACCTTCATACACCGGTCAGTTCATCGAGCAAATACAAAACATCCGGAGTCGCCATCATACGTCCTGTCGTGCATTTGGTATGCATATATGCACCCAGTAGCCACGGTAGGGCTGTATGATGGTGATACCGATTGTTTTGTTCTACACCCCCTTTAAGGTTTCATACATCATATATTCAGTTCATCGAGCAAATACAAAACATCCGGATTCGCCATCATACGTCCAGCTGTGCATTTGGTATGCATATATGCACCCAGTAGCCACGGTTGGGCTGTATGATGGCGATACCGTTTGTTTTGTTCTACACCCCCCTTTAAGGTTTGATACATCATATATTCAGTTCATCGAGCAAATACAAAACATCCGGATTCGCCATCATACGTCCAGTCGTGCATTTGGTATGCATATATGCACCCAGTAGCCACGGTTGGGCTGTATGATGGTGATACCGTTTGTTTTGTTCTACACCCCCTTTAAGGTTTGATACATCATATATTCAGTTCATCGAGCAAATACAAAACATCCGGATTCGCCATCATACGTCCTGCCGTGCATTTGGTATGCATATATGCACCCAGTAGCCACGGTTGGGCTGTATGATGGCGATACCGTTTGTTTTGTTCTACACCCCCCTTTAAGGTTTGATACATCATATATTCAGTTCATCGAGCAAATACAAAACATCCGGATTCGCCATCATACGTCCTGCCGTGCACTTGGTACGCATATATGCACCCAGTAGCCACGGTTGGGCTGTATGATGGCGATACCGTTTGTTTTGTTCTACACCCCCTTTAAGGTTTGATACATCATATATTCAGTTAATCGAGCAAATACAAAACATCCGGATTCGCCATCATACGTCCTGCCGTGCATCCTCATCATTTAACTTAATGCTTTATTGTTTTAAATGACATTTAGACAATTTTTACACAAAACATGAGAAAATATAAATATATTGTTATAATATTTGATTTTACAATTTTTTGAGTCTACTTTGATTTTACAAATAAATGTAAAAGAAAATAGAAAAGGGAAACAAAAAAGTAAAATAAAAGAAGAAAAATAAAAGAAGAAACAGGAAAAAAAAAGGAAATAAAAAAATTTCTTTATATTTTCAAATTAGTTTGATAAATACCTTATTTTTTAATTGTTTTAAAAGACATTTAGACAATTTTTACACAAAATATGAGAAAATATAAATATATTTTTATAAATATTTGATTTTACAATTTTTTTAGTCTACTGTGATTTTATAAATAAATGTAAAAGAAAACAGAAAAGGGAAACAAAAAATAAAAATAAAAGAAGAAAAAGGAAAAAGAAAAAAGGAAACAGAAAAAAGAAAAAAGAAAAAAAGAAAAAGTGTGGCCCCTGTACAGGACCTTTATCACCGGTTTGTGTTAAATCCCGTGTGAAAGGGTCTTTAGCCACGGTTGTTAACATAAACCGAGTGCTAAAGGTCTGTACAGGAGGGCGCGCAGTCCTGAAAGTGGCCCCTGTACAGACCCTTTAGCACTGGTTTGTGTTAACAAACCGGTGCGAAAGGACTTTAGCAACAGGTTGTTAACACAAACCGGTGCTGAAGGGTCTGTTACAGGGGGAGTTATCCATGACCCTTAGCAGAAAAACATTTCACTTCATCTTCGCGCGCGTCCTCTCTGCTTCTACTACAGCGAAGCCCTACTCCGGCCGCGTGTCGCCGTCATCTGCTCGTCGCCGTCCGTCTCGCCGCCCCGGGCGCGCCCCCGACGTCGCGCCGCCTCGCTCTTCCTCCCCACCACCGACCCCGAGGCCGCGCGCGCGCCTCCCCGCCGCGGCCCCCGCCTCCGTCGCCGTCCGCCTCCGCCGTCCGCCTCCGCCCCGTCGCCGCCCCGACGCCACCCGCGGCCTCTGCCTCCCCACGCGCGCCTCACTCTGCCTCCCACCGCGCGCCGCCCGCGCCTCCGGCGACCCAAGACGTGACGTACACGTGACGTCACCCCCCCAACTGTAAGTTTTTTTCCTGTTTAGTTCTAATTAGAATTAGAATTATTATTTGTAGTTAGAATTATTATTAGAATTACATTTAGAATAGAATTAGAATAGATTTAGAATTAGAGTTAGCTATGAAGTAGAATTTTTAAAATTAGAAAAATATTTGGACATATAAATTTAAAATATATTAGCTAGAATTAGAATTTTTAGTAATTTATAATTAGCTAGACTTTGAGAATTTTTTCTGTTTAAATTTAAAATATACCACATTCTCTATATAAATAACCGATGAAATAATTTCGCTAAGTGTCCGATGAAATAATTTCGTTAAGTGTCCGATGAAATAATTGGCTAAGTGTCGATGAAATAATTTGGCTAAGTGTCCGATGAAATAATTTCGCTAAGTGTCCGATGAAATAATTTGGCTAAGTGTCCGATGAAATAATTTCGCTAAGTGTCGATGAAATAATATCGCTAAGTGATTTAATAATTTCGCTAAGTGTCGATGAAATAATTTTGCTAAGTGTTCTTCATTTTATAATTTTACTAGCAGGTGTTGAGCTATGGATCCCACACCGATCAGCTCGCGGAGAATGGGTGAGGCGGAGAAGGAAAGATACATGTGCCGGATGATTTTTGAAGATGCAACGGCCATATATCATGATCACGGACGGTGGATAGGCGTTTAGCAATCAATTTTTGAACGACTCCGGTGACAGAGATGAGAATATAGAAGAGTAGTAGATCATGACGACGACAACGTCGAGGATGCAGAAGTGCCCTCCAGAACAAACTCTGCCAATGTATATCTCAAGTCACTGTTGACGCAACAATTATTTGTATTGCACTTTACTAACGAATCATTATTTTCCCGTTTAGGCGCCCTCCGGAACAGCTAGCGCAAGTACTAAGACAAAGTCGAAACGAGGCCCGGCCGCAAGGTTGAAAGATACCGCAAGGTTCCCGATCGATACAGTTGCTGCTGATGGAAAACCACTGGAGCCCCCAGAAACTTTATCGCAAATTCGTAAATCAGTGCGGAGTTGTTGTAAGAGAGACCTGGTCCCCGATCAACTTAATAGAATGGAATAAGCCGAAGACCGGCGCCAACATTGGAGCTACTTATGTCAATGACAGATTGAAAAAAATTCTTTGCGACATGGTATGGCTAAATTTCAGCGTAGCGGAAGATAAGAAGAGAAAGTCGAGGAGTGGGCTTTGAAGAAGATGGCCACACAATTCCAGAGGTGGAAGAAAGACCTGTGGAAGAAATATAAGGACGAAGATCCAGTTTTCACTGGGCACCTAGTGAAGATAAGAGACGCTTGGGATGATTTTAAGGCGTACAAGAAATCGGGTGTCTTTGCATCCCGATCAGCCACAAATAAGGAGAATGCGAAAGAGAAGAAGAATATCACCATATTTTGGGGTCAGGTGGCTACATGACTGCCCTGCTAGGTGGCGAAGCTATGAAGATGTGCTTGTGAAAGAGGTATCATTCCACAGACACATGACTGGCCCGATAGGTCCAAGTTCTGGTTGTTCGCGCATGGGGCAACGTTGGACGCTGAGACTGGGATGATTGTTGCGGAGGGACCATGGTCGGAAAAAATAAAAAATGTCGTAGCAGAACTAGAGAAGACAATAGAAGCAGTTCGAAAATGAACTTTTGTTCCCGATAGAGAGAACGACGAGCTGACGAAAGCACTCGGGAACCCCGAAAAGTGGGGACGAACACGAGGCTTTGGAGCCACTACCCCGTGGAAGCCAAGGGTTTCCAGCGGACCTTGGCACTTACAGAAGCCGTGGTAGAAGCAAGAAGAAGGCGCTGGAACGGATATCGACATTAGAAGAGAAGGTAGCGTTTCTCTTGGAGAAAGGGGGACACCCTGTACCTGACACTTAAGAGGAGGTAGAACATCGCCCTGCACCTGATCAGCTGCAAATAGAAGACGATCCTTGTAGCAGATGCCGTCCCAATCTCAGCATAGAAGCAGCGTGGGTTCCACGCAGCTGCAGCTAGGAAGGACGGTCGTGCAGTCGAACCGTCGGCGCCTCACTACCCCGTGGATGATATCATGGAGAAGCACAAACTGTGAGATACATATGCCAATGGGGAACATATCCTTCAGGGTGGCATCAGGCTATGCTTTACCGAATAAACCTGGAGCAACCTACCATGGTGTTCAGATTCCAGCATCCCATGCTCGTGTCGGGTTGTCAACAATTAAGCCGGGATGCCATTCAATTGAGCTCCATATTCCTGGAGGTGAAGGCGAGAAGACACTGGGAGAAATGGAGCTTGGTATCATCTTGTGGAATAAGAAACACATCATGTTTCCTAACGCGGCGCCAAGGCCACCGACCCCTCCAGGTACAAATGCATCACCTCCATCAATTACTGAATGTTGCACCATATGTAAGCCTATTTTTAATAGTTTTTTTCACTTTCGTACAGAGAATGCACGACCTCCAAGTCCACCCCCAACGCACCTCCAAGTCCACGCCACAACGAAGATTGGGAGCCTGAGGCCGAGGGTCCATCGCCCGTGCACTCCCGTGAGCCGACGGATGCGCCCATTATGGGTACGGCAAAGCGGAAGCTGCAGTTTCAGAAGAAACGGGACTCTCCCAAGAAGAGACGAGGAAAACCCAAGAAAGTCGAGACTCCCTCGACGTTACCAGGCCTGATTACTCCGGAGGAACTATCCCGAGGCCGTGAAAGACAAAAACAAAGCATGGTTCGCACGGTTTCCCCTGAAGCCCCCTCCAGACGTCTGGAAGGAAACTCTGAAGAACATCCCAAAGTGGAAAATTGAGCGGGCCATCGACAACTTATATTATCCTGCACCGCCGCCACCGCCGCCCCTTTCAGACTATGAACGGTACATTGAAAAGATGCACACCGCACAGATGAAGCAGGCGGAGCAGACGAAATGCGGGAAACAAGTTCCCCAGCTCGGACAACAAGAAGCACGGTCAATTGCCCCGCTCAAGGTGTTATCTGACCGGCTTCTGTGTCCGGTCCACGCATGGGTGACGTGGGTTACGCTATTGCTGATGTCGTATATAAATACAAGCCCGAGCATCCTCTGGTCGAAAATCTTACTCCTCTAACAACCCAACTACGGAATTTACATGATTGGTACTTGGAGGCCGCAAGGCAAAAGAGAGACTATATCATGGCGGCAGTTCAGGATCAACACTACTTCAGAGAGTACGGTGTGGAGCTTGGGTTCGATGAATTCTTCCAGATGTACAATCAACGTGCCCTCGACAAGTCTATCATCAGCTGCTACTGTTTGTAAGTGATTTATTTGTGTAATTTAATTATTTAGGTAAGCTCGCGTTCATTGCCCGTATAATTATCACTCACGACATTCTTTTTGTACGCTACTATGCAGAATGAAGATTCGTGAATGCAGACTGGCAGGAATCTGGGACTTTGGGTTCATTGACCCGTATTCGTATCATCAAGACACAATAGAAAAGTTTAACAAGGATACACCGGATGATTTGCTAAGGTTTTTGAAGCGACAAAAGTACCAAAAAGAAATACTTTGGCCCTACGGATTCAAGTGAGTGTTACTGTCTTGTAGACATTCCATTTTTCTTACCTGATATTAACGGTAATTGATGAGTATGCATGACTGCGTGTGTACACGTGCGCAGGTCCCACTTCATATTGTTCATCATTAGAATCGATCAAGGACAAGTTGAAGTCCGGGACTCGTTAACCTGGGACGCTGACACATGGAAGAGCGTGCGTCAGATGCTTCAAAGGTATATATATATCAGCCTCTTTCGTTCATCGGCCTCTTTTTCGTTCATTTCCTGATATCAAGTAAGTAATAATTAACTCTTGTATTCATTTTTCTTTTGTCGGCCAGGGTTTGGCAAATGTTCATCAAGGAAGAACCCGGTACATGGGCAGACAAGCTCCACTTTCAGATTAACAAAGTAAGTAGTACTACAGTACCCTGGTTTCAATACCATTACCATTCTCTTGATTATTATTAATTTGACTGAATTATGTTCTCCGTATATAGAAAGTCCCGCAACAACCACATGGAACTGATTATTGTGGATACTACGTTTGCGAGTTCATTCACAGATTATCAATGAGAAATCCCGTACTTCCAGAAATCTAGAGGTACGTAACCGGATCTTCACAAACTTTATTTATGTTGCGATCAATTATGTTTAGTTTTGTTCATAACTTAATTGTTTTCATCTACTTCTTTTAAAGATGCAACGAAAGCGGGCGATGCTCAAACCAATCCAACGTTGCAAGGCAGTTGCAGAGGAATTGGCAGGATTTCTTCCCACGCAAGTCATAGATGAAGGCGGAGAATTTTTCCAACCTATGAACCAATAGCCAGCTCCCTTCTCTATGCAAGTATACAGCTATTGAAAACGAACTTCAGATTATGTAATGCTCGGATCGAGTACTTCGTGTTACATGTATATATATATATACTTTTATTTGGTGCATCAACATTTAACCGCAAACACGGAATCAGAAACACTTAACCGCAAACACTGAATCGGTGTTTTCGGATACGTATTTCCGATTACGTGTTTCCGATTCCGTGTTTGTAAAAAACGAAACACGGACACACGGAATCGGAAAGACTAAACGGAAACACGTAAACGGAAACTCTGAAAATACGGAACACGCCCTAAACCCTAAACCCTAAATACGGAACTCGGAAATCCTGAAAAGAAAAGGAAAAAAAAGAAAAAAAAATCTTTAGGACCGGTTGGTGTTACCAACCGGTTCTAAAGGTCCTCCGCCTGCGCGCGCTCTTCGGTGCCCACGTGTAGGCCTTTAGAACCGGTTGGTGACCAAACCGGTTCTAAAGGGGGGGGGGGCCCTGTTAGTCCCGGGATACGTAGCACCGGATTTGTATCCGGGTCCAAAGGCCCTTACAAACCGGTGCTAATGCCCTGTTCTCCACCAGTGGTAATGTAAGATCTTTCTTTGTTATGGGATCCTGGAGGTTCAAGGTTTGCATGCCTTGGTTCTGATAGCAAAACTTTTTGCTGAATACTCCATTGGTTACTTCATGCACAACCTGCTAACAGATTCAGTTGTCTTCAAGGACAGCAAGTCAGGAGTTATTGCAGTTGATTTTTTGTTGCAATAGGACCCTGGAATTATGCAGATTCTTACGCATGCAATATCTGATGTTGGTACACAGTTAGGTACATTAAGGAAGCTTCATCCAACTACAAGAATCATTTTTTTCATAGTTATGTTAAGAAGGAGCGGATGCTATACAATTACGTAGAAACATCACATTTTGAAGGTGACACTACAGCTACGGGACTGGAGCAAACATTGAATATAAGCAGTTGCAAAAATTTATGTACATTGCTCCTCTTCACACATCTACTTCTGGTGTATGAGAGCTTCACGTTGAAGAAGTGCCAAAGCTTTGTGTGGCAGCGACAAGGCAAATTACTGACCGGACTTGCAGAGTTGGAAAAGGAACGTTGTGCATAATTTGCAGCTACAAACAGTATGACTTGAGCGAGCCATTGCTTGGGAACAAGCAATGTTTTATGGGGGCGGTAATGTTATGTCCGTACATAGGCCGACATCTGGGCCTGGATTGCATGGGCCGTGCAAAGTGGATATGGTCTAATGCCTGGGCTGACAGAACAAAAGGAGCGAAGGCACCAGACGATGGCATGAAAGAAATAAACTGAGATCTGAAACTCTCCTCTTTGTCCCGTTCGTCTCCTCCCAGTCTCATCTTCCTCAGGTCCGGTGGCTACCACAAGTCACCATTGTATCCTCCTTTGTACCGGCCACACGCCCCAATCCTCACCGGCGGCCAAGGGGTGTGACAAGTGTCCTCGCCCTACAAGGGGCCTCCCCCACGTTAGCCTTCCATGTGGCTCTTCCTTGTGAGATGGCTCCCTCTTTCGGGAAATCTGATAATGGAACTCGTTATTTGGCGCCCACCGTGTGGCCCAACTACGTCTGGGGTGATCTTGAAGGCAGGGATCCTAGGCGGCATCGGCGACACAATCGCCGTCGGCGGCGCCATCCCTGGACCGTGCGACAGTTAACACGTCAATAACAATACGGTAACGCCGGCACGGGACCACATCTGGTGCTCCTACGTCGTCCCGATCGGCACTGCCAACATCTTCATCGGGCTCACGGCTAAGGCGATGGAGTTTGGCGAAGGAAGCAAATTCTTCGCTCCCACCCACCACCCAATCATCAAAGGTAACGAAAACACACCCAACTCATGTAGATCTACAATTCAACCTTCAATGCAAAACCCTAGATCTACGTTTGTTGGTATGGTGCAAGTTGAGCCTTCGAAAGAAAACTCAGAGTCTGGATTTATTTTAGCCGCCATTGACGGTAAAATAGATTCGGAAGCCGAAACTGATTCCGATGAAGATGGCATTGACTTGCCGAAAAAGTCCGGAGGGCCGCTAGATTCTCCAGCATCGTCTACATGACGGAGCCGGAAAAACCAGAAGCCGAAGCAGAACAAACGTCCTCTAAGGAGGTGCATGACCTCGAAAAGCCAGTTTCCGAAGTACCTAATGGTAAAGGCTAAAATCCGCCCTCTCTGGAAGGACAATTCCAGAAGGCGAAGTCCAAATCGCCGCCCCCACCGCCCAAAAAGGCAGATCCGCCAAAACGGATATCGTCAACTGTACCTCAGAGGCTGGATCTCCAGGCCAAGTCGCTGCATGAGAATGGGCCTAGTGGTACGAAAGCCGTTGATGGGAAGAAAAAATCCTCACCACCTTTGGAGATCATTGATACGTCTCAAACATATCTATAATTTCGGATGTTCAATGTTGTTTTCATGCCATATGCTACATGTTTTCTATACACTTTATATAATTTTTATGGATTTCCTCGGACTAACCTATTAACAAGACGCCATAGAGCCAGTTCCTGTTTTCTGTTGTTTTTTGGTTTGAGAAAAGTTGTTAGGGAAATATTCTCGGAATTGTTCGAAACAAAATCGCAGGGTCTTATAATTATGTCACATGCAAGGAGTCCGCAGGAGACCCGGAGGGGGGCTCTGGAGCCACCACACCATAGTATGGCGCCCCTCACCCCTTGGTCGCGCCACCAGGTGGTGTGCCTCCCTGGCCACCCACCGACATCGCCCATTCGCCTATTTAAGATCCTTCTCGGGTTAACCCTAAATACCCAAGCCTCCATCCACGAAAAGTTCCGTAGCCGTCGTCATCATCAACCCTAGTTCGGGAGGGTTCTGAAGCTCTTCTCAGCATCCTGTCGGGAGGGGAAATCATCACCGGAGGGCTCTACATCACCATGCATGCCTTCGTAGTGATGCGTGAGTAGTTCATCCTTGGACTACGGGTCCATAGCAGTAGCTAGATGGTTGTCTTCTCCTCTTTATGCCACCATGTTTAGATCTTGTGAGCTGCCTAACATGATCAAGATCATCTATCTGTAATGCTACATGTTGTGTTTGCTGGGATTCGATGATTATTGAATGCTATGTTAAGTTCATCATCAATCTATCACGTTTATGTTATTTATTATCTTGCATACTCTCCGTTACTAGTAGATTCTCTGGCCAAGTTGATGGTTGTAACCCCAAGAGGAGTATTTATGCCCGATAGTGGGTTCATGCCTCCTTTTCATCCGTGCTCGAGTGATAGAAACGTGACAGATGGGGGATGTGTTGTTGCCATTAGGGGGGAAAACAACAATGTTTTCATTATTTACATTACACACTTTGTTTAAAGAATAATCTGTTGCTTCCAACTTAATACCCTAAGTTTGAGTGGATTATGCTCTGAGGGTGGATTATTAGTCATAGATGCAGTTGGATTACGGTCTATGAATTATGTTGTAATGCCCGCATGAATCTCATAGCAATCATCATGTCTTGCATATGCACTACGGTGCAGCCTTTATTTCTGTTAGTTGCCCAGCTTATCTATCATTTATGGAGACACACCACTAGTGAACTGTGCACCCCGGTCCATTCTTTTACACTGATATTACAACCACCGCAAGCACTGTTTCTTTTACTGCAATCACTATTCTCTTTTCATTCACTGCAAACAAGTATTGTTTTCCACATTATAAATCTAATCCTTTGTGTTAGCAAAGCCGGTGAGATTGCCAACCTCACTGTTTCGTTGGGGCAAAGTATCTTGGTTGTGTTGTGTGCAGATCCCACGTTGCTGCTGAGCCTGGTAATCCACCCTGCCAACATCAGCTTGCAAATCAACCTTCAAAAGTTATATATTTCTCCTACTGGTCGATTCAACCTTGGTTTCTTTCGGAGGAAAAAACTTACCGCTGCACTCTTCATACCTTCCTCCTGGGGTCTCCCGGCGAACGTGTGTCCACCTGGAACTATCAAAGCTTTTTCTGGCGCTGTTGTCGGGGTTAAAGAGGATTTCTGCAAGGGGGATCTCTCACCTCCAATCTCTTTACTTTGTTTTTGTTTTTCTTAGTTCAATTTATTTTATTTTGCCTTGTTTCCTTCTTTATGTCAAAAACACACAACACATAGTTCTTATTCTAGTTGTTATTTTTATCATGTTTTTAATCTTTGCAAAATGAGTATTCCTGAAATTGAGGTTCGTTCTTTTAAGCAACAAGGGGGAGAAAGTTTGAAAGAAGCTTGGTATTGAATATATGATGCTCATCATAGATGTACTAAAAAATATTCTACATTGATCCTTCTTTGGAATTTGTATGTTGGTATCACTAGCTGTTATAGGTATGTTCAAGACACTCTTAGAGGTGGTAATTTTCTGGGAACTCCTGCTTTGGAAGCCTATAATTTAATTTGAAGTTTAGTAGGAACACCACCTACTAAGGTTGTTAAAACTGAGATCAATTTAGAAGATGTTATAAAAATCTAAACTCTCTGGAGAAAAATTTGCCAAGTTACCTTGATAATGCTAGCAAGGTTAATGAATCCCTAGTAAGTATTAATAAGAGAATTACGGTTTTAGAGGCTAGCAATAACCATCATAATCAAAAATTCGGGATTGGTAAACTAGAAGAGGCTATGGAAAATTTAAGTTCAACCTTTTATTCTCTTAAATTTAAGAGGGAGAAAGATTTTGTGGGAAAAGAGCAAAAGCTCATGTATGTTCCCCAGGTGTCTAAACTAAAACCCTATAATGAGCTTAAAATTGATAAAACTTTTAGTGAGATTAAGAGTGATTTACACGTTGAATCATCTTCAGGGGTACCTAAAGTACCAATTGTTACAAGCTGTGTTTTAGAGGAAATTGTTGATTTGGATGCTTATTCACTTGAAAATACTTGTTTTCTAGGCCTAGCTAAAAGGCATTAAAGAAATAACTTCTTGGGAGATAACCCATGTTTTTATTTTTGCAATGGTTTCTTCCGTTTTCTTTGATTCAAGGTGTTGTTTACTTCTGTGGAGACTCCTTTGTATCTTTATTTTCTTGTATTTGTTATGCCAAGTAAAGTCCCTAGTGAAAAGTTGAAGCTAGATTTGGATTTATGTGTAGGAACAGATTTTTGCTGTCCACCTTTTAATTCGTATAGATTCATAGAAAAATCGAAAACACCTTAAAGTTTGTGTGCATGATCCTCAGCTATTTCTGAAACTTTTTCTAGTTCTGAGTTTTCTGATCGGAGCAACGTAAGTGCCTCGAAAAAAAATCGTCTTTACAGACTGTTCTGATTTTGACAGATTCTGCCTTTTTACTTTGCATTCTCTCTTTTACTATGTTGAGTGGATTTCTTTGCTCCACAAAACATCAGTGGTCGTAGCTAATGTTTAAAAAGTATTAATAATTCTTGTGTCCTTCGAGAACATGTTAGTTTTTTTATTATGCACTAACCCTTTAATGATAATTACTTTGAGTTTGGTGTGAAGGAAGTTTCCAATGGTCAAGAGAAGAGGGTGATATAATGTGATCAAGAAGAGTGAAAAGCCTAAGCTTGGGGATGTCCCCCGTGGTAGATCCCAGAAAATTCGTAGGAGACTCAAGCATCTAAGCTTGGGGATGCCCAAGGCACCCCCTTCTTCATTAGCAACTTATCAGGTTACTTCTAGTGAAACTACATTTTTATTCAGTCACATCATATGCACTTTACTTGGAGCGTCTGTTTGTTTTTGTTTTGTTTTCTTTTATTTTCATTTCTGCATTAAACTTAGTTGGAACCCAACATTCTAGTGTGGGAGACAGACACGCTCCGCTTTTTCATATGAATACTCGTATTCCTCGTTTATCATACTCGTATTCTTTGTTTTTCTTGTAACTGCGGCAAATCCTTTCAGCTCCTTTTTTTCATGCATCTCTAATTCAGAGTTTTTAGTTCTTGTAGAGTAGTAGTAGCACTGTCTTGTTTCATTGATATATAATTTGGATAGTTTTTTGTTCAAATAGAATGATTGGTGTTGGAAAGCAATAAAATATTTCATGCTTATAACAGTGCAAAAAGAAGCTTGTTTAGACTATGGCTAGACTTTATCATGTCATGTTATATGTTATTTTAACTCTATGTTTAAGTATTTATTGATGTAACATGACTTGTCTCAAATATTTGAGAGTGCTTAATGTGCCATTGAAAGAATCATGAGTTGTTTTTATCACACTGAAGCATAATATTGTTGTATTCTCCTTTGAATGCTTTATTTGGTTGACTTAGCGCATGCTTACACCATGTTATGACTACAAAACAGTGACCTCTAGCCTCTATGATCATTTAGTTTTTGACTTGTAATACCAGTTATGCTTTCATTAATAATGTTTTTGTCTCTATGCATGATTATGGCCATTATTGCTCTCATAATTTGTCGCTCCCAGTCTTTTGCTAGCCTCCACCTGTACTGAGTATGAGCTCTACTCGTGAATCCAACTCCCAAAAATTATAGTTTGCCAAATGTGTCCACCATACCTACCTACATGTGGTATTTAACTACCACTCCAAAGTAAATTTCTCATGTGCTACCTTTAAAACCTTCAAATTATACATGTTTTGCGCCCCTGTCTTAGCTCATGAGGACGTAATTACGTAATGTTTATCTCACTTGTTAATTGGACTTTACACACCTGGACTAGTGGCACGTCTGCTTATCCAAATTGATAGTAGACCTGGCAACGGGGTGCCCAACCCCAAACTTGCATACTATAAATTCTCTTCACTCTTTTGCCCTTGATTTACCAGTAAAAGCATAATTGCGTAAACAAAAGAGAAGAGGGATGATCTACCGACCCCAGTAGAAAGAACGTCCTTCAATGGGAGCTGCTCTTGTAAAGTCTAGTTGTCTTGTGACGTACTATATTGTCTGTTTACCATTCATTGACATAAACATACACCTTTCTAAAAATTTGTTTTCAATACCTCTGTTTATAAAATAAAAAGCTCTAGCGCATGAGTTAATCCATTCTTCTCTCTGCGAAGGGCATTTCTTTTACTTTTATGTTGAGTTTTCATCTTCTAACTTTATGCACAATTAAGAGAGCATAGTTGTCATTCTAAGTATAATGTACATCACTCCCAAAGATTATTATTGAAATATTCATGATATGTTATTACTTGTTCTCAAATTACTTGTTTCTAGTCACCACTTGAACTTTGAAGGTGTCTTGCAATTTATGTTTTGCTCTCACTTTTAAGGACAATCGGAATACCACTTTGCTATGCTTTCTTTATGATAGAAACAAACGTATAACTTTCAAATGCATTATTATTCATGATATTTTGTTTGTGTTACTTTTCATGTTGCAACATGATTGCTAAGTTTCATTTTTAGAATTATATCCATCATCGCTGTGTTTAGAGTACTACGATCTCAGCTTACAGATTCTTTTACAAATATGAGGATCAATATTATGTTGGTAGCTTGTCACCTCAGAAATTATTTTGTTTTTATCGTTTTACCTACTCGAGGACGAGTAGAACTAAGCTTGTGGACGCTTCATATGTCTCAAACATATCTATAATTTTTGATGTTCCATGTTGTTTTCATGCCATATGCTACATGTTTTTTTACACTTTATATGATTTTTATGGATCTAACCCATTAACAAGATGCCATAGAGCTAGGGCATGTTTTCTATTGTTTTTGGTTTCAGAAAAGTTGTTCTAGAAATATTCTCGGAATTGGACGAAATATTCTCGGAGGAGACCTGGAGGGGGGCCCTGGAGCCACCATACCATTGGGTGGCGCGACCCCCCCTTGGTCGCGCCACCAGGTTGTGTGCCCCCCTGGCCACCCACCGACATAACCCTTTAGCCTTTTTAAGCTTCTTCTCGGGTTAACCCTTAATACCCGAGCCCCGTCCACGAAAAGTTCCGTACCCACCGTCAGCTTCAACCCTAGTGCGGGAGGGTTCTGAAGCTCTCCCGGGGACCCTGTCGGGAGGGGAAATCATCACCAGAGGGCTCTAAATCACCGGAGGGCTCCTATCACTTTTGTAAAACAAACTTTTTTCCCAAAGGGTGGCAACAATGGATTGAAATCAAAGCACCACAACTACTGTTCACTTGGACAAAATTTTACTTATTGAAAGTGGTGTTGAGATTCTTCCGCTATTCCTTGTCCAGCTGCTCATAATTGTCCATAACCGGGGACAGAACTAAGATCTTATTTTCTAACTCTGTAGAGGTTGTGCACTTTCACCCTTTGTCTTCAATTAGCCCAAACATCCTATACACACGGAGTGCATTATGGAAAGGAGAGAATTGAGACAAGATCTTTCAGAAGAAAGAATCCAACCCACCAGCATAGCCCGTTCCACCTATAATTATGCTACATCTGCTTGTCAAGCACGTGCTGAATTCTCACAACTTAGTTGATCAAGACAGAGCCCATATTGTCAAAAGGTTGCACGGGAAGCTACTAAACTTAGAAGGACATAGTAATCTCTTTGTTCCTGGGTGGCCGTCCGCAACTGTACTCCTTCGGTGATAAACACCATTGATATGGATCTAGGGCGCCACTCAACATAATCCAGTCTTTCCACTTCCACCCAGGTGGTTCATTTAGTAGTTATACTTAGAATTTTTCCTCAACATTGAGTAAAACAATTTGTAACATTGCATAGCATCTACTAAGCTCTAAGGCTATAAAAATAACAAGGATAAGAGTGATGGCTATACACTACTAAGATAATAGCATAGCATAAATATAACTTAGTAAAATTTCCTATCATGCATACTACTCAAAAAAGCAACTAATGCATATAGAAAATAATGGGTAGTTGATGGTGTGTTACTTTCCTTTGAACTTGGTGAACAAAAATCACCTTCTCTTCACAAAATAGAACATTCTCTCCGTACAATCCAAAAAATACAAGTAAACAAAAATAAAGAAACAATCTCAAACAAAGAAACAATGTATAACAATCAACAAACTGAACACACCAATTTGTTCTACAAAGGAATTCTTGTGATTGGATTTATTGTTTAGGAATTGGCTAAGAATTGGTCAAGTATCACTGATCAAAGTTCACTGATCATACTTGTCTAGGAAGTTCCAAGAGTTTTCACTAAGTATTATCACAATTACTCTAACATGCAAAAGGAAAACTTGTTATTTTAATACACCAAGGTAAACTAAGTAATTGCAGTTAGTGTTTACCATTTGTTACCAAGGGTTGGTCTTTGATAAAAGATCACACAAGGTCTAATCTATTTCCGTCTTGTTTTCTTCTAGTCTTTTTTTTCCTCCTTGAGTTGCTTTTGATGACTAAGTCTTTTTTGCATGTTTCTTCAATGGCCTTGCTTGTAGTCCTCCCTATTGAGTCTAGTGACTTAGTCATATATAATAGGAGAGGTAGTAGAGATTGTTAGATTTCCTTAAGAAAGGACTTGTAAAATCTTCATCTTTTTAATCTTCTCGGAGAGTATTCTTCTTGAGTTGAAGTTGCTCTTCTTGATGAAAGTCTTCTTTTTGTAGTCTTGGTCAAAAACTCTAATCTCACTTTTAAAACTAATTCTAAGTCTTGGAAAAAACACACTAATCATCTTGAAAACAAATTCTAAATCCTTGAAAACAAACCTAAGTCCTCAAATGATTGGTCTTGGAAAATCTTCAGGCTCCTTTGTAGGTCCCTCCTTGGTGATGTCTTTATTGAAAATTCCAACACTTGGCATTGATACAAACTAGGGACTGGTTTTTATCTAACTTAGCTACCATAAAGTCTAAGGGAATAGAAAAGAAGAGGGAAAAATACTTGGAGAAAAATGTGGTTTGTTCCACTTGAAGTTCCTATTGATATTTTCTTATAAGTGCTTCTACTTCTTGGAGATGATTCTGAAGTTTGTTTTCTTGGCTAAGTCCTTCATTGATCTTCTAGCTTCATGTTGAAAATTGTCAAGTTGAAAATTAGAGCATCTTCTTTGCACTTCATGGTTTCAGAACTCCACACTTAGTGATTTTTCAATTCAAAGGGCCAACTAGAACAAAAATACATGGACATGGTTTCAATGCATCCAATGTCTTAGGGTTTGGTCTCTCTTATCAAAGGTTAGTACTTAGAGAAAAATTGCTAAAGAAAACATATTGAAATTATTTACAGAATTTAAACTAAGTAAAAAAACACTCAAAAAGGACAAACAATTCTAGATTAATTTTTAATTGGTTCAAAACTAGTTTGGGACAGAGCATATGAAATTACACATCCTAAGGTTTCCAAAAATATTTTATTTACAATTTTTAAAATTATAAAATTTAAGTTATGTCAAAAATCATCAAACAAGCATATTTGAACAATTTTTTGTTTGTCAAATGGGAATTTGAACAGTACTAAATGATTCTACATGTTGTTCTAATTTCAAAAGTCCAAGTTTGCTAAATTTGGATCTATGGTTAAAAAAGTTATGATGATTCTAAGATCCAGGGGGTTTTCTGCAAAACTGCTAAAATAAATGTACCGAAAATAAATCAAATAAACGCTGGGCTACGTGGCGGCTTCTGGTTGGTTGGTCTTGCTGATGGTGCGCTTGCTTGGCTGCTGCTTGGCGCTGACGCGTCAATGACGAGGCCGGACACTAGGCAGAAGCTTATTGGCCAGGCTGGGCAGGCAGGCGTGTCGAGATTTGCTTCGCGCGTACCGATTCACGACGGGATCTAATGTGCACCACTGGATCGAGATCAGATGGTAGGAGGGAGGTGGTGCTCACCGAGCGGCGCGTTGGCGCTGGATAATGTCGAAACGGTGGCCGGCGGCTCGGGATTTCGAAGACGACGATCTTCCAGTGGTACTCCGGGCAAAAGAGGTGACTAAAGGACGCGGTGGAACACGACGAAGACGTGCGACGCACTCAGCGCGCACGGAGAGGGTCCCTGTCGACGGCACCGTTGAGATTCCGAGGAGAAACCGTCGGGTGTCGTCGTGGTGATCTCCTGCAACACAAAGAAAATCAGGCGCGAGTACCAGGAGATGCGCAAGGAGAAGGGAGAGAGGATAGGACATAGAGCAGGCAGCACATTGCTTTGTGGTTGCCGAAAATAGAGGAATACGACGGCGGTGAAGCACAACTCCGGTGAGCTATTTCTGCGGCCTGGCGGCATCTCGAGCTAGGATTTTGGGGGCATACGAGAGCGGAGAGAGAGGGCTATATATAGGTGGCAGGGGAGGATAAAAAACGTTTAAAATCGCGTGGATTTGGAGATCGATCTCGATTCTGTTTCGGGTGTCTTCCTGGCGTGCACAGAAGGTAAGGGATGGTGGTGACGTCATCGCAAACGTCCATGCGGGACCCACTGGACAAAGGTAGAAGAGAGAGGAAGGGGTGCGGCTTAGTGGCGGGGCTGGTTTCTGAGCCTCTATGCTGCTCGCGGTTGGGGGATAGGAATTGGGGGTTGGGCTGGCTCTGGCTGGGACGATTGGGGATGTGTGCGGCTGGGCTTCGGGACAGAGAAAAAGGGGCATGGTGTGGTTCGCTTCGGGCTGCTCTTTTGTTTGTTTCGGTTTTCTTTTTCGTTTTTTTTATTTACCCTATAATTTATGATTTATAAGTCCATATGACCTCAAATGAAAACCAAAATTTTGTAATAAAACTATTCTTTCAATCAAAAAAAAAAAATGTTTACTGTTTCCACTCTTTTGAAATTTTGCATTTTCAAAATGTGAATAAATGACTCATGGCAAATTAATACCATTTTAAATAGAAAAATAGCTAAATAATGTGATAGCAAATTAAATTCAGAGGACAAAACTTTTGAAAATAGTGTTTCACATAGTCATTTAACTTATTCTTATAAGCAAAATACTTCACAAAAAACACTTTATGTTGAAACTTTTTATGGTCATTGAGAAATGATTATAGTTAATTTTTTCTTTGAAAATATTTTATAAATCAAATAATTGAAAGATGAATTATTACCAATTGATAGAAGTTGAAAACAATATGGAAAACAACCTATTTATGGAAAACCATTTTATATTCTTAAGGTTTGCAATTTGGATTTAGGGTTTTAGAAACAGAGGCATTTGGTTATCATTTCCAATAACATTGGAATAACATATAATATTTCCTTTGTGTTGGAGTTTTATTTGTTTTTGGTGGTTTGATTAAGTGGAAAACAAACGTTTTAAAATTTTGTGATTTTTTAGTTTCTCCAAAAAATCATGGATGTTACAGACTACCGCCCTTAAAAGAAATCTCGTCTCGAGATTTGGGAAGACTAGAAAGAAAGTAGTTTGGGTTACTTGGGATTTAGCAACTAGGTGGCTACTGATACGTCATAAACGTATCCTTTAATTTTTGATGTTCCATGTTGTTTTCATGCCATATGCTACATGTTTTCCTTACACTTTATGTCATTTTTATCGATTTCCTGGGACTAACCTATTGACAAGATGCCAACAGAGCCAGTTCATGTTTTCTGCGGTTTTTAGTATTCAAAAAGTTGTTCTGGAAATATTCTCGGAATTGGAAAATTCAAAGCCAGAATTCCTAGAATTCCCGAAGGTTCCACGGAGTCCCAAGAGACCAGGAGGGGGGCCACACCATAGGTGAGGTGGCCCCCTGGCATCGCCATGGTGTGTTGTGGGCCTCCTGGCCGCCCACCGACATTGCTCTTTCGCCTATTTATTCCCCCCGAGGCGTAAATCCTAAAAGGAGAGACCAGTTGTCCACAAAAAACACCCGAGGCCTCCATCATCGTCGTCCCGAGTTTGAGAGGGTTCTGGAGTTCTCCCCGGCACCCTGTTGGGAGGGGAAATCATTTCCGGTGGGCTCTACACCACCATGCCCACCTCCAGAATGACGCGTGAGTAGTGCATCCTTGGACTACGGATCCATAGCAGTAGCTAGATGGTTGTTCTCTCCACTTTATGCCTCGTTTTTAGATCTTGTGAGCTTCCCTACATGACGAGATCATATTATTGTAATGCTAGATGTTGTGTTTGCTGGGATCCGATGATTATTGAATGCTATGTATCTTGATTATCAATCTATCATGTTATCTTCATGTGTATGTTATTTATGATCTTGCATTCTCTCCATTGTTAGTAGATGCTCTGGCCAAGTAGATACTAGTAACTCCAAGAGGGAGTATTTATGCGCGATAGTGGGTTCATACCTCCTTTGGATATGTGCTCGAGTGACAGAAACATGACAGATGGAGAAAACAACGATGTTTGCATTGTTTACATTACACACTTTGCTTACTGTGATTATATGTTGCTTGCAACTTAGTACCCAATGTTTGTTCGGATGATACTCTGAGGGTGAATTATTATTCATAGATGCAGTTGGATAACAGTCTACGATTCTTGTTGTAATGCCCGCATGAATCAAAAAGAAGTAATCATCATGTCATGCATGTTTTAATATCTATCAATTGCCAAGCTGTAATTTGTTCACCGCACATGTTATCTATCTTCTATGGAGAGACACCTCTAATGAACCGTGGACCCGGTCCATTTTCTCATACTGATAATACAACCACTGCAATTACTGTTTTCACCACTGCTACTACTGTTTTCACATTGTTCTCCTACTGTTTTCCACACCATACATTGCACCCTACCACATCAACTGCATCTACCTTCAGGAGTTGCTTTTCCTCCTACTGGTTGATTCAACCTTGGTTTCTTTTCTGAGGGAAAACTTGCCCCTGCACTCTTCACAACCTTTCTCTTGGGGTTTACCAACGAGTGCAACTACGCACCCCATCATGTTTTCTGGCGACGTTGCCGAGGAGGAAGAGAATTTCTGCAAGGGGAGTCTTGATGGAGAGATGATAACCCGGTAGGCCAACGCCAAGGTGCAACCCGGCCCAAAGGACGTTGCGTAGCATCCGGCTAAGGATAAGGGAACTTCTAGAAGGCCCAAGTTCATAGGCCTGGTAACCCGGATTGTGGGTTACGATAAGGAAAGCTCGGGTTTGTATGCAGTGTCCGGGTAGGATTTAGGGTGCGCCTTGGAGGGCAAACCAGGGGGTCCGGGTGCTTTATAAACCGGCCCCTAGGACTAGTTGAGAGAGATCCAAGTGTTCTAGCAATATCGCTTGATATCGAGCATCCAGTGTAACACGAGAGTTGAGTTAATATATCGAGATCGGAGACTTGGCGACTTGATTGCCGGCTACCAGATCGAGTACCATCATGTTTTCCTCTGAGCTAAACCCTCTCCCAAACGCCTGTGTCGTCTTGCCCCAAGATCAGTTACCCCCGGTAAAGTCTGCCGTGATTATCCCACGACAGTTGGCGCCCACCGTGGGGCCTGCGTCCAAAGGTGTTTACATCACGGGAGAAGCTCGGAAGAACATGGAGAATCTAGTCATCGGCGAGATCTACATCGACCACGAAGGAGAGAAGATGGTGGACGATTCCGGCTGGGAGCCAGAATCGGATCACCTCGAATCCGGATCTATCATGACAATCGGCCAGATCAGCGTCTTCATCGGTATGGTACGTACTTCCGGTTCGATCCCTGACGACTTTGGGTTTGATTCTGTGTCAGGAAGACCACCTATATCCAATCAGATGGAGAAGAATCAGTTGGGACAACAAACCCGACAGAAGAGCCCACCACGAAGTGGGAACAGCCGGAGGAGCCGGCAAGGACCCCGCGTGGCCGGGTCGAGAAAGAAGATGATACCGAATCTATCCTGCATCTACTAGAGAACCGGTACGAGGAAAATAGCAGCGAAGAGGAACAGTATGAATTCACGCCAAGCATTGTGCGCCGGGTTGCGGTTTACACGGCTCCCGCGACCAATCTCAACCAGGAGAACGTAACTGCGGCCGCAACAGGGGCAGCACAAGCGTTGACCCGGCAGCAGGGACCGGCTAACGGAAACCCGGTTTTGGCCCAGGTTGACGGAGGAGTCGGCATCGGTTACCAGTCAAGCGGCGGAAAACGAGTTACACGCGAACACGTTTGGATTCCTAGCAAACCGGACACCAGGAGCGGGTTCTTCCAACCCTCAACACCCGGCCCTGTTCGGCAACAATCTGATTCTAGACCCCACAGTTCTCGCCACCGTTATTACTCCAGAAAACGCGGCGGAACGTGTTAGGGATCTGGACGTAGCCCGTCGCGCATTGGAGCAACAGAGAAGGCAAGTAGAAGCAGAAAGGCAAGGGACGGCCACACGCAAACGTGAGCTGGATGCACTAGAAACCCGGCGCCGAGAGGAAACAACTAGAATACATCAAAGGCATCAGACCAGATTACCAGCGTTAGGCGGAGTTATAAATCCGGCTACACTGTTTATTACACCTCAAGATCAGCCGATTCCACCGGTGAACCAAGGAACTGCATCTCAACCAGCAATTGCGGGAACAGAGCCGGCGAACGTGCAGGTCGGGTTACCCTTACCACAAATTGGAGTTACAACAGGCAATCCAGTACCCCCGCCACCACCATCACAGTTTCACACACCGGCGGGTCATTACAACAATCCCATGGACAACGTGTACGCGGCAACGCTTGCATTGAATCAAATCCCCGTGAGAGAGTCACCCCACGCAGAGGAGACCCGGCGGGCGATAGATATGCTGCGCACTGCGGTAGCACAACAAGTTAATTACCCGGATCACAGAAGTGGAATGCATGGGACACCATATGTCAGCCAACTGCGAGGGAATACCGGCAATATCCAGACAGGCTCGGCACAGCGGAGGGAAGAGCAGCAGCAAATGCCGCCTCCTCCACACATTCAGGCAGTACCAGCAGCATCAGCAGCGCGGGCCATCGTGGACAGTTCCAGAGCGAGGAGAGCTGTGGCCGGGTCTGCGGTACATGGGCCACCAGCAGTACCGCGTCCTGCCGTGCCCCCTGCAGGATCACACGTCTCCCGAGTAAGAGCAGCTTTGACCATTCTTGCAGGACCTAAGTGTCTTTCGGATAGCATCAGGGCTGAACCTTACCCGGAAAAGTTCAAAGAACCGGGTAAAGTAGTGAATTATGAGCCGACTATGGATCCGGAAACATGGTTGAGCAGTTATGAGATGGCCATGTCGATTCGCAATGCGTCCGAGAATCTTCAAGCCAAATTCATCTATCTAATGATGTCAGAGGGAGCAGCAAAGTTATGGTTCACCAATCTACCGGAAGGATCTATCAAGTCATGGGGAGAATTGAAAACTGCGTTTATCAAGCACTTTCATGGGACGTGCAGAAAGTTATTCACTATTGATGACCTAGAGAGATGTGTTCAGAAGAAGGGAGAATCGGCGCGCAGCTGGGTGCGCCGGGTTATGGAGATACTTCATTCATCTACAGATATTCAGCCCAAGGATGCGCTGCAAGTTATGGCAAAGTCCTGCAAATACACACCTTTAGTGCAAAAGTTAACTCGCATGAAATCTAGTCGGAACGCTTCAGAAGTTACGATGGGAGAACTGATGGATGCATGCAATAAACACGCTTCGACAGATACTACGGAAGAGGATGTTGATGACAATGGAAAAGCAAACACAAGTAACGGAAGAACCGGCAATGGATCAGCGCCGGGTAACAATGGAGGTAACAATGGGAACAATCAGAACAAGCGCCCGTTTGATGGAGGCTCAGAGTTTGTCGCTAGCACAGAGGCCGGGTCTTCAAGACCTAGGGCAGATGGAAACTTCAATACTGGAAATCACAATGGAGGAAACTATCAAGGGCCACCATGGCCGAGTAATAATTGGGACATCTTCAGAATGGCATGCCCGAAGCACAGCAGGAACGGTAGGCCAGCTAACCACTCCTTGGAGCAGTGCGCCGACCTACAGAGGTGGAAGAATGAGGAAGTGAACAGAGCCATGCGAGGTGCAGGTCGGGGAGGAGGACCGGGTCCAGGTGGAAACCCGGGCAACGGCCCACCCCCAGCCGGTAACCCGGCAGCCGGAAATCAAGGTAACAACCAAGGGGGAGCTGGAGGTTTCCAGGCCAACCCCAAGCAGTTGGGTCAATATCACGTGCATACTACAGGAAGTTCCAACAAGGACAAGAAGATACTGAAATAGGCGGTAAACTCGGTGTCCTCGGCCGTTCCAAGATACCTGAGGTGGTCAGAACAGGACGTAACATGGAGCAGAAGGGATCACCCGGAAAGAATAGAACACCCGGGAGTTTTAGCATTGGTAGTTGCTCCGCAGGTCAATGGGTATGAGCTAAAAAAAGGTCCTGATGGACGGTGGAAGTAGCATCAATATACTATATTGGGAAACCTTTCTACGCATGGGTCTCAAGGAGTCTCAGCTACAAAAAAGTTCAACAATTTTTCATGGGATAGCGTCGGGTCACTCAGCGTGCCTCGAGGGAAAAATCGCATTGGAGGTAGCTTTTGGGGAATCAAAGGATAATTATCGAGTTGAGTGGCTCACTTTCGAGGTGGTCAAATTGCGCAGTCCTTATCATGCGCTATTCGGAAGGCCGGCTTATGCTAAATTCATGGCTAGGCCGTGTTATGTGTATCTACAGCTAAAAATCCCGGGTCCTAAACAGACCATCACCATACATGGAAGCCGGGACATAGCGGCTGAGTGCGATGAAGGAGATGCAGCAATGGCTGAACAAGCTTGTAGAAAAGAGGAACTCAAATATTACCGGTC
Organism: Alopecurus myosuroides; assembly: GCA_028641055.1. NCBI lineage: Eukaryota > Viridiplantae > Streptophyta > Magnoliopsida > Poales > Poaceae > Alopecurus > Alopecurus myosuroides. Next base: position 18,356,132 of record CM054057.1, read on the forward strand.
TCAAGAAGACCCGGATGACAGAACAGCCTTGAAAAAGCCGAGTACTGAAGGCGAAAGGGCAACGTTCAAGGCAGCACGAGACACCAAGATGGTGGCTTTCATCAAGGGTGATTCACTCAAACAATCCACCACAAGAGAAGAAATTGCGCAGCCATTCACAACCAGCCGCGTCATGGAAACGCCTCATCCTGATTGGCTGGCAAACCCGGTACACATAGTAAAAAAGATCAACGAGTGGAGAATGTGCATCGATTACGTCAGTTCCCGACAGAATCCCAAGAAGAACGAAAACAATGTAACGGGCAGCAGGTTCCAGACGCATTCTTTTCCTATCTAGGGTACCTAAGGGGACTGGAAGGTTTTTAATGAGGCGGCCTGCTGACCCAAAACTTTCTCGTATCAATAAAGAGATGGTTATCAAGTCTTATTTTGTTATGATCTTCACTCCGGTTACAGATAAGTATTACTTATTGCTACCAGTACATCAGTATCATCAAGTATGTTGCATATATATAGGTCTTGAGGGCTGATTGCTTGAATATCACAGTTACAAACTCAAAGACCCGGCCTTGATGCCTATGAGTTATAAGGGCCGATCACTCGCAAACGAGTACGGCTGCAATCTTATAACCGGACAAAGGAGCCAAATTTTCTTGACTTTTCTTACTTAAGCTCGATGTGACTCGCACTAAAGTGGCATGATTTGCTCGCTTACGATTATAATCAGCCATGAAGCCCAATGGGACTTGCCTGACCCTGTTTTCGTATAGATGTAACAACATGGTATCCACGCGAAAGCCGGCTTACAGTACAAGATAGTCAAAAGGGTCATCTAAACCACAAGTTATGCAGAGTACAGGGCTAATAGCCGGAAACTCAACGTTTATCAAGCATAACTTCAATACCTATGTGAAACGGCTCTGGGCTTGGGCTTAGCAGCAAACAACTTGTTCCCTTGGAAAAACCATACATCCCAGACTCGGCATTTTGGGTCTTGGGGACTGGGGATTTTGAAAAAAGGAAAAGTTGCTTAGTTGCTAAAACTCAAAAAACCCAAACATCCGAGTCTTGGGGACTTGGGGACTTAGAGAAAAGTCCGCTTGTCAAAATCCATGAAACTCGGAAACCGAGTCTCACAAAAGGAACCATAAATAAAGTCGGATATCAAGAATAAACTCAAAAACCAGATAAATATCAAGTTCATCCAGAGGCCAGAAGAGGCACGAGGTATATCAAGGAATCAAAGTACGTTACAAATCTTGGTACTAGTATCAAAGGTGCATAGGTGCACCGACAAAAGAATATCTGTTTCGAACAAGAGCATCGAAACGACCAAGGTATCGTGATGGCATTTGTTTACTCGGCTTCTTGAATAGGTTCCGCACCCTTGCCCTTGCCCTCCGGGTCTTGGTCCTGGGCTTGCTCCGCAGCTCTCCCGGCATCGTCACCCGGATTCTTCGCATCAGGACGGACAGGCGGGAGGACAGTCGGTGTAGAGGTGGTTGGCTCTGATCCTAACTCGGCCTCCCTCTTCGCGGTTTCTTCCCTCTTCCTAGCTGAATCGGCAGCCCATTTCTCAAAAATGTCGAAGGGTGGGGGTGCTTCCTCTTTCACGATTTTGTCTTCAGCATCGTACGAACTCATAAGTGTACGCAGATCCATACTATCGGCCAAAGTGGTTGCCGAGTGACGCACCGCGGATTGTACGGCCTTGAAGTCCTTGGGCCCAAACTTGGAGCCATCCGCTTTGAATTCTGGAAACCCGGATATAACCTTTGCCGGCTCAAGCTTAGGGAAGTAAGCCTTAGCTAGCGCAAAGGCCCGGGTCATACCAATCCGGCATGCCGAGCGTTTCCAGATCTCGATCCATACAGGCACAGTGGAGCAGGCTTGGATAAGATTTTCTTCACCCGGATATACCTCAGTTGGCCACTTCACGGCATCCAATATCCACTTGGTGCCGGCAAAGAAAGTCCGGAGCACATTTTTTAAAGTTTTAGCCTTTGCAACAGCATCTTCTTCTGGGGTTGCAAGGTTAGCACCTGCAGTTGAAATAAAGAAAGGCCATATCAGTAATTCCGAGTATCATGTAGCAAAATAGAGGCATGAAAGCAGTCAGCAGCAAGAAACTTACTAAGCAAGATACGATAAGTATCGGTAATTTGCTCCGACAACTATTTCAGGGCGGTCCGAGAAGTGGTGCACCTTTTCTTATATTTGGAAACATTTTTCTTCAAAGTTTCCACTTCATCCTCAAGGTCCTCTCTCCGCTTTACCTCGGCAAGCAGCAGTTGTTCGGTCTTGAGCAAAAGTTCATCAGACCGGGTGGCCTGTGCCTGTGAGAAACCAAAGTATGAGAATTAGTCGGGTATCATGGCAAGCCGATTATCGCGCGGAATACCGAGCACAATTTCAACAAATTATACTCGGCACTTGGGGACTAGATGGATAAGAAGAGATATTAGGTAACATTACCTGGTGCTCCGATGCCATGCGCTCTAGCACATCTCTCTCCGAGGCCTTCATAGAAAGGAGAGTGCTCATCATCTGGTCAAAAGTATCATTGAAAAATTGGAAGACCCGGGACCTTGGGGACTTGGAGAAGGGACTCTCCTCTTGGTGAGAGAGGGTATCCGGGTCGCCCGAGTATCGGAGTCTGGTGCCCCTTCTGCCGCGCCCAAGTCTGCAGCTTCTTCCTCCTCGAGTACGTGCAAGCTATGGGATACTCGGCCTCTCGGTCGGCTGGGTTTATTGGTGACACTTGTTGTTCTTCTCCGCCAGCTGCGGCATGCATATCATCAGTCAGGTTCTCCTTACCCGGGTCGTCAGTTTCCATATCATCTTGGTCGCTGATAGTGATCGTGGCCCTACGGGCAGTATAAGTAAAGTAGTTAGCGCACAACTGGAAAAAAGTGATGAAAAAACGGTAAAGCATCAGGAAAGGAATTTTACCCGGGATTCTCCATATAGTCCGAGGGGAACTCGCTGCTGGACCCGGACGAAACTGAAAAACATCGAGCAAGACGTGGAATTGTCCCGTAAGGGGATGGTTCGGGAAGACTTTGATACTTAAGAAAGGATTAAGAGAATACCAGCGCGTCGAGCCGGAGACGACGAAATACCCGGATTAAGAGTGCCATCACCTGGAAAGTTCCGAGTTATTCGACGCTTGGTCACGAGCGGTTCCTTAAAATACGACCAAGTAGATAATTTCCGGTTTAGCTCGTGCATGTTATCAAAGAAATATGGTTTAGAGGCAAGGAAAAGGTATGGAACCTTGAAGACGACCCCTTGGGGTTTTCTCTTTGCTCCGACCTTGACTGTTGGCTCAGCGTCGTCCTCGTCACTCGCTGACTCCACCTTGCCTTCAGTTTCTTCTTCGTCGTCCTTCTCTTCTTGTTCTGAAAGTTATCAGGATTTACAATCGGAAAATGAAGAACGAGCAATAGAGATTTCAAAAAAGCTAAGTGAAACTCGGAATGTACCTTCATCCGAGTTAACGGCGTCTTCTTTCTCCTCTGGAGTTTCAGAGCTAGGAGGAGTTTCAATCTTCCAAAAAGGATCATCGGCCTGAGATGAAGATATAAGAATAAGGGTTATTGGCCATATCGAGTGGAAAGTGTGAAGGTAAAGATATGGAAGCCGAGTATTTACCTTGGGGGCCGGGTTCTCACGCGTGAAGGGTTCTAACCCGGCTATATTCCGGATTACCTCCAACTTCTCTGTCAAGAAGCTCTTGATAGTCTTGTTGGTGTCTCCGGCTGCAAAGCTATTGGTGGAGTATCGGAGCGAGTCCGTGGTATGCCCCGAATACTCGCACATTAACTTTGTGCGGATGGAGTTGGGTTGGATCCGGAAATCGACCCAAGTCTTTACCAGGTTGAGCCCAATGAGACCTTGGGCCGAGAGAATAGATATTTTGGCCAATAAAGGTTGAATTGCCTCCCTGTCCGAGTCAGGGGCAAAGGCGTTGAAGGTCTCGGAGATATCGAGGAGGCCCTCTGAGTAACCCGACAACCTCTTTTCGCCGGGTGGGGAGGAGTCCCGGCAATAAAAGTATGAGAGTTGCTAGTGTTTGACGTGGGAGTTAAGAGTAAGGGGTGGCATTGGAGAATTCTTGCGGCGCTGGATAGAGACCCCGCCGCAAGCAAGAAATGCTCCGTCACCGCTTTCGCGGCACGGTTTGCACTGAAAAAGTTCGATAAAGAGAGCCAAACTTGGCGGAGTGCACAAGTATGACTCGGAAAGGACAATGAAGTGGGAAAATATTTAACACAGAGTTAGGCCCTATATCAAATATCCGGAGGCCATAGTGGCTCAGAATATCTCGAAAGAAAGGGTGACCCGGAGGACGGAACCCCCGGGTCACGTGCTCCACGAAACATATTACCTCATCGTCGGCAGGTGTGGGCCGGGTCTCGTTACCCGGCACCCTCCAATGAATATCTTTTTGAGGGGGGAGAACCCCTAACTCGGCCAGTTCTTCTAACTTGTCCTTTGTAACCGTGGATCGCGCCCAGTTGGCGGATATGGAGTTGGTGGTCTTGGCCTTGGCCGGCAGTTTCCCCTGCTTTTTGGGAGCCATGGGATCGACCTGCAAAACGCAAGGTAAAAAGGTGCAAGAAGTGAGACTCGGAAACCATGAGCTATCCGAGTAACTGCGGACAATATCGAGCAAACATGGAAGTTAAGAGTTATCCGGGTATCAAGCATCATTATAGAAACTATGGGGTATTTACGTATTAAAAAATGTTTGAAGGAGACAGATGGTTGCTCATGTACCTATCGCAAGCAAAAGAACCGGCAGAAGAGGATTCTCCGGGTATTATAGGCAAGCGCGGAAAATTGGGGCGGCCCGAGCTTAGATTGGAGATTTCATTTCCAGATTTACGGTGAAATTAATGACTAAGGGCGATGGGGAGATGAAGTGGAGTTTATATTCAATCCATTGGATGAGCTAGAATGAATTCGAGCGACCTAATTCGGCATGACAAGAAAAAACAACCGGTGGGTTGACTCAGATCCAATCTGAAATAGATCGAGAAATTGCAAGGCCAAGTTGATGGATAAAGGAAACTTACTGGAGGAGATTGGAGTAAAACCCGGCGGAGGCAAATAGCGCAGTCTTGGTGCCCCTTTGCGACTCCCGGCGGGCGGGTCGGGGGCGCTGCAGCGGGTTCTGGCGGCGGCACGGGGCGAACCGTGGCGGAGCGTAGCCGGCGGCGGATTGGCTCCGGTGACGCGTGTGAGGTCTCCGTGGTGGTGCTCTGTGAACTTGAGTGCGGAAGCGAAGAGAAAGAGGAAAGGGGGGAAATGAGCCGTTGGGGTTAGGTTTGCCCTTAAGTATTTATTTATAAGGGTGCGGGTGGATAAACCTAGCTCAACGAGTGGGAACCCGAAATTTCGGGATAAAGGTTACCTGCACGGGTTTTGCGAGATATGCTTTAAGTGCTGGCCGAGATATCCGGACAGAGATAAGAAGGAGATCTTCTCCGCAACACTAGGGGCAACTATCGAGTAAAGTAAATCGGATCTTTAAACATTCTTATTAGGGTGTTGACCCGGAAAAGCTGAGCAAAGGACTTGGAGGAAGCTGGGTTATTATATGGCCACCTTGGAGTTAGGCCTAGCTGTTTATTAAAGCAATTTAACCCGGCCTCCATTGAATTTGTAAGTTTGATAATTTTGCAGGGAATAGCGTGCACTTCAAAGAGAATCTCGTGAAGCCCAAGCTATTCCGGGGACTACTGATGGAGAGATGATAACCCGGTAGGCCAACGCCAAGGTGCAACCCGGCCCAAAGGACGCTGCGCAGGATCCGGCTAAGGATAAGGGAACTTCTAGAAGGCCCAAGTTCATAGGCCTGGTAACCCGGATTGTGGGTTACGATAAGGAAAGCTAGGGTTTGTATGCAGTGTCCGGGTAGGATTCAGGGTGCGCCTTGGAGGGCAAACCAGGGGGTCCGGGTGCTTTATAAACCGGCCCCTAGGACTAGTTGAGAGAGATCCAAGAGTTCTAGCAATATCGCTTGATATCGAGCATCCAGTGTAAGACGAGAGTTGAGTTAATATATCGAGATCGGAGACTCGGCGACTTGATTGCCGGCTACCAGATCGAGTACCATCATGTTTTCCTCTGAGCTAAACCCTCTCCCAAACGCCTGTGTCGTCTTGCCCCAAGATCAGTTACCCCCGGTAACGTCTGCCGTGATTATCCCACAACAAGTCTCTCACTACCAATCTCTTTACTTTTTTTTTTAGTTTTGCTTAGTTTAATTTATTTTTTCTTGTTTTCTTCTCTTTCCCAAAAACACAAAAAAAATAGTTCTTATTCTAGTTGTTATTTTTATCATGTTTTTAATCTTACTAAAATGAGTATTCCTGAAATTGAGGTTCATTCTTTTGAATAACAAGGGGGGAGAAAGTTTGAAAGATACTTGGTATAGAATAAGTGATGCTCATGATAGATGCACAAAAAAAATTCCACTTTAATCCTTCTTAGGAATTTTTATGTTGGCATTACTACCTAGTATAAGTATGTTCTAGACACTCTTACATGTGGTAATTTTCTGGGAACTCCTGCTTTGGAAGCCTGTAATTTAATTGAAAGTTTAGTTGGAACACCACCTACTAAGGTTGTTAAAACTGAGATCACTTTAGATGATGTTATTAAAAATCTAAACTCTATGGAGAAAAATTTGCCAAACTTCCTCGATAATGCGAGCAACGTTAATGAATCAATAGTAAGTATCAACAAGAGAATTACAGTTTTAGAGGCTAGCAATACCCATGATAGTCAAAACATGAGGGTTGGTAAATTAGAGGAGGCTATGGAAAGTTTAAGCTCAACTTTTTCTTCTCTTAAGTTTAAGAGGGAGAAAACTTCTATGGGAAAAGAGAAAAAAATTATGTATGTCCCCAAAGTGCCTAAACCAAAACCCCCTAATGTGCTTAAAATTAATAAAACGTTTAGTGAAACTAACAGTTATTTGCATGTTGAATCATATCCAGGGGTACCTAATGTACCAATTTCTACAAGTGGTGTTTTGGAGGAAATTATTGATTTAGATGCTTCTTCACTTGAAAATACTTGATTCCATTTTTCTGGGCCTAGCTAAAAGGAGTTAAAGAAAACCACGCCATAAACGTATCCTTAATTTCTGATGTTCCATGTTGTTTTCATGAAATATGCTACATGTTTTCCTTCCACTTTATGCCATTTTTATAGATTTCCTAGGACTAACCTATTGACAAGATGCCACAGAGCTAGTTCTTGTTTTCTGGTGTTTTTAGTTTCAGAAAAGTTGTTTTGTAAATATTCTCGGAATTGGAAATTTCGAAGCAGAAGTCTTAGAATTCCTGAAGGTTCGACGGACTCCTGAAGAGACTCGGAGGGGGGCCACACCATAGGGCGGCGCACCCCCTGGTCACGTCATGGGGTGGTGTAGGCCGCCTGGCCACCCACCGACATCGCCCTTTCGCCTATTTATTCCCCCCGAGGTGTAAACCACTTTTCCAACAAAAACACCTGAGGCCGGCGTCATCGTCAACCCGAGTTCGGGAGGGTTTTGGAGTTCTCCCCGGCACCCTGTTGGGAGGGGAAATCATCACCGGAGGGCTCTACACCACCATGCCCGCCTCCGGAATAATGCATGGGTAGTTCATCCTTGGACTTCGGGTCCATAGCAGTAGCTAGATAGTTGTTCTCTCCTCTTTATGCCTCATGTTTAGATCTTGTGAGCTGCCCTACATGATCGAGATCATCTTATTGTAGTGCTACATGTTGTGTTTGCTGGGATCCGATGATTATTGAATGCTATGTCTCTTGATTATCAATCTACCATGCTATCTCCGTGTGTATGTTATTTATGATCTTGAATTGCTCTCCATTGTTAGTAGATGTTGTGGCCAAGTAGATACTAGTAACTCCAAGAGGGAGTATTTATGATCGATAGTGGGTTCATGCCTATGTTGCATCTGTGCTCGAGTGACAGAAACGTGACGGATGGAGGATGTGTTGTTGCCATTAGGGAGAAAATTGATGTTTACGTTGTTTACATTACACACTTTGCTTACTACGATTATCTGTTGCTTGAAACTTATACCCAATGTTTGTTCGGATGATATTCTGAGGGTGGATTATTAGTCATAGATGCAGTTGGATAACGGTCTATGAGTCTTGTTGTAATGCCTGCATGAATCACATAGTAATCAGTCATGCATGTTTCAATATCTATCAATTGCCCAGCTGTAATTTGTTCACCACACATGTTATCTATCTTTTATGGAGAGACACCTCTAGTGAACTGTGGACCCCGGTCCATTTTCTCATACTGATAATACAACCACTTCAATTATTGTTTTCACACCGCTTCCACTGTTTTCACACTTCTACTACTGTTGTCACATTTTTATCCTACTGTATTCCACACCATACATTTAAACTCTTTGTTATTAGCAAAACCGGTGAGATTGACAACCTCACTCGTTCGTTGGGGCTAACTGAATAGATTGTGTTGTGTAGGTTCCACGTTGATGCTGAACCGTTAGTGCGCCCTACCACATCAACTGCATCAACCTTTATAAGTTTCTTGTCCTCCTATTGTTCGATTCAACCTTGGTTTCTTTTCTGAGGGAAAAGTTGCCGCTGCCCTCTTCACAACCTTTCTCTTGGGGTTTACCAACGAGTGCAACTACACACCCCATCAGCTACCACCCTTAAAAGTCATCTTTGTGGGTATTCTGATTACATGGATTAATGGTGTAGATTGTCTTAGATGTTTTGCGTAGAACTTTCCTTCTCGGTAGAGCTGCAGACTAACTGGTGCTTCACACTAAGGGGTCACTTTTTGGGTCAATCGAAAGTCATCGGGTCACTCTCAACTTGGTCTTTTGATATCCTTGGCCCTCTTCCTTCTTGTTGTTGTCTTCGCCAGGTTGTTGGTATTCTGGCTAGGTATCTGGTTGGTTTTAGCAAAGATGAGTAGAGACTTAGAAAGATCTAAAGAAGGTTCCTATCTCAACACAGCAGATCAAGGAAACTCATCTTACAAACAAAATCTAGTCAACCATTTTCACACCAAACAACAAGGTTTTAGCAAAAAAAACTGATATTCTCATACCACACTTATTGGTATGCCCAATACACTAACACGTTGACGTTGTTCTAACAAAGTAACTAGATTGGTGGTCTCATCTATACCTTCTTGAGTCTCTTCTCATCTTCTTGAGGAGTTTCTGATTGTTGTGAAGTCTGAGTTCTTATCTAAGTTCTTCAATAGTCTTCTTTGCAGTACTTCAGGTTGTGTGAAGGATACTTATTGCACTTCAGGGCATGCTATTCACTAAACGTGTCTTGATGGTATACAAGGGATGTCATCTAGAACAAGAAAAGAAACTTTTGAAGGTGAAATTTCACAACCAAACCATCAAATGTGATTATGTTTCTTATTATCCAAATCACCCAGCAGGCTGAAGCAAGGACAAGCATATGAAATATTTTATCACCCGAAAAATAAGCGAATAACCAAGCTAAAATTTGCCATAAGAAGGTGGGACAATAATAAGTTCTAAAAATAGACCCCAAACAACTTTAGCATGAGAACAAGAGAAAAATAGGTCTTGTGCAGCTTCCAATTGATCACTGAACGAGGATTTAGGATTACCTACCACTTCCTTCTTTTCAAATTATCTCTTGTAAGAATAGCATTTTGAAACAACTGCGATAAAAAGACCTTTATTTTTAAAGGGAGTTTGGCTTTCCATATCCATTTGTTATGAGAACCGGCCAAGTTTATTTCAAAGTGCTGGTATACGGATTTTATTGAGAAGCAGCCATTTTCTAGGCCTCACATCCACTCTAGGAAGTACACATCGTTAACCTTGATGATAGCCTTCCAGATAGGTGAGTCAGTAAATCTTGGTCTCAGATCCTCCATTGTTTTATTGCGTAAGTATTTAGCTTTCACGATAGTCTAACTTCCACCACCATTTACAAAGGAGGCTAATGTTTTGTTTCCTTAGATCTTTCACCCCTTGCCCGCCTTTACTTTCGGACCTGCACACTCTAGTCCATTTGACCATATGATATTTATGTTTCTTGTTCTTATTCCCCCCCCCCCCCCAAGAAAAGTCTTCTTCTATTTTTTTCCATTTTTTTCACAAAACTCTTGTTCAATAAGAACATAAACATATAATAAGACGAGACCCCGTCAAACTAGAATCCAAAAGTGTCAACCTGCCACCCAAGGAGGCTGAATCTCCAATCCAAGCCTCAAGCTTTTTAATCATTTTAGCATCTAGAAAATCTGAATCAACATTTTTCAAATTGGTAAAGGTAACCGGCACCCCAAGATCGTTTATAGGAAGCTGCCCCCACATGGCAATTAAAAAGGTTGGAGTAGAATTCAGCAATGTTATTATCCCCCCAATAAGAAAAATCTCACTTTTTTCATAATTGATTTTAAGACCTGACATCAACTCGAATAAGTACCTGATGCAAGCGAATCAATTTGGCTAAGTTCATAGTCGCTGCGAGCACTCAGGGTGTCCCTCTCCGATGAAAAGGGCTTCGTGTAGCAAAAGCGCCAGCCGGATTCGTCGTGAGCATATCAGGCTTACGGCAAGCATCATTCCATGGCATACCAGTGCATCACCCCCTCCCTCCTGACAGTACTCGTGGACATGTTCAATGTAGATGTAAAACAATGTTTATAATGAATATTTATGTTCTTCCTAATTAAGTAGAAGCAACTCAGTCATGTTACATCGATCCACGTTTTTGCGTCGTGGCTACACACATCATGCAATCTTGCATCGATCCACATTGTTACGTCGTCGCTACATATTGCATCTGATCTTATAAGACCTCTGAATGTTAGTTTACCTTATAATCTACATTGCACTTGAACATCGTCCTATAATAATCGTCCCACTAATTTTTCTCTATAAATTATTTAAAAGTTTAGCAATCCGTAAAATTTATACAAAATTACTTTTAAAATTAAACTCTCCAAAATTACTTTTAAAATTTCTTGTTTCATATATAATCTCCGTAAAAAAAACTATTGTTTTATAATGTGTCCCCTAAAATTACAATGCTATATTGTTATTCGTGTGTTCATAAATATAACCCCTATTTTTTATTAAATAATGATGACAACAATGGTTAGAGGCAACCCTGCTGTCACTCACACTCCACTCTTAACACACAACGCGACTACTCTAGACCAGTGGAGGATGACGGAAAAGAAATAAGGTCAGACAAGCTCTAAGGCATAATGATCCACTTTTTCATTTTTAAATACGGAAAAAATGCATGTACGGAATGACCAGTAGCTCCACTAGCTAATATACAACACGTTTCGTTTTTAAAGAAGGCAAAACAAACTCATGAATATCCTAATTCAGGTAACTACGGGCTACAAATACCATGCATTTATAAGCGCTCCATCTCTGTTGTCCCAATCGGAATAGACTTCACCACGCTGCCAGCGTTCCTTCATCTTTTTAGTTGACCCAAAGAAAACCCAATAACCAGCCCACCACTTCATTTCCCCTTTCTTATCCAAGAGAACGCTCTGGAAAACAGAAACTGACTCACGGATGAACTCAACTAACTAGATCTGATGCCGATGCGTGAGATTGATACGTACACTTCATTTTTTCCGCTCCAAGAGAACGCACTAGACAGATTCCCTCCACTCCGGCTCCTGCTGCCACCCAACTCTTGAGTTTAGTTACCACTTTGTCGGCTAGTCTGTCCTCATTGCACATTTTGAATGACGTTCCCGAACACCCTTACATTACGCTGCTTCCAGAGACTCCGACAAATTAGAGTGATGATCATATCAATGGTCTTTTTCTGCTTTCCCCTGAACCCCTACCTGACTGTCATCCACCAATTCTCAAGGGAATCCTCGGGCGAGAGCATTGGTAACTGAACTCTAAGCCGCCTAGAGCAGCACCACGAGACCATTCTTGGCATAGACACATTGTTGTAGCAAATGGTTTGTTGTCTCGATCTTCTGCAAACACAAGGGACAGTTACTAGGATGTTCATGTAGGCCATGCCTTGCCCTCTTGTCAGATGTCCATATGATGTGCTGCAGGGCCAACCACATAAAGATCTTGCACTTGACAGGGGCCCAACATCTCCAAACTCCTTTTTCCGGTGGGAAATTGATATGACCATGCAAAAGTATCTTATAAGTTGAACCAGCCGTGTATGTCCCTTTTGTCGTTGGTGTGCACCCCAAAGCCTGATGCATTGAGATGCCATAGGCTCGCTCATCGGGGGTTTGACGTCTTCTAGCCACCTGTTCTCACTTAGAGCTTCCTGGACTATTCTCTTGTTTGTCGTTCGCGTGTTAACCGCCCCACACAGAAGAGGTGCAATTTCCCGAACTGCACTCCCGTCCAACCATCTGTCCTTCCAGAATAAGGTTTTCTAGTAATCCCCAACTCGTATGCGCACCAAGCTATTGAAGACCTAATATACCATAGTATTCTTCAGCATCCGTTCTCCTCAGCCACTCCCATCGAACCCTCAGCACCATCCCCTGGACTCATAGGTTTTTCACTCCGAAGCCTCCAAACTCGTATGATTTGCATTCATTCTCCCAAGCCACCAGGCATTGCCCCCTCGGGCGTGCTCGGATCCTTCCCAAAAGACACCTCTCATCCATTTGTTCATTTCCTCCAAAACCCAATATGGGGCCTCAGCGATCAACAGATGATGCACAGGCCAAGATGCCACCACTGATTTGACCAAAGTAAGCCTATCTTCCCTCGCTATCATCCCACTCTGTCTTGCGGGCACCCAATTCAGCACCTTATCCAACATTGGTTGCCGTTCTCCCTTGGTTAGCGGCTGAGAGCAAGCTCTAGACCTAGATATTTGATTGGGAACTTGCTGATGTGGCAGTCTAGCGTCTAAGCTACCAAAGCCTCATCTTCCTTGTCACCCCGAATCAGCGTAACCGAGGACTTAGCATAGTTTACTCTCAGGCCCAAAGCCTCGCCAAAGATACGGAGGATATGATGCGATCCCACAAGTTCTCCCTCGGATGGTCTAAGGAACATCACCACATCATCGGAGTACACAGATAAGCGTTGTGTCGCCAAACAACTAACTAAGTGTGAGAACAGCTCACCCTCCACAACCTTGGCCGCCATACATGTGACCACCTCCATTGTCAGCAAGAAAAGCATCGGGGAGATGGGATCACCTTGCCTCAGGCCACGAGCATAGTGGATCCTTTCCCCTGGTACACCATTGACAGATACTTTGGTGGTTGTGGTTTAGAGCAAGATGGCAATCCGCATGCACCATAGCTGGTTGAAACCAAGCTTTCTTATCACTTCCAGCAGGAAAGTCCAAGATATAAATTCAAAGGCACTTGAGATGTCCAATTTTAGCGAAACCCTCTTCTCTCTCATAGTGTTTATTTTCCTTGTCACCAGCTTGACCAGGATGAAATTGTTGTGCATTCTTCATCCTTTCACAAATGCAGACTGATTGTCGCTTACCAATACTCCCAGCTTACTACTCAGCCGGTTTGCAAGCAGTTTAGAGAACAACTAGGAAAACCTATGGACCAAGTTGATGGGTCTATAGTCTCCTGTTTCCATAGCATCCTTCTTCTTGGGGATTAATGTGATAATTTCCCGGTTTAGCTTAGCAAAACCTCTACCATCCCCGACAGCAAGCTTTTGTAGGGCAGCCATCACATCCTACTTGATGATACTCTAGGCCTTCTGATAAAATGCCCCCACAAAACCATCTGGCCCTATCTGATGGCAACTCCTTGATGGTAGCCCAAACCTCCTCCCCAGTAAAAGGCCCATCAAGCGCACTTAGGTCGTGGGTCTGCATCCCGATGAAGTCAAGGTCGAGAGAGTGCTTTCTTGTTTGTAGCTTCCCATTCAAATCATTGTACACTTCGAAGAAGGCTTCTTCTTTTTGTGCCTGCTCCGCGATCAAAGTAGCCCCCACTCTCACTACAGAAATGAAATTATTTTCCATGCGTTCATTGGCTATCGCATGGAACAACCTCGTGTTAGCATCCACATCCTTCAGCCACCTCATTCTAGATCTCTGTCTAGCCATGGTACGTTCTAGCGAAGAGATCACAAGTGTGACTAGCTTCAACATCCGATGTAACCACACATCCCCTACAGACAGCTGTCTCCGGGCCTGCGCTGCCTCAAATCTGAAGATGAATGTGTTTGCTATTGCGAGTTGGATCTTCATGTTGCCCACTTCTTTCTTACCCCAAGACTACAAATGCTGAGCCAACTTCCTGAATAGCTTATCAAGAAGTTTGAAAGGATCAACCACCTGTGCGTCACAAACCCAACCCTCCTTCATAGCCACCTCAAAACCATCCAACATTAGCCAGAACATCTCAAACCTAAATCTCCTTTTAGGTCTTGCCGTTGCATTCAGGGCAAAATGCAGAGATGCGTGATCAGAAACATTGCTAGAAAGCGCATGAAGGAAGCAATCCGGGAAGTCGATGTCCCAGTCTACTGAGACCAAAGCTTTACCAATGCGTGTCATGGTCGGTGATGCCCTCTAGTTACTCCAAGTGTACAAAAGTCTATGCAAGTAGACATCTTTCAACTCATGTGTGTTCCAAAACTCCGGAAGCTCTGAATCATGTTCCTGTTTAGGTTTGCGTTGTTTTTCTCTGATGCTGACAGTATCATATTAAAGTCCCCAATGATGAGCCAAGGTCCTGGGCATAAGGATCTCCTCTCCGCAAGCTCCTGGAGAAAAAGCATTTTTTTTCCGCATCCGTCTACGGCCCATAGACAACATATAACCACTTGCTCTTATTCTCTTTTGTCTTCACCTCACAAGTCAGCAGGTAACACTACTACCATACCCACAATCTCAGTTGGTTCTCGTACATCGGCCCGCGGCGATTTCCCTAACCGGCTCGCTCGATATGGTGCTAATAATAACGCCCAGCGTATCCGGTTCCATGAGTCGGTTGTAAAAACGGGCCGACTTTGATACTCTGTCTTGGCGAAGCGGTTCAAATGAAAGCCCACCATGAATGAAAGCCCACCATGAATGTTTAGGGGTTTCATGAGCATCCCCAGTTTCATTCAAATAATCAAATTGCAAATGGACAAAAGGAAATTACGAAGACAACAAAAAATATTGAAAACAATCAAACGGAAATTAAACTTGATTATGAGTAGGCATAGACGTATTACATTATCTCTCGAGCACAAACATGACCAATAAACTTAAACAAAGACTAATTTTTAATAGTCCCCACGTTTTACATTCGAGTAGGATGAGTCGCGGACGATGCCGAAGTTGGATGTGTCGGAAACCTCGGGCTCGGGCTCCTGAACTGCTTGGCACGAGGGTTCCACATCGTTCACCGTGTCTGCGTTGGCTTGGGCCCAAAGGCGGTGCCGCCAACGTGTTCCACCGCTCCGGCGCTCTGCCACAGCGGGAATAGCGGCGTTTGGCTTCATGTTCACGCTCGAACAGCCCGTTCCAGTACGGCACATCCGTGGCGTACTTGGGGGATGCCCGTAACACGGAAGGCAGTCTCGCTCTGTGTTCCACAACCTCGTTTGCGCGAGCGCTGCCACTGGGAGGCGGCGGCACGGAGACACCATACAGGGTTAGTGCCAAATACAAGGTAGTTTTGTGTCGTGCAAATTGGAAGGTCCAGAAATTGTTGGGAATGTCCAAGGTATATGTTAGTACTAAAGATAAATAAAGAAAATTTAAAACTTGTCGAGAACCCAATTTTCATTGGCATGACATCCTAATTTGGGTGTATATACTTAAGTTAAATTGTGCAAGCTAACTTAAGCTCAAAATAGTAGGCCATTTGCAAATAGGGGTTATCCGGCAGAAAGTCTCTGTAATAGAGTGGGAAAGCTCGCTCTCGGTAATGATCGAAACCAATTCTTGTGATGAATTTTCGTATTTTTTAATTCATCTTGTTAACATGCACTGGATTATCATTAAGGATAAACAAATATGATTTAAAAACTTTTTCTCTTCATTACAAATAAGATTAATGATACGTATCGTATATTTAAAAAGAAAAATATAGAAAGGTGATATATATATACTTGCCAATAATCAAGATCAAAAGTCATATGGTATCATTTCTACTGTATGTAAGCTGGTGTTCAATTGTACGTCGGTGCCTGCATAGTCGCTGTCGCGCTGTCGACTACTACCTAAGGCGGGGTGGGTGTGGACGGAGGCGATATGTACTGATCTACACTGTGGCCGGAGACGGGTGTTGGTTGGTAGTCCGTAGATGGTATGCGGTGGTGCGACAGCTCGGTCCGGGATGGTGATAAATAGGTAGTGTGCGGCAGCTCGGTCCGTGCAGGGGTGAAATAATTGGATTGCTCCGGCTAAATCTGATATTCGTATATGACATGTCCTTTAGAAACACATGTCCGATGACATGTGGGGCCGGGGGTGCGCAAGCCCTACCGGTCATCTAAATAGTTGCGCCGAGCCAAATAAATGATGTTTTTTTGTCGTCCGAATTGGATGGTCCGGAAATTGTTGGGAATGTCCGAGTTATATGTTAGTACTAACGACAAATAAAGAAATAGTAAAGCTTGTCGAAAACTCAATTTTGATTGGCATAGCATCCTAATTTGGGTGTATATACTTAAGTTAAATTGTAGAAGACAATTTAAGTTCAAAACAGTAGGCTATTCACAAATAGAGGCTATCTAGCAGAAAGTCTCTGGAATAGAGTGGAAAACCTCACTCTCGGTAATGATCGAAACCAATTGTCATGAAGAAATTTCGTATTTTTAATTCATCTTGTTGACATGCATTGGATTATCAATAAGACTAAAAAAATGTGGTTTAAATTTTTTTTCTCTTCATTACAAATAGGATTAATGATACACATGGTAATAAGGAAAAAATATTGAAATGTTATATATACTTGCCAATAATCAAGACCACGAGGCATACGGTATCATTCCTACCGTACGTAACCTGGTGTTCAATTGTATGTACAATCCAATACGATTATCATGAATCATACTCGCATACACCTGATGCTTATTTATGAAAGTTCAATAAAAAATGGTAGGTTATTTTTTGGAAGGTCCGAATTTGCTTGATATCTTGTTATAACATTGCTAAAAGTGGGTTCGTAGAGGTCATGATTTTAAATCTCGATCCCACTATTTTGGAGCTTGATATGACTTATGTGCTTTTAGATCATGACAAACAAGTTTGTATGATAATTATATGCTTGAGTTTGCTCATGATGCTACCAAAAACTATTATATACGAGATATAAAAATATAGTTGTACGAGTTTTCTTGTTATTAAAACCCCTCTCTTTATTTCAAAAGTTTTGAAGATTCTTTTGTTGTCCATGCAGCTGCGGTGACTTGGGGAAGACATGTGCACGACGTGACCGGAGGGATGCGTGCTTGCTTATAATTTACTATTTATTCGAAATGGGGAACTCAAAGTGCATTTCGTTTTCCCGTTGTTTTGTGTGTTAGTTAACGATACTAAGTATATTATTTATCGAAGTGTTGTGTGTGCAGGTGTTATACTTAACATCAGCATCGATCACCAAAAAGATCGGTGAAGATTGTCCATTGAGATTTGGGACAGTGAGGAACCGGATTATTCTAACCGGATTATTCCGGGAAATGAGATATTCCGGTTAGGGTGGTCTCTGTCCAGTTCGAGACAGAGATGAGCCGGAATATTTGAACCAGATTATTCATAAGGAACCGGATATTCCGATTGAGATAGTTTTGCTCAAAATCGACTAAGTACTCAAAATTAAAGTAACAGAATCCAACCGGATTATATAGACCGTATTATTCTATATCAACCGGAATATCCGGTTCAGGTGCTAGCGCGGGACAGAAGCCATCCGGATGGTACCGGATTATTCAGTCCCAGTCGGATTATCCGGTTGAAGTCAACGAGTTCGTTTCAGATCTAGAGGAAGAAGCCAATCGGATATTCCGGTCCAAACTTGGACCGGATATTCCGGCACATGTTTTCCTGCTCAAACGGCTAGATTTGAGGAGGCGGTATAAATACCCCTTCTATTCCTCCTTGAGCTCTAGTTCGTCCAAAGCATTGAGTAGCATTTATTGAGCTCACCAAATCTTCAATAACTCCCAATCCCTCCCACCAAACTTGTTGATATTCGGAGGATTAAAGGAGAAGGCCCCAATCTACATCTTCATCGAGGCGTTCTTCATTTCCCCCTCAATATCTTGAGGGATTCGAGTCTAGGGTTTCCATTTGTGGAGAACCTATACCTCATGCTAGTCTTGGTGATTCTTGGTGTTGGGAGCCAAAATTTGGTTGTGGGTGTGTGCCCCAAGCTTGTTTGTAAACGATTCGATTCTCGCCTCAAAGGGATCAATAGTGGAAGGTGGACTAGGCCTTTGTGGCAGGGTTCATCGGAGAATAGGGTGAGGCCTTTGTGGCGTTGAGTAGACCTTTGTGGCGAAGCTCACACCCCTCCAACGAGACGTACTCCCTTAACAAGGAGGAACTCGGGATTACATCGTGTCTTTGCGTGCTTCATATCGGTTAATCGTTCCCTTCCCCTTTACTTGTGCTTGTATTATGTTTGTGCTTGTTATTGTCATATAGGTAAATTCACCATAGTTGCATTATCTAGAGAATTTACCTTTATGTCAAGCCTAATCTTGTAGAAAAATTAAAATTGGTCGTAGCACCTATTCATCCCCTTCTAGGTGCCCTCACTGTCCGTTCAATTGGTATCAGCGCCTCGGCTCTTTTATGGAGCTTAACCGCCTAAGAGTTTAATATGCCGGATGTTCCGGATGTCCTCGGTTCTGTGGCGAGTATCTCGATGGATGATCTCAATGAGTTGAAAAATTCATTGACCTCATCCATGGAGAGAAAAATAGATGAATTGTGAACACTCATATTGCAATACATGAAAGCCAAGGAACCGGAGACCTCCACTACATCCGATACGGTTGAACCACCGGAGGGTGCCAAGGTTGGGGAAAATGGTGAAGCACTTAAAGATGCTTCCGCTAATAACCCCACCGATAAGGATTCGGAAGGAAAAGGAGAATTCCACGCCGTCGAAGGATGCTATTTTCCCGTCCCACATCCCCATATAATTCCTAGAGGAGATCCACCTAAAATTGAAGCACATTTTTTTGGTAAATGGCAATATTATATGGAAACTCACTTGAACTCTTCTTGTATAGAACTTTGGAGGGTCACTCGAGATCGATACAAGCCACATGACCGCAAGAACTTGACAAGAGAAACCGTTGTCGGATATATACCATTTAGGGGTATAACAGGTGGTGTCCTAAAGTGCCGGATTACCAGGGTGGCCTGAATGGTGATGGGCTACGGTCCATTAGGCGGCCCAGTAAGCTGATGCACAGAAGCCAGATTCTAGAAGAACCCGGACCACGGCCCACGTGGTACGGCTTGGAGTAGAAGGCGGATTCTTGCCTTTCAAGTTAGGACTTTACGTAGTCTTCTAGGTTTCCTTTTCTTTAAGCCCTAACACAGCTATTATATAAAGCCGGACGGGAGAGAAGAAAGATATAGACAATAAGCTACAAGATAACTCGCCGAGAGGTAGATCCTTGTCGAGTAGCTAAAAAAAAACTCACATTGTACTTTGTATACTTAAGGCTTCAGCCCTGATTTAGTGAGATTGCAGGAGTAGGAACGCCGCCTAGTTGCGACGTACCAAACCTGTGTAAAACCCCGGTGTCATCATTTGTCATACAACCACGTCCCCCCACAATCTCTATCGGTAGTCTCATGGCACCCCCGTCTATGAATTCTACTACGATGTCTCGAAAGTTGGCGCCCACCATGGGGCTAACAACGTCAGGCATTATGTTTCGATTGGGGATACTCGGCGGAATTGGCAGTACCATAACTGTCGGAAGTCTGGAATTCGACAACGACGTCGGGCGCTTCCTCGACAACGGATGTACATGCCAGCACAGAATCATCTGGTAAGTGCCTGCGTTTTACCGATTGGATCTGCAAACATCTTTATCGGATTAACTGCGGAAGCAATGGGATTCTGTAGTGGAAGTAAATTTATCCCACCCGCCCTATACCCAGTCGAAGAAGACTATGATGCTGGATTTTGCTCAGATCACCGATACTCTGCTGAATCGCACTTTATCGGTATGGTGCAATCCGAGATCGCCGAAACCACGGATGAAAGCAATCTTGTGGAAGAGGTAGAAAACAACAATCCCACAACAGAGGTGGAAGATCCGACATCCGTCAATATGACGACGAACTCGGAAGCTGACTCTGTGCTAGCCGCCATCGAGGCGAGATTAGAGTCGGAACCCGGATCGTACCAGTTCGATACCGAAGACGAAGATGTAGACGCTTTCGAGAGAAAGGTCGAATCCTTTCAAGAGGTATTCCACGAAATACTGATGGCAAAACCGTATGAAAACACGGATGCCGAAAGTCAGGAAAGCCCTAGAACACCTCCGCCAGAGGAAAGAGATGATGGAGAAGCCAGTCCAACTTACCCGGATGTCAAGGCATTGACAGAGGAAGAACCTGGTAAAAAACCTCCCTCTTCCAAGAAAAAACACAAAGCTTCCAAGAAACTCCAATACAAGCTCCAGAAGAAAAAATGGGCTCATCTAGCCAACGAAAACCTGGAAGCAAGAGGAGGAAGTGGAGTTACGCTGGCGGAGAAGAAAACGAAGGAAACTCTGTTCCGCCAATGTCAGAACAGGACGAACAGAATCTACTTCAAACACCAGTGGGACCTCATGAACCCCCTAAAGTGCTGGAAGCCAGGAGACAAGCTCTCCAAAGGCAACAGCAACATATATTCCGAACTCGAGAACATCTCCAAAAAAACCAAGCTGACATTAAATTAAAGCAGGAAGAAATCGAGGAGTACGAGAGAAGGAATAAATCTGGCATTAAACCTACACGGTTACCTGGAATCGCAAGACCGGAAGTACTGCCACCAAAGGAACGGTTTCAAAACCCAGCCTGGCAAAAGCAAGTATATGGCAAAGACGCCAGGGGCGAACCTATATACCAAAGCGCAGCAGAAAACACGGAGGTCGTGTACGCCATCCTCAACAACGATAAGTACTCCAATGGAGAAAAACTTCAAGGGGTGTATGCCTTCTTAGGAAAAGTATTGCAACAGCAACAACGAGGGCAAGAAAGATCAGGGAAGTTGCATGACAACTTGGCCCTATGCAAAACAGCTACATGCGCCGCTGGAGCATCTGGACCTTAAGAACCTGGAGATTCAAGTAATTCGAAAGAGAAGAAAGAAGATCCGAGAAAGGACAAGAAAAAGCTCGATAACAAGGATGCAGCGTCCAGAACCGGATCCCATCTACCGAAAGATGGAAATAATCACCTAGATCGGGAAGAACAAACCGGAAAGACGGCAAAGCAATGCCGCCTCCGAGACTCCCTGCTGAAAAAGCCGGAAGATACGACATTCCTCACACGCGTGAGAGATCCCGTACACCCCCCATGAATTAGGAAAGACATAGGAGTCGAACTCCACCTTATCCCAAAGGGCATGATAACGGAGTAAATAGAGATAACCCCGGAAGAGCGCGTTCGCGCCACAATGGAAAAGAAAGGAGCAGATCCCCTTCTATCCATTCAGCCGGGAGATACTCCGCACACATTGATAGAGCGGAAAGAGATGATCTATACTTCAGACCCAAGTGTTTCACTGACAGGATCCGAAGAATAACTCTGCATTCTGGCTTCGCCAAAGTTGGTCCAACATATCAAAAATACACCGGCAGTACAAACCCGGATACCTGGCTCTCAGACTGTTACACAGCCGTCCAGATTAACAATGGGACAGACCTAGAGGCAGTAAAATTCCTCCCCCTAAGCACAACAAGAGCTTGCGTGGCTCGCGAGAATGGCGACTCCTTCCCTAGGCAGCGCTCATGGCGACTCCTTGGATATCTAGGGTTTTAGACTCCCCTCTCCGACAATTGTCACTCCGGCACTTTCGCACACCTCCCCTACGGCATCTGCCACTCCGGCATTGTCGTCCACCTCTTTCTCCAGCATGACAAAGGCAAAGTCTCTTTTTGATCGCTCTTGTTGGCGTTGGAGGGCGATTTTCTCCACCGAGGTGGATCTCACGTTCAATCCCATTTACGTGGGTTTTGTTCTGTTAGATCCGAAAGACAAGAAGATCCAACTTGTAGATCAAGCGGGCTTTGTGCTTGATCAACGTTTCCTCAAGGTACGTGAGAGCATTCATCCTGGATCTGAGATCCAATTTGCTTGTCATCGTGCCAGGGTTCAAGATCACTTGGTTCCGCGTAATGGCTCTCTTATGGATCATTCTAATGCCATCGTTCCCATATTGGATGCGGATTCTCTGGTTCCTCTTTTGGATCGGAACCCTATTGATCCTTCGGTGGGTTTAGTTCATGCAGCTAAGGTTTTAGACCTGGATTTTTCTAGAGGTCTAGCTCTTGCTAAGGAAGTCCGATTACTTTTCGGATCGGACGTTCATGCTTCTAAGAATTACGGTGCTTTCAAAATGGTGGCATCTTTTGGCCGTGCTGCTTTCAAAATTGATGAAAATACTATTGCTTTAGCTCTTGAAGCGGCGATTGGAGGTTATTGTGGTTCTTTAAATGTTTCTTGTCTCCATGATCGAGTATTCTCTTTTGAGGTCTCATCTAAGTAGGTAGGCTTTCATATTTTGAAGATTAAATGGTTCTCATGCTTTCACTTCAAGTGTTATTTTCATCTTTGGAGTTTCGGTGGTCCAAATTGGATTTATGAATTAAAAAGGTGGAATCACGATCAGGCAAATGAGTGGACTTTGGTCACGAAAAATAAGAATAAGGTAAAATCTAAACGATTCAAGCCGCGGAATCAGTTTTTTATTCTTAAACCTACTGCTACTCATGCCAATGAGCCAACTGTTTCTCCCATGATTCATAATAATACTGATTCTGATATTGATCGTGAGTTGCCTGCAATTAAGTTTGGATCGTTTGAACCTGGATTTCCTGCTGCTAAGTCTATTACGGATCCTATTCTTGTGGCCCCTGTTGTGGCCTCTGTGCCCGTTGATGATGGCTTTGACAAATTAATTGATAAAATGGCGGCCCAGGTTTGGCCTTGTTCTAACTATCTCTCAGCAAAACATGCAACGGCAGAGTGTACGGGCCGGATTCGGTGTTGGTCTTGTTCATGTTCCAAGTCCTGAGTAGTATCAAGGTCCCGTCTGGCTACTCGTCGAACATAAAAGGAATACTAAACCTGGAAGAGAAAAAGTTCCAAAACCTTAAGTCTCATGACTGCCACGTGATCATGACCCAGTTACTTCCGATTGCATTGAGGGGGCTTCTGCCAGAAAACGTGCGAGTACCCATTGTGAAGCTATGTGCATTCCTCAATGCAATTTCTCAGAAGGCAATCGATCCAGCAACTCTACCAAGTTTACAGAAGGACGTGGTCCAATGTCTTGTCAGCTTCAAGTTGGTGTTCCCACGAACCTTCTTCAATATTATGACGCACCTCATAGTTCACCTAGTCCAAGAGATTTCCGTTCTCGGTCTTGTATTCTTACACAATATGTTCCACTTTGAGAGGTTCATGGGAGTCTTGTAGAATTATGTTAAAAACCGTGCTAGGCCAGAAAGAAGCATGGTCAAGGGCTATGGAACAGAGGAGGTCATTGAGTTTTGCGTTGACTTTATTCCTGACCTGAACCCGATCGGTGTTGCTCAGTCGCGCCATGAGGGGAGACTGCGTGGAAAAGGCACGCTAGGAAAGAAATCAACAACATGTATGGACGAGCAATCTTTCACTCAAGCACACTACACAGTTCTAGTTAATTCCAACTTGGCGCCTCCATATATCCAGGAACACAAGGATATTTTACGCTCGGAATACCCGGAGCAACCTAAAGATTTCATTGCTAAAGAACACGCGAAGACTTTCGGCGGTTGGTTGCAAAGACGTCTCATTAATGACAACATTGTTGAAGATGAGCTATACTTGTTGGCCAAGCAACCATCTTCGACTATATTGACCTTTAAAGGGTACGAGATAAATGGTAACATATTTTACACGGTAGACCAAGATAAAAGGAGCACCAACCAAAACAGTGGCGTCCGGTTTGATGCAAAAGACGACAACGGGCAAAGGGTCACATACTATGGTTACATAGAGAAGATATGGGAACTTGACTACGGACCTTCCTTTAAGGTCCCTTTGTTCTGGTGCAAATGGTTCAACCTGTCAGGCGTGAAGGTAGACCCGAAGTACGGAATGACAACAGTGGATCAGAAGAATCTTGGGTACGGCAATAATCAATTCGTCCTAGCCAATGATGTGGCTCAGGTTTTCTATGTGAAGGACATGTCTAGCAGACCGAGAAAAAGAAAAGATAAGGAAGCGAATACATCAGACGATGAGCCAAGGCGCCACATAGTTCTTTCAGGGAAAAGAAACATCGTGGGAGTCGAGGACAAGACAGACATGTTAGAAGATTATAATAAATTTGATGAAATTCTTCCCTTCAAAGTCAAAGATGATCCAAGCATTCAGTTAAATGATGAAGATGTTCCTTGGTTACGGCGCAATCAGAAGAAAGACAAGAAGAAAAATAGAAACGGATCATCCCTTTAGTCCCGGTTGGGGACACCAACCGGGACTAAATGGGTTAGGGTTTCGTTTGGACCAATCAGATAGAATCACACAGATCGTGTGCTTCTTTCAAGCGCTTGTGAGTCGTTGGATCCGGGGTGTGTTTCTTTCGAGCTGTTGTGAGCCGTTCGATCAGGACTACGGTGTGTTTCTTTCGAGCTGTTGTGAGCCGTTGGATGAGGTGTTTCTTAACCGTTGGATCAAAACCCTAGCTCAACACTTTGTGAGCCAGAGGACCCTATATATAGCCCACCTTCATACACCGGTCAGTTCATCGAGCAAATACAAAACATCCGGAGTCGCCATCATACGTCCTGTCGTGCATTTGGTATGCATATATGCACCCAGTAGCCACGGTAGGGCTGTATGATGGTGATACCGATTGTTTTGTTCTACACCCCCTTTAAGGTTTCATACATCATATATTCAGTTCATCGAGCAAATACAAAACATCCGGATTCGCCATCATACGTCCAGCTGTGCATTTGGTATGCATATATGCACCCAGTAGCCACGGTTGGGCTGTATGATGGCGATACCGTTTGTTTTGTTCTACACCCCCCTTTAAGGTTTGATACATCATATATTCAGTTCATCGAGCAAATACAAAACATCCGGATTCGCCATCATACGTCCAGTCGTGCATTTGGTATGCATATATGCACCCAGTAGCCACGGTTGGGCTGTATGATGGTGATACCGTTTGTTTTGTTCTACACCCCCTTTAAGGTTTGATACATCATATATTCAGTTCATCGAGCAAATACAAAACATCCGGATTCGCCATCATACGTCCTGCCGTGCATTTGGTATGCATATATGCACCCAGTAGCCACGGTTGGGCTGTATGATGGCGATACCGTTTGTTTTGTTCTACACCCCCCTTTAAGGTTTGATACATCATATATTCAGTTCATCGAGCAAATACAAAACATCCGGATTCGCCATCATACGTCCTGCCGTGCACTTGGTACGCATATATGCACCCAGTAGCCACGGTTGGGCTGTATGATGGCGATACCGTTTGTTTTGTTCTACACCCCCTTTAAGGTTTGATACATCATATATTCAGTTAATCGAGCAAATACAAAACATCCGGATTCGCCATCATACGTCCTGCCGTGCATCCTCATCATTTAACTTAATGCTTTATTGTTTTAAATGACATTTAGACAATTTTTACACAAAACATGAGAAAATATAAATATATTGTTATAATATTTGATTTTACAATTTTTTGAGTCTACTTTGATTTTACAAATAAATGTAAAAGAAAATAGAAAAGGGAAACAAAAAAGTAAAATAAAAGAAGAAAAATAAAAGAAGAAACAGGAAAAAAAAAGGAAATAAAAAAATTTCTTTATATTTTCAAATTAGTTTGATAAATACCTTATTTTTTAATTGTTTTAAAAGACATTTAGACAATTTTTACACAAAATATGAGAAAATATAAATATATTTTTATAAATATTTGATTTTACAATTTTTTTAGTCTACTGTGATTTTATAAATAAATGTAAAAGAAAACAGAAAAGGGAAACAAAAAATAAAAATAAAAGAAGAAACAGGAAAAAGAAAAAAGGAAACAGAAAAAAGAAAAAAGAAAAAAAGAAAAAGTGTGGCCCCTGTACAGGACCTTTATCACCGGTTTGTGTTAACATCCGGTGTGAAAGGGTCTTTAGCACCGGTTGTTAACATAAACCGGTGCTAAAGGTCTGTACAGGGGGCGCGCAGTCTGAAAGTGGCCCCTGTACAGACCCTTTAGCACTGGTTTGTGTTAACAACCGGTGCGAAAGGGACTTTAGCACAGGTTGTTAACACAAACCGGTGCTGAAGGGTCTGTACAGGGGGAGTTATCCAGGACTTAGCGAAAAAATTTCACTTCATTCTTCGCGCGCGTCCTCTCTGCTTCTACTACAGCGAAGCCCTACTCCGGCCGCGTGTCGCCGTCATCTGCTCGTCGCCGTCCGTCTCGCCGCCCCGGGCGCGCCCCGACGTCGCGCCGCCTCGCTCTTCCTCCCACCACCGACCCGAGGCCGCGCGCGCGCCTCCCCGCCGCGGCCCCGCCTCCGTCGCCGTCCGCCTCCGCCGTCCCGCCTCCGCCCCGTCGCCGCCCCGACGCCACCGCGGCCTCTGCCTCCCCACCGCGCGCCTCACTCTGCCTCCCACCGCGCGCCGCCGCGCCTCCGGCCGACCCAAGACGTGACGTACACGTGACGTCACCCCCCAACTGTAAGTTTTTTTCCTGTTTAGTTCTAATTAGAATTAGAATTATTATTTGTAGTTAGAATTATTATTAGAATTACATTTAGAATTAGAATTAGAATTAGATTTAGAATTAGAGTTAGCTAGAAGTAGAATTTTTAAAATTAGAAAAATATTTGGACATATAAATTTAAAATATATTAGCTAGAATTAGAATTTTTAGTAATTATAATTAGCTAGACTTTGAGAATTTTTTCTGTTTAAATTTAAAATATACCACATTCTCTATATAAATAACCGATGAAATAATTTCGCTAAGTGTCCGATGAAATAATTTCGTTAAGTGTCCGATGAAATAATTTGGCTAAGTGTCCGATGAAATAATTTGGCTAAGTGTCCGATGAAATAATTTCGCTAAGTGTCCGATGAAATAATTTGGCTAAGTGTCCGATGAAATAATTTCGCTAAGTGTCCGATGAAATAATATCGCTAAGTGATTTAATAATTTCGCTAAGTGTCCGATGAAATAATTTTGCTAAGTGTTCTTCATTTTATAAATTTTACTAGCAGGTGTTGAGCTATGGATCCCCACACCGATCAGCTCGCGGGAATGGGTGAGGCGGAGAAGGAAAGATACATGTGCCGGATGATTTTTGAAGATGCAACGGCCATATATCATGATCACGACGGTGGATAGGCGTTTAGCAATCAATTTTTGAACGACTCCGGTGACAGAGATGAGAATATAGAAGATGTAGTAGATCATGACGACGACAACGTCGAGGATGCAGAAGTGCCCTCCAGAACAAACTCTGCCAATGTATATCTCAAGTCACTGTTGACGCAACAATTAATTTGTATTGCACTTACTAACGAATCATTATTTTCCCGTTTAGGCGCCCTCCGGAACAGCTAGCGCAAGTACTAAGACAAAGTCGAAACAAGGCCCGGCCGCAAGGTTGAAAGATACCGCAAGGTTCCCGATCGATATAGTTGCTGCTGATGGAAAACCACTGGAGCCCCCAGAAACTTATCGCAAATTCGTAAATCAGTGCGGAGTTGTTGTAAGAGACCTGGTCCCGATCAACTTAATAGAATGGAATAAGCCGAAGACCGGCGCCAACATTGGAGCTACTTATGTCAATGACAGATTGAAAAAAATTCTTTGCGACATGGTATGGCTAAATTTCAGCGTAGCGGAAGATAAGAAGAAGAAAGTCGAGGAGTGGGCTTTGAAGAAGATGGCCACACAATTCCAGAGGTGGAAGAAAGACCTGTGGAAGAAATATAAGGACGAAGATCCAGTTTTCACTGGGCACCTAGTGAAGATAAGAGACGCTTGGGATGATTTTAAGGCGTACAAGAAATCGGGTGTCTTTGCATCCCGATCAGCCACAAATAAGGAGAATGCGAAGAAGAAGAAATATCACCATATTTTGGGGTCAGGTGGCTACATGACTGCCCTGCCTAGGTGGCGAAGCTATGAAGATGTGCTTGTGAAAAGAGGTATCATTCCACAGACACATGACTGGCCCGATAGGTCCAAGTTCTGGTTGTTCGCGCATGGGGCAACGTTGGACGCTGAGACTGGGATGATTGTTGCGGAGGGACCATGGTCGGAAAAAATAAAAAATGTCGTAGCAGAACTAGAGAAGACAATAGAAGCAGTTCGAAAATGAACTTTTGTTCCCGATAGAGAGAACGACGAGCTGACGAAAGCACTCGGGAACCCCGAAAAGTGGGGACGAACACGAGGCTTTGGAGCCACTACCCCGTGGAGCCAAGGGTTTCCAGCGGACCTTGGCACTTACAGAAGCCGTGGTAGAAGCAAGAAGAAGACGCTGGAACGGATATCGACATTAGAAGAGAAGGTAGCGTTTCTCTTGGAGAAAGGGGGACACCCTGTACCTGACACTTAAGAGGAGGTAGAACATCGCCCTGCACCTGATCAGCTGCAAATAGAAGACGATCCTGTAGCAGATGCCGTCCCATCTCAGCATAGAAGCAGCGTGGGTTCCACGCAGCTGCAGCTAGAAGACGGTCGTGCAGTCGAACCGTCGGCGCCTCACTACCCCGTGGATGATATCATGGAGAAGACAAACTGTGAGATACATATGCCAATGGGGAACATATCCTTCAGGGTGGCATCAGGCTATGCTTTACCGAATAAACCTGGAGCAACCTACCATGGTGTTCAGATTCCAGCATCCCATGCTCGTGTCGGGTTGTCAACAATTATGCCGGGATGCCATTCAATTGAGCTCCATATTCCTGGAGGTGAAGGCGAGAAGACACTGGGAGAAATGGAGCTTGGTATCATCTTGTGGAATAAGAAACACATCATGTTTCCTAACGCGGCGCCAAGGCCACCGACCCCTCCAGGTACAAATGCATCACCTCCATCAATTACTGAATGTTGCACCATATGTAAGCCTATTTTTAATAGTTTTTTTCACTTTCGTACAGAGAATGCACGACCTCCAAGTCCACCCCCAACGCACCTCCAAGTCCACGCCACAACGAAGATTGGGAGCCTGAGGCCGAGGGTCCATCGCCCGTGCACTCCCGTGAGCCGACGGATGCGCCCATTATGGGTACGGCAAAGCGGAAGCTGCAGTTCAGAAGAAACGGGACTCCTCCCAAGAAGAGACGAGGAAACCCAAGAAAGTCGAGACTCCCTCGACGTTACCAGGCCTGATTACTCCGGAGGAACTATCCGAGGCCGTGAAAGACAAAAACAAAGCATGGTTCGCACGGTTTCCCCTGAAGCCCCCTCCAGACGTCTGGAAGGAAACTCTGAAGAACATCCCAAAGTGGAAAATTGAGCGGGCCATCGACAACTTATATTATCCTGCACCGCCGCCACCGCCGCCCCTTTCAGACTATGAACGGTACATTGAAAAGATGCACACCGCACAAATGAAGCAGGCGGAGCAGATGAAGCAGGCGGAGCAGACGAAATGCGGGAAACAAGTTCCCCAGCTCGGACAACAAGAAGCACGGTCAATTGCCCCGCTCAAGGTGTTATCTGACCGGCTTCTGTGTCCGGTCCACGCATGGGTGACGTGGGTTACGCTATTGCTGATGTCGTATATAAATACAAGCCCGAGCATCCTCTGGTCGAAAATCTTACTCCTCTAACAACCCAACTACGGAATTTACATGATTGGTACTTGGAGGCCGCAAGGCAAAAGAGAGACTGTATCATGGCGGCAGTTCAGGATCAACACTACTTCAGAGAGTACGGTGTGGAGCTTGGGTTCGATGAATTCTTCCAGATGTACAATCAACGTGCCCTCGACAAGTCTATCATCAGCTGCTACTGTTTGTAAGTGATTTATTTGTGTAATTTAATTATTTAGGTAAGCTCGCGTTCATTGCCCGTATAATTATCACTCACGACATTCTTTTTGTACGCTACTATGCAGAATGAAGATTCGTGAATGCAGACTGGCAGGAATCTGGGACTTTGGGTTCATTGACCCGTATTCGTATCATCAAGACACAATAGAAAAGTTTAACAAGGATACACCGGATGATTTGCTAAGGTTTTTGAAGCGACAAAGTACCAAAAAAGAAATACTTTGGCCCTACGGATTCAAGTGAGTGTTACTGTCTTGTAGACATTCCATTTTTCTTACCTGATATTAACGGTAATTGATGAGTATGCATGACTGCGTGTGTACACGTGCGCAGGTCCCACTTCATATTGTTCATCATTAGAATCGATCAAGGACAAGTTGAAGTCCGGGACTCGTTAACCTGGGACGCTGACACATGGAAGAGCGTGCGTCAGATGCTTCAAAGGTATATATATATCAGCCTCTTTCGTTCATCGGCCTCTTTTTCGTTCATTTCCTGATATCAAGTAAGTAATAATTAACTCTTGTATTCATTTTTCTTTTGTCGGCCAGGGTTTGGCAAATGTTCATCAAGGAAGAACCCGGTACATGGGCAGACAAGCTCCACTTTCAGATTAACAAAGTAAGTAGTACTACGTACCCTGGTTTCAATACCATTACCATTCTCTTGATTATTATTAATTTGACTGAATTATGTTCTCGTATATAGAAAGTCCCGCAACAACCACATGGAACTGATTATTGTGGATACTACGTTTGCGAGTTCATTCACAGGATTATCAATGAGAAATCCCGTACTTCCAGAAATCTAGAGGTACGTAACCGGATCTTCACAACTTTATTTATGTTGCGATCAATTATGTTTAGTTTTGTTCATAACTTAATTGTTTTCATCTACTTCTTTTAAAGATGCAACGAAAGCGGGCGATGCTCAAACCAATCCAACGTTGCAAGGCAGTTGCAGAGGAATTGGCAGGATTTCTTCCCACGCAAGTCATAGATGAAGGCGGAGAATTTTTCCATCCTATGAACCAATAGCCAGCTCCCTTCTCTATGCAAGTATACAGCTATTGAAAACGAACTTCAGATTATGTAATGCTCGGTCGAGTACTTCGTGTTACATGTATATATATATATACTTTTATTTGGTGCATCAACATTTAACCGCAAACACGGAATCAGAAACACTTAACCGCAAACACTGAATCGGTGTTTTCGGATACGTATTTCCGATTACGTGTTTCCGATTCCGTGTTTGTAAAAAACGAAACACGGACACACGGAATCGGAAAGACTAAACGGAAACACGTAAACGGAAACTCTGAAAATACGGAACACGCCCTAAACCCTAAACCCTAAATACGGAATCGGAAATCCTGAAAAGAAAAGGAAAAAAAAAGAAAAAAAAATCTTTAGGACCGGTTGGTGTTACCAACCGGTTCTAAAGGTCCTCCGCCTGCGCGCGCTCTTCGGCGCCCACGTGTAGGCCTTTAGAACCGGTTGGTGACAAACCGGTTCTAAAGGGGGGGGGGGGCCTGTAGTCCCGGATACGTAGCACCGGATTTGTATCCGGGTCCAAAGGCCCTTACAAACCGGTGCTAATGCCCTGTTCTCCACCAGTGGTAATGTAAGATCTTTCTTTGTTATGGGATCCTGGAGGTTCAAGGTTTGCATGCTTGGTTCTGAATAGCAAACTTTTTGCTGAATACTCCATTGGTTACTTCATGCACAACCTGCTAACAGATTCAGTTGTCTTCAAGGACAGCAAGTCAGGAGTTATTGCAGTTGAATTTTTTGTGCAATAGGACCCTGGAATTATGAAGATTCTTACGCATGCAATATCTGATGTTGGTACACAGTTAGGTACATTAAGGAAGCTTAATCCAACTACAAGAAATCATTTTTTTCATAGTTATGTTAAGAAGGAGCGGATGCTATACAATTACGTAGAAACATCACATTTTGAAGGTGACACTACAGCTACGGGACTGGAGCAAACATTGAATATAAGCAGTTGCAAAAATTTATGTACATTGCTCCTCTTCACACATCTACTTCTGGTGTATGAGAGCTTCACGTTGAAGAAGTGCCAAAGCTTTGTGTGGCAGCGACAAGGCAAATTACTGACCGGACTTGCAGAGTTGGAAAAGGAACGTTGTGCATAATTTGCAGCTACAAACAGTATGACTTGAGCGAGCCATTGCTTGGGAACAAGCAATGTTTTATGGGGGCGGTAATGTTATGTCCGTACATAGGCCGACATCTGGGCCTGGATTGCATGGGCCGTGCAAAGTGGATATGGTCTAATGCCTGGGCTGACAGAACAAAAGGAGCGAAGGCACCAGACGATGGCATGAAAGAAATAAACTGAGATCTGAAACTCTCCTCTTTGTCCCGTTCGTCTCCTCCCAGTCTCATCTTCCTCAGGTCCGGTGGCTACCACAAGTCACCATTGTATCCTCCTTTGTACCGGCCACACGCCCCAATCCTCACCGGCGGCCAAGGGGTGTGACAAGTGTCCTCGCCCTACAAGGGGCTCCCCCACGTTAGCCTTCCATGTGGCTCTTCCTTGTGAGATGGCTCCCTCTTTCGGGAAATCTGATAATGGAACTCGTTATTTGGCGCCCACCGTGTGGCCAACTACGTCTGGGGTGATCTTGAAGGCAGGGATCCTAGGCGGCATCGGCGACACAATCGCCGTCGGCGGCGCCATCCCTGGACCGTGCGACAGTTAACACGTCAATAACAATACGGTAACGCCGGCACGGGACCACATCTGGTGCTCCTACGTCGTCCCGATCGGCACTGCCAACATCTTCATCGGGCTCACGGCTAAGGCGATGGAGTTTGGCGAAGGAAGCAAATTCTTCGCTCCCACCCACCACCCAATCATCAAAGGTAACGAAAACACACCCAACTCATGTAGATCTACAATTCAACCTTCAATGCAAAACCCTAGATCTACGTTTGTTGGTATGGTGCAAGTTGAGCCTTCGAAAGAAAACTCAGAGTCTGGATTTATTTTAGCCGCCATTGACGGTAAAATAGATTCGGAAGCCGAAACTGATTCCGATGAAGATGGCATTGACTTTGCCGAAAAAGTCCGGAGGGCCGCTAGATTCTCCAGCATCGTCTACATGACGGAGCCGGAAAAACCAGAAGCCGAAGCAGAACAAACGTCCTCTAAGGAGGTGCATGACCTCGAAAAGCCAGTTTCCGAAGTACCTAATGGTAAAGGCTAAAATCCGCCCTCTCTGGAAGGACAATTCCAGAAGGCGAAGTCCAAATCGCCGCCCCCACCGCCCAAAAAGGCAGATCCGCCAAAACGGATATCGTCAACTGTACCTCAGAGGCTGGATCTCCAGGCCAAGTCGCTGCATGAGAATGGGCCTAGTGGTACGAAAGCCGTTGATGGGAAGAAAAAATCCTCACCACCTTTGGAGATCATTGATACGTCTCAAACATATCTATAATTTCGGATGTTCAATGTTGTTTTCATGCCATATGCTACATGTTTTCTATACACTTTATATAATTTTTATGGATTTCCTCGGACTAACCTATTAACAAGACGCCATAGAGCCAGTTCCTGTTTTCTGTTGTTTTTTGGTTTGAGAAAAGTTGTTAGGGAAATATTCTCGGAATTGTTCGAAACAAAATCGCAGGGTCTTATAATTATGTCACATGCAAGGAGTCCGCAGGAGACCCGGAGGGGGGCTCTGGAGCCACCACACCATAGTATGGCGCCCCTCACCCCTTGGTCGCGCCACCAGGTGGTGTGCCTCCCTGGCCACCCACCGACATCGCCCATTCGCCTATTTAAGATCCTTCTCGGGTTAACCCTAAATACCCAAGCCTCCATCCACGAAAAGTTCCGTAGCCGTCGTCATCATCAACCCTAGTTCGGGAGGGTTCTGAAGCTCTTCTCAGCATCCTGTCGGGAGGGGAAATCATCACCGGAGGGCTCTACATCACCATGCATGCCTTCGTAGTGATGCGTGAGTAGTTCATCCTTGGACTACGGGTCCATAGCAGTAGCTAGATGGTTGTCTTCTCCTCTTTATGCCACCATGTTTAGATCTTGTGAGCTGCCTAACATGATCAAGATCATCTATCTGTAATGCTACATGTTGTGTTTGCTGGGATTCGATGATTATTGAATGCTATGTTAAGTTCATCATCAATCTATCACGTTTATGTTATTTATTATCTTGCATACTCTCCGTTACTAGTAGATTCTCTGGCCAAGTTGATGGTTGTAACCCCAAGAGGGAGTATTTATGCCCGATAGTGGGTTCATGCCTCCTTTTCATCCGTGCTCGAGTGATAGAAACGTGACAGATGGGGGATGTGTTGTTGCCATTAGGGGGGAAAACAACAATGTTTTCATTATTTACATTACACACTTTGTTTAAAGAATAATCTGTTGCTTCCAACTTAATACCCTAAGTTTGAGTGGATTATGCTCTGAGGGTGGATTATTAGTCATAGATGCAGTTGGATTACGGTCTATGAATTATGTTGTAATGCCCGCATGAATCTCATAGCAATCATCATGTCTTGCATATGCACTACGGTGCAGCCTTTATTTCTGTTAGTTGCCCAGCTTATCTATCTTTTATGGAGACACACCACTAGTGAACTGTGCACCCCGGTCCATTCTTTTACACTGATATTACAACCACCGCAAGCACTGTTTCTTTTACTGCAATCACTATTCTCTTTTCATTCACTGCAAACAAGTATTGTTTTCCACATTATAAATCTAATCCTTTGTGTTAGCAAAGCCGGTGAGATTGCCAACCTCACTGTTTCGTTGGGGCAAAGTATCTTGGTTGTGTTGTGTGCAGATCCCACGTTGCTGCTGAGCCTGGTAATCCACCCTGCCAACATCAGCTTGCAAATCAACCTTCAAAAGTTATATATTTCTCCTACTGGTCGATTCAACCTTGGTTTCTTTCGGAGGAAAAAACTTACCGCTGCACTCTTCATACCTTCCTCCTGGGGTCTCCCGGCGAACGTGTGTCCACCTGGAACTATCAAAGCTTTTTCTGGCGCTGTTGTCGGGGTTAAAGAGGATTTCTGCAAGGGGGATCTCTCACCTCCAATCTCTTTACTTTGTTTTTGTTTTTCTTAGTTCAATTTATTTTATTTTGCCTTGTTTCCTTCTTTATGTCAAAAACACACAACACATAGTTCTTATTCTAGTTGTTATTTTTATCATGTTTTTAATCTTTGCAAAATGAGTATTCCTGAAATTGAGGTTCGTTCTTTTAAGCAACAAGGGGGAGAAAGTTTGAAAGAAGCTTGGTATTGAATATATGATGCTCATCATAGATGTACTAAAAAATATTCTACATTGATCCTTCTTTGGAATTTGTATGTTGGTATCACTAGCTGTTATAGGTATGTTCAAGACACTCTTAGAGGTGGTAATTTTCTGGGAACTCCTGCTTTGGAAGCCTGTAATTTAATTTGAAGTTTAGTAGGAACACCACCTACTAAGGTTGTTAAAACTGAGATCAATTTAGAAGATGTTATAAAAATCTAAACTCTCTGGAGAAAAATTTGCCAAGTTACCTTGATAATGCTAGCAAGGTTAATGAATCCCTAGTAAGTATTAATAAGAGAATTACGGTTTTAGAGGCTAGCAATAACCATCATAATCAAAAATTCGGGATTGGTAAACTAGAAGAGGCTATGGAAAATTTAAGTTCAACCTTTTATTCTCTTAAATTTAAGAGGGAGAAAGATTTTGTGGGAAAAGAGCAAAAGCTCATGTATGTTCCCCAGGTGTCTAAACTAAAACCCTATAATGAGCTTAAAATTGATAAAACTTTTAGTGAGATTAAGAGTGATTTACACGTTGAATCATCTTCAGGGGTACCTAAAGTACCAATTGTTACAAGCTGTGTTTTAGAGGAAATTGTTGATTTGGATGCTTATTCACTTGAAAATACTTGTTTTCTAGGCCTAGCTAAAAGGCATTAAAGAAAATAACTTCTTGGGAGATAACCCATGTTTTTATTTTTGCAATGGTTTCTTCCGTTTTCTTTGATTCAAGGTGTTGTTTACTTCTGTGGAGACTCCTTTGTATCTTTATTTTCTTGTATTTGTTATGCCAAGTAAAGTCCCTAGTGAAAAGTTGAAGCTAGATTTGGATTTATGTGTAGGAACAGATTTTTGCTGTCCACCTTTTAATTCGTATAGATTCATAGAAAAATCGAAAACACCTTAAAGTTTGTGTGCATGATCCTCAGCTATTTCTGAAACTTTTTCTAGTTCTGAGTTTTCTGATCGGAGCAACGTAAGTGCCTCGAAAAAAAATCGTCTTTACAGACTGTTCTGATTTTGACAGATTCTGCCTTTTTACTTTGCATTCTCTCTTTTACTATGTTGAGTGGATTTCTTTGCTCCACAAAACATCAGTGGTCGTAGCTAATGTTTAAAAAGTATTAATAATTCTTGTGTCCTTCGAGAACATGTTAGTTTTTTTATTATGCACTAACCCTTTAATGATAATTACTTTGAGTTTGGTGTGAAGGAAGTTTCCAATGGTCAAGAGAAGAGGGTGATATAATGTGATCAAGAAGAGTGAAAAGCCTAAGCTTGGGGATGTCCCCCGTGGTAGATCCCAGAAAATTCGTAGGAGACTCAAGCATCTAAGCTTGGGGATGCCCAAGGCACCCCCTTCTTCATTAGCAACTTATCAGGTTACTTCTAGTGAAACTACATTTTTATTCAGTCACATCATATGCACTTTACTTGGAGCGTCTGTTTGTTTTTGTTTTGTTTTCTTTTATTTTCATTTCTGCATTAAACTTAGTTGGAACCCAACATTCTAGTGTGGGAGACAGACACGCTCCGCTTTTTCATATGAATACTCGTATTCCTCGTTTATCATACTCGTATTCTTTGTTTTTCTTGTAACTGCGGCAAATCCTTTCAGCTCCTTTTTTTCATGCATCTCTAATTCAGAGTTTTTAGTTCTTGTAGAGTAGTAGTAGCACTGTCTTGTTTCATTGATATATAATTTGGATAGTTTTTTGTTCAAATAGAATGATTGGTGTTGGAAAGCAATAAAATATTTCATGCTTATAACAGTGCAAAAAGAAGCTTGTTTAGACTATGGCTAGACTTTATCATGTCATGTTATATGTTATTTTAACTCTATGTTTAAGTATTTATTGATGTAACATGACTTGTCTCAAATATTTGAGAGTGCTTAATGTGCCATTGAAAGAATCATGAGTTGTTTTTATCACACTGAAGCATAATATTGTTGTATTCTCCTTTGAATGCTTTATTTGGTTGACTTAGCGCATGCTTACACCATGTTATGACTACAAAACAGTGACCTCTAGCCTCTATGATCATTTAGTTTTTGACTTGTAATACCAGTTATGCTTTCATTAATAATGTTTTTGTCTCTATGCATGATTATGGCCATTATTGCTCTCATAATTTGTCGCTCCCAGTCTTTTGCTAGCCTCCACCTGTACTGAGTATGAGCTCTACTCGTGAATCCAACTCCCAAAAATTATAGTTTGCCAAATGTGTCCACCATACCTACCTACATGTGGTATTTAACTACCACTCCAAAGTAAATTTCTCATGTGCTACCTTTAAAACCTTCAAATTATACATGTTTTGCGCCCCTGTCTTAGCTCATGAGGACGTAATTACGTAATGTTTATCTCACTTGTTAATTGGACTTTACACACCTGGACTAGTGGCACGTCTGCTTATCCAAATTGATAGTAGACCTGGCAACGGGGTGCCCAACCCCAAACTTGCATACTATAAATTCTCTTCACTCTTTTGCCCTTGATTTACCAGTAAAAGCATAATTGCGTAAACAAAAGAGAAGAGGGATGATCTACCGACCCCAGTAGAAAGAACGTCCTTCAATGGGAGCTGCTCTTGTAAAGTCTAGTTGTCTTGTGACGTACTATATTGTCTGTTTACCATTCATTGACATAAACATACACCTTTCTAAAAATTTGTTTTCAATACCTCTGTTTATAAAATAAAAAGCTCTAGCGCATGAGTTAATCCATTCTTCTCTCTGCGAAGGGCATTTCTTTTACTTTTATGTTGAGTTTTCATCTTCTAACTTTATGCACAATTAAGAGAGCATAGTTGTCATTCTAAGTATAATGTACATCACTCCCAAAGATTATTATTGAAATATTCATGATATGTTATTACTTGTTCTCAAATTACTTGTTTCTAGTCACCACTTGAACTTTGAAGGTG
This sequence comes from Alopecurus myosuroides, assembly GCA_028641055.1. NCBI lineage: Eukaryota > Viridiplantae > Streptophyta > Magnoliopsida > Poales > Poaceae > Alopecurus > Alopecurus myosuroides. The sequence goes on from CM054057.1 coordinate 18,394,657, forward strand.
TCTTGCAATTTATGTTTTGCTCTCACTTTTAAGGACAATCGGAATACCACTTTGCTATGCTTTCTTTATGATAGAAACAAACGTATAACTTTCAAATGCATTATTATTCATGATATTTTGTTTGTGTTACTTTTCATGTTGCAACATGATTGCTAAGTTTCATTTTTAGAATTATATCCATCATCGCTGTGTTTAGAGTACTACGATCTCAGCTTACAGATTCTTTTACAAATATGAGGATCAATATTATGTTGGTAGCTTGTCACCTCAGAAATTATTTTGTTTTTATCGTTTTACCTACTCGAGGACGAGTAGAACTAAGCTTGTGGACGCTTCATATGTCTCAAACATATCTATAATTTTTGATGTTCCATGTTGTTTTCATGCCATATGCTACATGTTTTTTTACACTTTATATGATTTTTATGGATCTAACCCATTAACAAGATGCCATAGAGCTAGGGCATGTTTTCTATTGTTTTTGGTTTCAGAAAAGTTGTTCTAGAAATATTCTCGGAATTGGACGAAATATTCTCGGAGGAGACCTGGAGGGGGGCCCTGGAGCCACCATACCATTGGGTGGCGCGACCCCCCCTTGGTCGCGCCACCAGGTTGTGTGCCCCCCTGGCCACCCACCGACATAACCCTTTAGCCTTTTTAAGCTTCTTCTCGGGTTAACCCTTAATACCCGAGCCCCGTCCACGAAAAGTTCCGTACCCACCGTCAGCTTCAACCCTAGTGCGGGAGGGTTCTGAAGCTCTCCCGGGGACCCTGTCGGGAGGGGAAATCATCACCAGAGGGCTCTAAATCACCGGAGGGCTCCTATCACTTTTGTAAAACAAACTTTTTTCCCAAAGGGTGGCAACAATGGATTGAAATCAAAGCACCACAACTACTGTTCACTTGGACAAAATTTTACTTATTGAAAGTGGTGTTGAGATTCTTCCGCTATTCCTTGTCCAGCTGCTCATAATTGTCCATAACCGGGGACAGAACTAAGATCTTATTTTCTAACTCTGTAGAGGTTGTGCACTTTCACCCTTTGTCTTCAATTAGCCCAAACATCCTATACACACGGAGTGCATTATGGAAAGGAGAGAATTGAGACAAGATCTTTCAGAAGAAAGAATCCAACCCACCAGCATAGCCCGTTCCACCTATAATTATGCTACATCTGCTTGTCAAGCACGTGCTGAATTCTCACAACTTAGTTGATCAAGACAGAGCCCATATTGTCAAAAGGTTGCACGGGAAGCTACTAAACTTAGAAGGACATAGTAATCTCTTTGTTCCTGGGTGGCCGTCCGCAACTGTACTCCTTCGGTGATAAACACCATTGATATGGATCTAGGGCGCCACTCAACATAATCCAGTCTTTCCACTTCCACCCAGGTGGTTCATTTAGTAGTTATACTTAGAATTTTTCCTCAACATTGAGTAAAACAATTTGTAACATTGCATAGCATCTACTAAGCTCTAAGGCTATAAAAATAACAAGGATAAGAGTGATGGCTATACACTACTAAGATAATAGCATAGCATAAATATAACTTAGTAAAATTTCCTATCATGCATACTACTCAAAAAAGCAACTAATGCATATAGAAAATAATGGGTAGTTGATGGTGTGTTACTTTCCTTTGAACTTGGTGAACAAAAATCACCTTCTCTTCACAAAATAGAACATTCTCTCCGTACAATCCAAAAAATACAAGTAAACAAAAATAAAGAAACAATCTCAAACAAAGAAACAATGTATAACAATCAACAAACTGAACACACCAATTTGTTCTACAAAGGAATTCTTGTGATTGGATTTATTGTTTAGGAATTGGCTAAGAATTGGTCAAGTATCACTGATCAAAGTTCACTGATCATACTTGTCTAGGAAGTTCCAAGAGTTTTCACTAAGTATTATCACAATTACTCTAACATGCAAAAGGAAAACTTGTTATTTTAATACACCAAGGTAAACTAAGTAATTGCAGTTAGTGTTTACCATTTGTTACCAAGGGTTGGTCTTTGATAAAAGATCACACAAGGTCTAATCTATTTCCGTCTTGTTTTCTTCTAGTCTTTTTTTTCCTCCTTGAGTTGCTTTTGATGACTAAGTCTTTTTTGCATGTTTCTTCAATGGCCTTGCTTGTAGTCCTCCCTATTGAGTCTAGTGACTTAGTCATATATAATAGGAGAGGTAGTAGAGATTGTTAGATTTCCTTAAGAAAGGACTTGTAAAATCTTCATCTTTTTAATCTTCTCGGAGAGTATTCTTCTTGAGTTGAAGTTGCTCTTCTTGATGAAAGTCTTCTTTTTGTAGTCTTGGTCAAAAACTCTAATCTCACTTTTAAAACTAATTCTAAGTCTTGGAAAAAACACACTAATCATCTTGAAAACAAATTCTAAATCCTTGAAAACAAACCTAAGTCCTCAAATGATTGGTCTTGGAAAATCTTCAGGCTCCTTTGTAGGTCCCTCCTTGGTGATGTCTTTATTGAAAATTCCAACACTTGGCATTGATACAAACTAGGGACTGGTTTTTATCTAACTTAGCTACCATAAAGTCTAAGGGAATAGAAAAGAAGAGGGAAAAATACTTGGAGAAAAATGTGGTTTGTTCCACTTGAAGTTCCTATTGATATTTTCTTATAAGTGCTTCTACTTCTTGGAGATGATTCTAAAGTTTGTTTTCTTGGCTAAGTCCTTCATTGATCTTCTAGCTTCATGTTGAAAATTGTCAAGTTGAAAATTAGAGCATCTTCTTTGCACTTCATGGTTTCAGAACTCCACACTTAGTGATTTTTCAATTCAAAGGGCCAACTAGAACAAAAATACATGGACATGGTTTCAATGCATCCAATGTCTTAGGGTTTGGTCTCTCTTATCAAAGGTTAGTACTTAGAGAAAAATTGCTAAAGAAAACATATTGAAATTATTTACAGAATTTAAACTAAGTAAAAAAACACTCAAAAAGGACAAACAATTCTAGATTAATTTTTAATTGGTTCAAAACTAGTTTGGGACAGAGCATATGAAATTACACATCCTAAGGTTTCCAAAAATATTTTATTTACAATTTTTAAAATTATAAAATTTAAGTTATGTCAAAAATCATCAACCAAGCATATTTGAACAATTTTTTGTTTGTCAAATGGGAATTTGAACAGTACTAAATGATTCTACATGTTGTTCTAATTTCAAAAGTCCAAGTTTGCTAAATTTGGATCTATGGTTAAAAAAGTTATGATGATTCTAAGATCCAGGGGGTTTTCTGCAAAACTGCTAAAATAAATGTACCGAAAATAAATCAAATAAACGCTGGGCTACGTGGCGGCTTCTGGTTGGTTGGTCTTGCTGATGGTGCGCTTGCTTGGCTGCTGCTGGCGCTGACGCGTCAATGACGAGGCGGACACTAGGCAGAAGCTTATTGGCCAGGCTGGGCAGGCAGGCGTGTCGAGATTTGCTTCGCGCGTACCGATTCACGACGGGATCTAATGTGCACCACTGGATCGAGATCAGATGGTAGGAGGGAGGTGGTGCTCACCGAGCGGCGCGTTGGCGCTGGATAATGTCGAAACGGTGGCCGGCGGCTCGGGATTTCGAAGACGACGATCTTCCAGTGTACTCGGGCAAAAGAGGTGACTAAAGGACGCGGTGGAACACGACGAAGACGTGCGACGCACTCAGCGCGCACGGAGAGGGTCCCTGTCGACGGCACCGTTGAGATTCCGAGGAGAAACCGTCGGGTGTCGTCGTGGTGATCTCCTGCAACACAAAGAAAATCAGGCGCGAGTACCAGGAGATGCGCAAGGAGAAGGGAGAGAGGATAGGACATAGAGCAGGCAGCACATTGCTTTGTGGTTGCCGAAAATAGAGGAATACGACGGCGGTGAAGCACAACTCCGGTGAGCTATTTCTGCGGCCTGGCGGCATCTCGAGCTAGGATTTTGGGGGCATACGAGAGCGGAGAGAGAGGGCTATATATAGGTGGCAGGGGAGGATAAAAAACGTTTAAAATCGCGTGGATTTGGAGATCGATTCGATTCTGTTTCGGGGTTTCCTGGCGTGCACAGAAGGTAAGGGATGGGGTGACGTCATCGCAAACGTCCATGCGGGACCCACTGGACAAAGGTAGAAAGAGAGAGAAGGGGTGCGGCTAGTGGCGGGCTGGTTTCTGAGCCTCTATGCTGCTCGCGGTTGGGGGATAGGAATTGGGGGTTGGGCTGGCTTGGCTGGGACGATTGGGGATGTGTGCGGCTGGGCTTCGGGCAGAGAAAAAGGGGCATGGGTGGTTCGCTTCGGGCTGCTCTTTTGTTTGTTTCGGTTTTCTTTTTCGTTTTTTTATTTACCCTATAATTTATGATTTATAAGTCCATATGACCTCAAATGAAAACCTAAAATTTTGTAATAAAATATTCTTTCAATCAAAAAAAAAATGTTTACTGTTTCCCACTCTTTTGAAATTTTGCATTTTCAAAATGTGAATAAATGACTCATGGCAAATTAATACCATTTTAAAATAGAAAAATAGCTAAATAATGTTGATAGCCAAATTAAATTCAGAGACAAAACTTTTGAAAATAGTGTTTCACATAGTCATTTAACTTATTCTTATAAGCAAAATACTTCACAAAAAACACTTTATGGTTGAAACTTTTTATGGTCATTGAGAAATGATTATAGTTAATTTTTTCTTTGAAAATATTTTATAAATCAAATAATTGAAAGATGAATTATTACCAATTGATAGAAGTTGAAAACAATATGGAAAACAACCTATTTATGGAAAACCATTTTATATTCTTAAGGTTTGCAATTTGGGATTTAGGGTTTTAGAAAACAGAGGCATTTGGTTTATCATTTCCAATAACATTGGAATAACATATAATATTTCCTTTGTGTTGGAGTTTTATTTGTTTTTGGTGGTTTGATTAAGTGGAAAACAAACGTTTTAAAATTTTGTGATTTTTTAGTTTCTCCAAAAATCATGGATGTTACAGACTACCGCCCTTAAAAGAAATCTCGTCTCGAGATTTGGGAAGACTAGAAAGAAAGATAGTTTGGGTTACTTGGGATTTAGCAACTAGGTGGCTACTGATACGTCATAAACGTATCCTTAATTTTTGATGTTCCATGTTGTTTTCATGCCATATGCTACATGTTTTCCTTACACTTTATGTCATTTTTATCGATTTCCTGGGACTAACCTATTGACAAGATGCCACAGAGCCAGTTCATGTTTTCTGCGGTTTTTAGTTTCAAAAAAGTTGTTCTGGAAATATTCTCGGAATTGGAAAATTCAAAGCCAGAATTCCTAGAATTCCCGAAGGTTCCACGGAGTCCCAAAGAGACCAGGAGGGGGGCCACACCATAGGGAGGTGCGCCCCCTGGCATCGCCATGGGGTGTTGTGGGCCTCCTGGCCGCCCACCGACATTGCTCTTTCGCCTATTTATTCCCCCCGAGGCGTAAATCCTAAAAGGAGACCAGTTGTCCACAAAAAACACCCGAGGCCTCCATCATCGTCGTCCCGAGTTTGAGAGGGTTCTGGAGTTCTCCCCGGCACCCTGTTGGGAGGGGAAATCATTTCCGGTGGGCTCTACACCACCATGCCCACCTCCAGAATGACGCGTGAGTAGTGCATCCTTGGACTACGGATCCATAGCAGTAGCTAGATGGTTGTTCTCTCCACTTTATGCCTCGTTTTTAGATCTTGTGAGCTTCCCTACATGACGAGATCATATTATTGTAATGCTAGATGTTGTGTTTGCTGGGATCCGATGATTATTGAATGCTATGTATCTTGATTATCAATCTATCATGTTATCTTCATGTGTATGTTATTTATGATCTTGCATTCTCTCCATTGTTAGTAGATGCTCTGGCCAAGTAGATACTAGTAACTCCAAGAGGGAGTATTTATGCGCGATAGTGGGTTCATACCTCCTTTGGATATGTGCTCGAGTGACAGAAACATGACAGATGGAGAAAACAACGATGTTTGCATTATTTACATTACACACTTTTCTTACTGTGATTATATGTTGCTTGCAACTTAGTACCCAATGTTTGTTCGGATGATACTCTGAGGGTGAATTATTATTCATAGATGCAGTTGGATAACAGTCTACGATTCTTGTTGTAATGCCCGCATGAATCAAAAAGAAGTAATCATCATGTCATGCATGTTTTAATATCTATCAATTGCCAAGCTGTAATTTGTTCACCGCACATGTTATCTATCTTCTATGGAGAGACACCTCTAATGAACCGTGGACCCGGTCCATTTTCTCATACTGATAATACAACCACTGCAATTACTGTTTTCACACTGCTACTACTGTTTTCACATTGTTCTCCTACTGTTTTCCACACCATACATTGCACCCTACCACATCAACTGCATCTACCTTCAGGAGTTGCTTTTCCTCCTACTGGTTGATTCAACCTTGGTTTCTTTTCTGAGGGAAAACTTGCCCCTGCACTCTTCACAACCTTTCTCTTGGGGTTTACCAACGAGTGCAACTACGCACCCCATCAAGTTTTCTGGCGACGTTGCCGAGGAGGAAGAGAATTTCTGCAAGGGGAGTCTTGATGGAGAGATGATAACCCGGTAGGCCAACGCCAAGGTGCAACCCGGCCCAAAGGACGTTGCGTAGCATCCGGCTAAGGATAAGGGAACTTCTAGAAGGCCCAAGTTCATAGGCCTGGTAACCCGGATTGTGGGTTACGATAAGGAAAGCTCGGGTTTGTATGCAGTGTCCGGGTAGGATTTAGGGTGCGCCTTGGAGGGCAAACCAGGGGGTCCGGGTGCTTTATAAACCGGCCCCTAGGACTAGTTGAGAGAGATCCAAGAGTTCTAGCAATATCGCTTGATATCGAGCATCCAGTGTAACACGAGAGTTGAGTTAATATATCGAGATCGGAGACTTGGCGACTTGATTGCCGGCTACCAGATCGAGTACCATCATGTTTTCCTCTGAGCTAAACCCTCTCCCAAACGCCTGTGTCGTCTTGCCCCAAGATCAGTTACCCCCGGTAACGTCTGCCGTGATTATCCCACGACAGTTGGCGCCCACCGTGGGGCCTGCGTCCAAAGGTGTTTACATCACGGGAGAAGCTCGGAAGAACATGGAGAATCTAGTCATCGGCGAGATCTACATCGACCACGAAGGAGAGAAGATGGTGGACGATTCCGGCTGGGAGCCAGAATCGGATCACCTCGAATCCGGATCTATCATGACAATCGGCCAGATCAGCGTCTTCATCGGTATGGTACGTACTTCCGGTTCGATCCCTGACGACTTTGGGTTTGATTCTGTGTCAGGGAAGACCACCTATATCCAATCAGATGGAGAAGAATCAGTTGGGACAACAAACCCGACAGAAGAGCCCACCACGAAGTGGGAACAGCCGGAGGAGCCGGCAAGGACCCCGCGTGGCCGGGTCGAGAAAGAAGATGATACCGAATCTATCCTGCATCTACTAGAGAACCGGTACGAGGAAAATAGCAGCGAAGAGGAACAGTATGAATTCACGCCAAGCATTGTGCGCCGGGTTGCGGTTTACACGGCTCCCGCGACCAATCTCAACCAGGAGAACGTAACTGCGGCCGCAACAGGGGCAGCACAAGCGTTGACCCGGCAGCAGGGACCGGCTAACGGAAACCCGGTTTTGGCCCAGGTTGACGGAGAGTCGGCATCGGTTACCAGTCAAGCGGCGGAAAACGAGTTACACGCGAACACGTTTGGATTCCTAGCAAACCGGACACCAGGAGCGGGTTCTTCCAACCCTCAACACCCGGCCCTGTTCGGCAACAATCTGATTCTAGACCCCACAGTTCTCGCCACCGTTATTACTCCAGAAAACGCGGCGGAACGTGTTAGGGATCTGGACGTAGCCCGTCGCGCATTGGAGCAACAGAGAAGGCAAGTAGAAGCAGAAAGGCAAGGGACGGCCACACGCAAACGTGAGCTGGATGCACTGGAAACCCGGCGCCGAGAGGAAACAACTAGAATACATCAAAGGCATCAGACCAGATTACCAGCGTTAGGCGGAGTTATAAATCCGGCTACACTGTTTATTACACCTCAAGATCAGCCGATTCCACCGGTGAACCAAGGAACTGCATCTCAACCAGCAATTGCGGGAACAGAGCCGGCGAACGTGCAGGTCGGGTTACCCTTACCACAAATTGGAGTTACAACAGGCAATCCAGTACCCCCGCCACCACCATCACAGTTTCACACACCGGCGGGTCATTACAACAATCCCATGGACAACGTGTACGCGGCAACGCTTGCATTGAATCAAATCCCCGTGAGAGAGTCACCCCACGCAGAGGAGACCCGGCGGGCGATAGATATGCTGCGCACTGCGGTAGCACAACAAGTTAATTACCCGGATCACAGAAGTGGAATGCATGGGACACCATATGTCAGCCAACAGCGAGGGAATACCGGCAATATCCAGACAGGCTCGGCACAGCGGAGGGAAGAGCAGCAGCAAATGCCGCCTCCTCCACACATTCAGGCAGTACCAGCAGCATCAGCAGCGCGGGCCATCGTGGACAGTTCCAGAGCGAGGAGAGCTGTGGCCGGGTCTGCGGTACATGGGCCACCAGCAGTACCGCGTCCTGCCGTGCCCCCTGCAGGATCACACGTCTCCCGAGTAAGAGCAGCTTTGACCATTCTTGCAGGACCTAAGTGTCTTTCGGATAGCATCAGGGCTGAACCTTACCCGGAAAAGTTCAAAGAACCGGGTAAAGTAGTGAATTATGAGCCGACTATGGATCCGGAAACATGGTTGAGCAGTTATGAGATGGCCATGTCGATTCGCAATGCGTCCGAGAATCTTCAAGCCAAATTCATCTATCTAATGATGTCAGAGGGAGCAGCAAAGTTATGGTTCACCAATCTACCGGAAGGATCTATCAAGTCATGGGGAGAATTGAAAACTGCGTTTATCAAGCACTTTCATGGGACGTGCAGAAAGTTATTCACTATTGATGACCTAGAGAGATGTGTTCAGAAGAAGGGAGAATCGGCGCGCAGCTGGGTGCGCCGGGTTATGGAGATACTTCATTCATCTACAGATATTCAGCCCAAGGATGCGCTGCAAGTTATGGCAAAGTCCTGCAAATACACACCTTTAGTGCAAAAGTTAACTCGCATGAAATCTAGTCGGAACGCTTCAGAAGTTACGATGGGAGAACTGATGGATGCATGCAATAAACACGCTTCGACAGATACTACGGAAGAGGATGTTGATGACAATGGAAAAGCAAACACAAGTAACGGAAGAACCGGCAATGGATCAGCGCCGGGTAACAATGGAGGTAACAATGGGAACAATCAGAACAAGCGCCCGTTTGATGGAGGCTCAGAGTTTGTCGCTAGCACAGAGGCCGGGTCTTCAAGACCTAGGGCAGATGGAAACTTCAATACTGGAAATCACAATGGAGGAAACTATCAAGGGCCACCATGGCCGAGTAATAATTGGGACATCTTCAGAATGGCATGCCCGAAGCACAGCAGGAACGGTAGGCCAGCTAACCACTCCTTGGAGCAGTGCGCCGACCTACAGAGGTGGAAGAATGAGGAAGTGAACAGAGCCATGCGAGGTGCAGGTCGGGGAGGAGGACCGGGTCCAGGTGGAAACCCGGGCAACGGCCCACCCCCAGCCGGTAACCCGGCAGCCGGAAATCAAGGTAACAACCAAGGGGGAGCTGGAGGTTTCCAGGCCAACCCCAAGCAGTTGGGTCAATATCACGTGCATACTACAGGAAGTTCCAACAAGGACAAGAAGATACTGAAATAGGCGGTAAACTCGGTGTCCTCGGCCGTTCCAAGATACCTGAGGTGGTCAGAACAGGACGTAACATGGAGCAGAAGGGATCACCCGGAAAGAATAGAACACCCGGGAGTTTTAGCATTGGTAGTTGCTCCGCAGGTCAATGGGTATGAGCTAAAAAAAGGTCCTGATGGACGGTGGAAGTAGCATCAATATACTATATTGGGAAACCTTTCTACGCATGGGTCTCAAGGAGTCTCAGCTACAAAAAAGTTCAACAATTTTTCATGGGATAGCGTCGGGTCACTCAGCGTGCCTCGAGGGAAAAATCGCATTGGAGGTAGCTTTTGGGGAATCAAAGGATAATTATCGAGTTGAGTGGCTCACTTTCGAGGTGGTCAAATTGCGCAGTCCTTATCATGCGCTATTCGGAAGGCCGGCTTATGCTAAATTCATGGCTAGGCCGTGTTATGTGTATCTACAGCTAAAAATCCCGGGTCCTAAACAGACCATCACCATACATGGAAGCCGGGACATAGCGGCTGAGTGCGATGAAGGAGATGCAGCAATGGCTGAACAAGCTTGTAGAAAAGAGGAACTCAAATATTACCGGTCTCAAGAAGACCCGGATGACAGAACAGCCTTGAAAAAGCCGAGTACTGAAGGCGAAAGGGCAACGTTCAAGGCAGCACGAGACACCAAGATGGTGGCTTTCATCAAGGGTGATTCACTCAAACAATCCACCACAAGAGAAGAAATTGCGCAGCCATTCACAACCAGCCGCGTCATGGAAACGCCTCATCCTGATTGGCTGGCAAACCCGGTACACATAGTAAAAAAGATCAACGAGTGGAGAATGTGCATCGATTACGTCAGTTCCCGACAGAATCCCAAGAAGAACGAAAACAATGTAACGGGCAGCAGGTTCCAGACGCATTCTTTTCCTATCTAGGGTACCTAAGGGGACTGGAAGGTTTTTAATGAGGCGGCCTGCTGACCCAAAACTTTCTCGTATCAATAAAGAGATGGTTATCAAGTCTTATTTTGTTATGATCTTCACTCCGGTTACAGATAAGTATTACTTATTGCTACCAGTACATCAGTATCATCAAGTATGTTGCATATATATAGGTCTTGAGGGCTGATTGCTTGAATATCACAGTTACAAACTCAAAGACCCGGCCTTGATGCCTATGAGTTATAAGGGCCGATTACTCGCAAACGAGTACGGCTGCAATCTTATAACCGGACAAAGGAGCCAAATTTTCTTGACTTTTCTTACTTAAGCTCGATGTGACTCGCACTAAAGTGGCATGATTTGCTCGCTTACGATTATAATCAGCCATGAAGCCCAATGGGACTTGCCTGACCCTGTTTTCGTATAGATGTAACAACATGGTATCCACGCGAAAGCCGGCTTACAGTACAAGATAGTCAAAAGGGTCATCTAAACCACAAGTTATGCAGAGTACAGGGCTAATAGCCGGAAACTCAACGTTTATCAAGCATAACTTCAATACCTATGTGAAACGGCTCTGGGCTTGGGCTTAGCAGCAAACAACTTGTTCCCTTGGAAAAACCATACATCCCAGACTCGGCATTTTGGGTCTTGGGGACTGGGGATTTTGAAAAAAGGAAAAGTTGCTTAGTTGCTAAAACTCAAAAAACCCAAACATCCGAGTCTTGGGGACTTGGGGACTTAGAGAAAAGTCCGCTTGTCAAAATCCATGAAACTCGGAAACCGAGTCTCACAAAAGGAACCATAAATAAAGTCGGATATCAAGAATAAACTCAAAAACCAGATAAATATCAAGTTCATCCAGAGGCCAGAAGAGGCACGAGGTATATCAAGGAATCAAAGTACGTTACAAATCTTGGTACTAGTATCAAAGGTGCATAGGTGCACCGACAAAAGAATATCTGTTTCGAACAAGAGCATCGAAACGACCAAGGTATCGTGATGGCATTTGTTTACTCGGCTTCTTGAATAGGTTCCGCACCCTTGCCCTTGCCCTCCGGGTCTTGGTCCTGGGCTTGCTCCGCAGCTCTCCCGGCATCGTCACCCGGATTCTTCGCATCAGGACGGACAGGCGGGAGGACAGTCGGTGTAGAGGTGGTTGGCTCTGATCCTAACTCGGCCTCCCTCTTCGCGGTTTCTTCCCTCTTCCTAGCTGAATCGGCAGCCCATTTCTCAAAAATGTCGAAGGGTGGGGGTGCTTCCTCTTTCACGATTTTGTCTTCAGCATCGTACGAACTCATAAGTGTACGCAGATCCATACTATCGGCCAAAGTGGTTGCCGAGTGACGCACCGCGGATTGTACGGCCTTGAAGTCCTTGGGCCCAAACTTGGAGCCATCCGCTTTGAATTCTGGAAACCCGGATATAACCTTTGCCGGCTCAAGCTTAGGGAAGTAAGCCTTAGCTAGCGCAAAGGCCCGGGTCATACCAATCCGGCATGCCGAGCGTTTCCAGATCTCGATCCATACAGGCACAGTGGAGCAGGCTTGGATAAGATTTTCTTCACCCGGATATACCTCAGTTGGCCACTTCACGGCATCCAATATCCACTTGGTGCCGGCAAAGAAAGTCCGGAGCACATTTTTTAAAGTTTTAGCCTTTGCAACAGCATCTTCTTCTGGGGTTGCAAGGTTAGCACCTGCAGTTGAAATAAAGAAAGGCCATATCAGTAATTCCGAGTATCATGTAGCAAAATAGAGGCATGAAAGCAGTCAGCAGCAAGAAACTTACTAAGCAAGATACGATAAGTATCGGTAATTTGCTCCGACAACTATTTCAGGGCGGTCCGAGAAGTGGTGCACCTTTTCTTATATTTGGAAACATTTTTCTTCAAAGTTTCCACTTCATCCTCAAGGTCCTCTCTCCGCTTTACCTCGGCAAGCAGCAGTTGTTCGGTCTTGAGCAAAAGTTCATCAGACCGGGTGGCCTGTGCCTGTGAGAAACCAAAGTATGAGAATTAGTCGGGTATCATGGCAAGCCGATTATCGCGCGGAATACCGAGCACAATTTCAACAAATTATACTCGGCACTTGGGGACTAGATGGATAAGAAGAGATATTAGGTAACATTACCTGGTGCTCCGATGCCATGCGCTCTAGCACATCTCTCTCCGAGGCCTTCATAGAAAGGAGAGTGCTCATCATCTGGTCAAAAGTATCATTGAAAAATTGGAAGACCCGGGACCTTGGGGACTTGGAGAAGGGACTCTCCTCTTGGTGAGAGAGGGTATCCGGGTCGTCCGAGTATCGGAGTCTGGTGCCCCTTCTGCCGCGCCCAAGTCTGCAGCTTCTTCCTCCTCGAGTACGTGCAAGCTATGGGATACTCGGCCTCTCGGTCGGCTGGGTTTATTGGTGACACTTGTTGTTCTTCTCCGCCAGCTGTGGCATGCATATCATCAGTCAGGTTCTCCTTACCCGGGTCGTCAGTTTCCATATCATCTTGGTCGCTGATAGTGATCGTGGCCCTACGGGCAGTATAAGTAAAGTAGTTAGCGCACAACTGGAAAAAAGTGATGAAAAAACGGTAAAGCATCAGGAAAGGAATTTTACCCGGGATTCTCCATATAGTCCGAGGGGAACTCGCTGCTGGACCCGGACGAAACTGAAAAACATCGAGCAAGACGTGGAATTGTCCCGTAAGGGGATGGTTCGGGAAGACTTTGATACTTAAGAAAGGATTAAGAGAATACCAGCGCGTCGAGCCGGAGACGACGAAATACCCGGATTAAGAGTGCCATCACCTGGAAAGTTCCGAGTTATTCGACGCTTGGTCACGAGCGGTTCCTTAAAATACGACCAAGTAGATAATTTCCGGTTTAGCTCGTGCATGTTATCAAAGAAATATGGTTTAGAGGCAAGGAAAAGGTATGGAACCTTGAAGACGACCCCTTGGGGTTTTCTCTTTGCTCCGACCTTGACTGTTGGCTCAGCGTCGTCCTCGTCACTCGCTGACTCCACCTTGCCTTCAGTTTCTTCTTCGTCGTCCTTCTCTTCTTGTTCTGAAAGTTATCAGGATTTACAATCGGAAAATGAAGAACGAGCAATAGCGATTTCAAAAAAGCTAAGTGAAACTCGGAATGTACCTTCATCCGAGTTAACGGCGTCTTCTTTCTCCTCTGGAGTTTCAGAGCTAGGAGGAGTTTCAATCTTCCAAAAAGGATCATCGGCCTGAGATGAAGATATAAGAATAAGGGTTATTGGCCATATCGAGTGGAAAGTGTGAAGGTAAAGATATGGAAGCCGAGTATTTACCTTGGGGGCCGGGTTCTCACGCGTGAAGGGTTCTAACCCGGCTATATTCCGGATTACCTCCAACTTCTCTGTCAAGAAGCTCTTGATAGTCTTGTTGGTGTCTCCGGCTGCAAAGCTATTGGTGGAGTATCGGAGCGAGTCCGTGGTATGCCCCGAATACTCGCACATTAACTTTGTGCGGATGGAGTTGGGTTGGATCCGGAAATCGACCCAAGTCTTTACCAGGTTGAGCCCAATGAGACCTTGGGCCGAGAGAATAGATATTTTGGCCAATAAAGGTTGAATTGCCTCCCTGTCCGAGTCAGGGGCAAAGGCGTTGAAGGTCTCGGAGATATCGAGGAGGCCCTCTGAGTAACCCGACAACCTCTTTTCGCCGGGTGGGGAGGAGTCCCGGCAATAAAAGTATGAGAGTTGCTAGTGTTTGACGTGGGAGTTAAGAGTAAGGGGTGGCATTGGAGAATTCTTGCGGCGCTGGATAGAGACCCCGCCGCAAGCAAGAAATGCTCCGTCACCGCTTTCGCGGCACGGTTTGCACTGAAAAAGTTCGATAAAGAGAGCCAAACTTGGCGGAGTGCACAAGTATGACTCGGAAAGGACAATGAAGTGGGAAAATATTTAACACAGAGTTAGGCCCTATATCAAATATCCGGAGGCCATAGTGGCTCAGAATATCTCGAAAGAAAGGGTGACCCGGAGGACGGAACCCCCGGGTCACGTGCTCCACGAAACATATTACCTCATCGTCGGCAGGTGTGGGCCGGGTCTCGTTACCCGGCACCCTCCAATGAATATCTTTTTGAGGGGGGAGAACCCCTAACTCGGCCAGTTCTTCTAACTTGTCCTTTGTAACCGTGGATCGCGCCCAGTTGGCGGATATGGAGTTGGTGGTCTTGGCCTTGGCCGGCAGTTTCCCCTGCTTTTTGGGAGCCATGGGATCGACCTGCAAAACGCAAGGTAAAAAGGTGCAAGAAGTGAGACTCGGAAACCATGAGCTATCCGAGTAACTGCGGACAATATCGAGCAAACATGGAAGTTAAGAGTTATCCGGGTATCAAGCATCATTATAGAAACTATGGGGTATTTACGTATTAAAAAATGTTTGAAGGAGACAGATGGTTGCTCATGTACCTATCGCAAGCAAAAGAACCGGCAGAAGAGGATTCTCCGGGTATTATAGGCAAGCGCGGAAAATTGGGGCGGCCCGAGCTTAGATTGGAGATTTCATTTCCAGATTTACGGTGAAATTAATGACTAAGGGCGATGGGGAGATGAAGTGGAGTTTATATTCAATCCATTGGATGAGCTAGAATGAATTCGAGCGACCTAATTCGGCATGACAAGAAAAAACAACCGGTGGGTTGACTCAGATCCAATCTGAAATAGATCGAGAAATTGCAAGGCCAAGTTGATGGATAAAGGAAACTTACTGGAGGAGATTGGAGTAAAACCCGGCGGAGGCAAATAGCGCAGTCTTGGTGCCCCTTTGCGACTCCCGGCGGGCGGGTCGGGGGCGCTGCAGCGGGTTCTGGCGGCGGCACGGGGCGAACCGTGGCGGAGCGTAGCCGGCGGCGGATTGGCTCCGGTGACGCGTGTGAGGTCTCCGTGGTGGTGCTCTGTGAACTTGAGTGCGGAAGCGAAGAGAAAGAGGAAAGGGGGGAAATGAGCCGTTGGGGTTAGGTTTGCCCTTAAGTATTTATTTATAAGGGTGCGGGTGGATAAACCTAGCTCAACGAGTGGGAACCCGAAATTTCGGGATAAAGGTTACCTGCACGGGTTTTGCGAGATATGCTTTAAGTGCTGGCCGAGATATCCGGACAGAGATAAGAAGGAGATCTTCTCCGCAACACTAGGGGCAACTATCGAGTAAAGTAAATCGGATCTTTAAACATTCTTATTAGGGTGTTGACCCGGAAAAGCTGAGCAAAGGACTTGGAGGAAGCTGGGTTATTATATGGCCACCTTGGAGTTAGGCCTAGCTGTTTATTAAAGCAATTTAACCCGGCCTCCATTGAATTTGTAAGTTTGATAATTTTGCAGGGAATAGCGTGCACTTCAAAGAGAATCTCGTGAAGCCCAAGCTATTCCGGGGACTACTGATGGAGAGATGATAACCCGGTAGGCCAACGCCAAGGTGCAACCCGGCCCAAAGGACGCTGCGCAGGATCCGGCTAAGGATAAGGGAACTTCTAGAAGGCCCAAGTTCATAGGCCTGGTAACCCGGATTGTGGGTTACGATAAGGAAAGCTAGGGTTTGTATGCAGTGTCCGGGTAGGATTCAGGGTGCGCCTTGGAGGGCAAACCAGGGGGTCCGGGTGCTTTATAAACCGGCCCCTAGGACTAGTTGAGAGAGATCCAAGAGTTCTAGCAATATCGCTTGATATCGAGCATCCAGTGTAAGACGAGAGTTGAGTTAATATATCGAGATCGGAGACTCGGCGACTTGATTGCCGGCTACCAGATCGAGTACCATCATGTTTTCCTCTGAGCTAAACCCTCTCCCAAACGCCTGTGTCGTCTTGCCCCAAGATCAGTTACCCCCGGTAACGTCTGCCGTGATTATCCCACAACAAGTCTCTCACTACCAATCTCTTTACTTTTTTTTTTAGTTTTGCTTAGTTTAATTTATTTTTTCTTGTTTTCTTCTCTTTCCCAAAAACACAAAAAAAATAGTTCTTATTCTAGTTGTTATTTTTATCATGTTTTTAATCTTACTAAAATGAGTATTCCTGAAATTGAGGTTCATTCTTTTGAATAACAAGGGGGGATAAAGTTTGAAAGATACTTGGTATAGAATAAGTGATGCTCATGATAGATGCACAAAAAAAATTCCACTTTAATCCTTCTTAGGAATTTTTATGTTGGCATTACTACCTAGTATAAGTATGTTCTAGACACTCTTACATGTGGTAATTTTCTGGGAACTCCTGCTTTGGAAGCCTGTAATTTAATTGAAAGTTTAGTTGGAACACCACCTACTAAGGTTGTTAAAACTGAGATCACTTTAGATGATGTTATTAAAAATCTAAACTCTATGGAGAAAAATTTGCCAAACTTCCTCGATAATGCGAGCAACGTTAATGAATCAATAGTAAGTATCAACAAGAGAATTACAGTTTTAGAGGCTAGCAATACCCATGATAGTCAAAACATGAGGGTTGGTAAATTAGAGGAGGCTATGGAAAGTTTAAGCTCAACTTTTTCTTCTCTTAAGTTTAAGAGGGAGAAAACTTCTATGGGAAAAGAGAAAAAAATTATGTATGTCCCCAAAGTGCCTAAACCAAAACCCCCTAATGTGCTTAAAATTAATAAAACGTTTAGTGAAACTAACAGTTATTTGCATGTTGAATCATATCCAGGGGTACCTAATGTACCAATTTCTACAAGTGGTGTTTTGGAGGAAATTATTGATTTAGATGCTTCTTCACTTGAAAATACTTGATTCCATTTTTCTGGGCCTAGCTAAAAGGAGTTAAAGAAAACCACGCCATAAACGTATCCTTAATTTCTGATGTTCCATGTTGTTTTCATGAAATATGCTACATGTTTTCCTTCCACTTTATGCCATTTTTATAGATTTCCTAGGACTAACCTATTGACAAGATGCCACAGAGCTAGTTCTTGTTTTCTGGTGTTTTTAGTTTCAGAAAAGTTGTTTTGTAAATATTCTCGGAATTGGAAATTTCGAAGCAGAAGTCTTAGAATTCCTGAAGGTTCGACGGACTCCTGAAGAGACTCGGAGGGGGGCCACACCATAGGGCGGCGCACCCCCTGGTCACGTCATGGGGTGGTGTAGGCCGCCTGGCCACCCACCGACATCGCCCTTTCGCCTATTTATTCCCCCCGAGGTGTAAACCACTTTTCCAACAAAAACACCTGAGGCCGGCGTCATCGTCAACCCGAGTTCGGGAGGGTTTTGGAGTTCTCCCCGGCACCCTGTTGGGAGGGGAAATCATCACCGGAGGGCTCTACACCACCATGCCCGCCTCCGGAATAATGCATGGGTAGTTCATCCTTGGACTTCGGGTCCATAGCAGTAGCTAGATAGTTGTTCTCTCCTCTTTATGCCTCATGTTTAGATCTTGTGAGCTGCCCTACATGATCGAGATCATCTTATTGTAGTGCTACATGTTGTGTTTGCTGGGATCCGATGATTATTGAATGCTATGTCTCTTGATTATCAATCTACCATGCTATCTCCGTGTGTATGTTATTTATGATCTTGAATTGCTCTCCATTGTTAGTAGATGTTGTGGCCAAGTAGATACTAGTAACTCCAAGAGGGAGTATTTATGATCGATAGTGGGTTCATGCCTATGTTGCATCTGTGCTCGAGTGACAGAAACGTGACGGATGGAGGATGTGTTGTTGCCATTAGGGAGAAAATTGATGTTTACGTTGTTTACATTACACACTTTGCTTACTACGATTATCTGTTGCTTGAAACTTATACCCAATGTTTGTTCGGATGATATTCTGAGGGTGGATTATTAGTCATAGATGCAGTTGGATAACGGTCTATGAGTCTTGTTGTAATGCCTGCATGAATCACATAGTAATCAGTCATGCATGTTTCAATATCTATCAATTGCCCAGCTGTAATTTGTTCACCACACATGTTATCTATCTTTTATGGAGAGACACCTCTAGTGAACTGTGGACCCCGGTCCATTTTCTCATACTGATAATACAACCACTTCAATTATTGTTTTCACACCGCTT
Organism: Alopecurus myosuroides; assembly: GCA_028641055.1. Classification (NCBI taxonomy): domain Eukaryota; kingdom Viridiplantae; phylum Streptophyta; class Magnoliopsida; order Poales; family Poaceae; genus Alopecurus; species Alopecurus myosuroides. The sequence goes on from CM054057.1 coordinate 18,413,432, forward strand.
CCACTGTTTTCACACTTCTACTACTGTTGTCACATTTTTATCCTACTGTATTCCACACCATACATTTAAACTCTTTGTTATTAGCAAAACCGGTGAGATTGACAACCTCACTCGTTCGTTGGGGCTAACTGAATAGATTGTGTTGTGTAGGTTCCACGTTGATGCTGAACCGTTAGTGCGCCCTACCACATCAACTGCATCAACCTTTATAAGTTTCTTGTCCTCCTATTGTTCGATTCAACCTTGGTTTCTTTTCTGAGGGAAAAGTTGCCGCTGCCCTCTTCACAACCTTTCTCTTGGGGTTTACCAACGAGTGCAACTACACACCCCATCAGCTACCACCCTTAAAAGTCATCTTTGTGGGTATTCTGATTACATGGATTAATGGTGTAGATTGTCTTAGATGTTTTGCGTAGAACTTTCCTTCTCGGTAGAGCTGCAGACTAACTGGTGCTTCACACTAAGGGGTCACTTTTTGGGTCAATCGAAAGTCATCGGGTCACTCTCAACTTGGTCTTTTGATATCCTTGGCCCTCTTCCTTCTTGTTGTTGTCTTCGCCAGGTTGTTGGTATTCTGGCTAGGTATCTGGTTGGTTTTAGCAAAGATGAGTAGAGACTTAGAAAGATCTAAAGAAGGTTCCTATCTCAACACAGCAGATCAAGGAAACTCATCTTACAAACAAAATCTAGTCAACCATTTTCACACCAAACAACAAGGTTTTAGCAAAAAAAACTGATATTCTCATACCACACTTATTGGTATGCCCAATACACTAACACGTTGACGTTGTTCTAACAAAGTAACTAGATTGGTGGTCTCATCTATACCTTCTTGAGTCTCTTCTCATCTTCTTGAGGAGTTTCTGATTGTTGTGAAGTCTGAGTTCTTATCTAAGTTCTTCAATAGTCTTCTTTGCAGTACTTCAGGTTGTGTGAAGGATACTTATTGCACTTCAGGGCATGCTATTCACTAAACGTGTCTTGATGGTATACAAGGGATGTCATCTAGAACAAGAAAAGAAACTTTTGAAGGTGAAATTTCACAACCAAACCATCAAATGTGATTATGTTTCTTATTATCCAAATCACCCAGCAGGCTGAAGCAAGGACAAGCATATGAAATATTTTATCACCCGAAAAATAAGCGAATAACCAAGCTAAAATTTGCCATAAGAAGGTGGGACAATAATAAGTTCTAAAAATAGACCCCAAACAACTTTAGCATGTGTCGAAGCTCTGGCTCCGCAAATCCCTCAGGTGACCCTATCGGGTTTCGACTAGGAGATGTCATAGGCGCTGGTGGAATCGTCGGCTAGACAGGGAGGCGATATTTACCCAGGTTCGGGGCCCTCGAAGAGGTAAAACCCTTACTCCTGCCTTCTGCTGATCTGTATTAAACGATGAGATCGATTACAGGTGCTCGAATCGAGAGTAGATCTCGAGTTTCAAGGCTTTTGTGGTCGTGCGGTAATACTTGGTCCTCTCCTTTGAGGCTCTCCTGGCTTTATATAGATAGCCAGGTCTCGAGTCCAACCCGGAGAGGATACAAACCCTAGCTTGAGTTGGTTACAATTCCTAACTTAGCCCGCAAGTTGATGCGGGTGGGCTTTTCATGGGCCTTCTAGAGTACTCCAAGGGCGCTTCCTGTTGGGTCTTGGTTAGAAGGTGCGAGAGGGGGTGCCCTTATTCGTAGGGCCCAGGATCCATGCCTTCGTCAGTAGCCCCCGAGCGTATGCTCGACTGGGATTTATTTTCAGTCGGGTAGACGGTCAGACCTTTTCTTTGATCTCCTTCTAGAAGTTCAGCTCGACAGTTGTTGCCTACGAAGGGTGTGTTCCCTGTTTCTTGAATAAAAATACTCGAGTATCGAGCAGCATTAGTGCCAGTTTTTGCGGCTATATTAGCAGAAGGATGTGGCTCAGTGGCTTGGCTCTCCCCAGAGATCAGGGCCAATTAATTGCGACTAGGGCAAAAACACTCCTGGCCTACACAGATTCGAGACCTCCGACTCGAATCCGATGAGGTGATCGTTACGACTGGGCCGTTGTGGACTTATCGAGTCGAACTTAACCTAAGGGGGTACCCGGCGCGTCCGCTAGGATTTTTCTTCGTGTTGTTGACACGGAACTATGCCGGAGGACGCAGCTTTCGAGTGCGATTCCAGGCCCAAAAGAAAGATCTTTTTGGGTCTTACCTTCATATTCGAAGAATATGGCATCCGGATGTGCCTAGTCGGCTGTACAATCCAGGTTTTTGTGATGCGTAAATATCACGCATAAGGTGGGTTCTTTCTACCCGATTAGATTGGTATGAGTTCCGTACGAAAAAAGTTTCGTGTTGGAAATGTTAGCTCCGTATGAAAGAGTTTTCATGTTTTGGAAAATTGTGCCTGTACGAAAGAGTTTTCGTGTGTAAGGCATGTTTCTCTTGTCCGAAGAGGCTTTGATTCATGAATTTTTTCATGGAAAGAATGTGTTCTATCCGAAGGAATAGATATTCGTGCGAAGATAATTTCGCGTTTGGAATTCCTTTCGCAAAAAATTTCCTTTCGGAATGACGAACGCCATGACGTCAAGGCGTGCTCCTCTTCTCCCGATGGGACGTGACGGAGTGGCAGCAGAAACTGGCCCACCTTGTCAGCTTTTTGACCGGGAAACGAGACGTCACTCCCGTTTTTTACGCGAAATGCGCAGTAAATGCGCACGATCTTTTGTTAAGATCGTGGCACGAAACAGCGTACGCCGCCGCTTCGTTTCATCCTTACGCGTGGCAACTGCGATAGGTGCCACGTTGCGTATCGTACGGCTGAGATTGCTTTACCCCGTATATAAATAAGGGTGTTAGCGCCGCAGTGAAATTTTCCTCGCTTTCCGTCTTTGTCTTCCACCTCGCGCTCATCTTCTTCCTCGCACTCGTCTTCAACTTCCTCGCGCTCAAGCTTCCGCTGCGAACGATGGCCGGTGGGAAGAAACGCGGGGCTGGAACTTCGGCATCAGGCGAGCCCTCTGCGCCCCTCGCCACTCGCGCCGGCGACTGGCGCACTCCCAACACCACCGCCAAGAGCATCAAGGAGATGCAGCGGGAGGGTCTTCTACCGGCGGAGGCGGACAAACGTGTTCGCCTCGGGAAAAGAGAAGAGGTACCTAACCCCCAGTCGAACGAACGCGTGGTCTTCGTGGACCACGTGACTCGGGGCCCTCTCCTTCCCCCTTCATCCCTTCTTCATCGGGTTGCTGTGTGCCTATGGCATACAGCTTCACGATCTTCCCCCAAACGCGGTGCAGCACATCGCGTGCTTCATCGCGCTTTGCGAATGCTATCTTGGCATTCGCCCGCACTGGGCGCTCTGGAAGGCGCTGTTCAAGATCCGGATCTTCCGCGAAAAATCGCGGGTGGAGTCCGAGCCCGGCGAGCCGCTTCGTACGGGTGGCTTCGGGATCCAGGCGCGCCACGAGAGCGCGTACTTCAACATGCACTTCATCGATTCCGCGCAAGGCTGGCGGAAGAAATGGTTCTACGTCGCCGACAACAGTTCGGGCGGACTTGTCGAGTTCCACCCACTCGCAGTTCTGACAAGGCGCAAGTCGTGGAACCACAAGATGACAGCCGAGGAGACCCAGACGGTCGCGCCCCTGCTCGCAAGAATTGCTGCTCTTCGAGACCAGACCTCGGGAGTAGTGCTCAACGGGCTTCACCTGGCCGGCCTTTTCTTGAAGCGTAGGATCCAGCCGCTGCAGCAGAGGCCTTCCACCATGTGGGAGTATCAAGGCGCAGAAGATCCCAGTCGAGTGAGCAGAGAAGAGCTTTCGAATGTAGAATTCGAGAAGAAGATTGCTGCCATCACTCGACTGAAAGTTGGGGAGCAATACCCTGATTGCTCAGTCGAGGCTTATTCTGCTTCAAATCCTCCTCCAGCTGAGGTTAGTTTTTCTGTCTTTATTTATTTTTTTATTTTTTTTTTTATTTTTTTACTTTCATCTTTGGAATTTTCTTGCCGATAAGATCTTCTTTGTCTTCTTTTTTCTGCAGAGCCTAGCTGTAGCAAATTGCTATCCGCCCGTTGCTGGTGATGATGCCTCATGCCTTCAGTCAAGTCACCAGGACGGTGTGGTCGACACTAGCGTGGCCAACGCCTCTTCGAGTTCTGAGCATGATTCTTCGGATGACGCTGAGGACTCGAGTGACGTCCCTCCGAAGCGTCGTCGGGTGAATGACGATGAAGTCACCTCCAAAGATAAATCTTTGGAGACGTCGCCTCCGATTTTCGTGACTCCGCTCCAATCTCTTCCTCCTCAGGCCCCATTCGCAGCCGCCTGGAACGCGGATGATTTGGATGAAGACGAGGAGGATGACGAGTAAGTGTTTTCTCCGTATTTCTATTCGAACAATCTTTGTTTGTCTATGCTGATGTTTCCTTGTTTTCTAACGCAGTTTGCAGGCGATCAGCCCGAGTAGGTTTGCCGCTGCTGTTCCTCCCGAAAAGAGGAATAAGGCAAAAGACGCGGATGAGACTCCTACCGCGGGCACCGTCCAGAATTCTCCCAAGGCTGCGCCTGATGTTGCGACTATGGGGCGGGAGATTCCTAGCTTCGCCGCTAGAACTTCGGTCTCGAAGGAGGCGACGGATAGCTCTGCGGATCCACTCTCCCGCGCCACCGGACAGGTAATCTTCTATCTCTTTGATCTGCCCAGTAAAAATTTTATCGGGTGCACGGCAGTGCTCCCGATGGGAGTAACCCCCGAGGCTGTAGTCGATTGTAAGTAATCGGGTACAGGCTCAAAAGTTTCTTTCTTCACTTCTCCGTTATTTTGTCTTCTTCGGGTGCACGGCAGTGCTCCCGATGGGAGTAGCCCCCGAGGCTGTAGTCGATTGTAAATAATCGGGTACAGGCTCAAACCTCTTTTCTTCTAACTCTTTATCTTCGTGCTTTCACAGTCGCTCGTCGATTCCCTTGCGGCGATCGGTCGCCGCGTCGTTCTGGCCGAAACAGATTGCGAGTCGCTTCGATCAGAAGTTAGCCGACTCAAATCTGAAGGCGACCTCCTTAAAGGTAAGTTTCGTTATCTCTTTGGCTTTCGTGTGTCATCCATTCTTGATTTCTGATTAACATCCTTTGTGCAGCTCGAGCCGAATTCGCAGAGTCTGAAAAGACTAAACTTTCAGAGCAGGTAACTGCCCAGGAAGCTGAACTGGCGACTACCCGGCAAGAACTGGAAGCTTCCCGCAAGCAATCGGAGGAACTCCATACGAAGCTTGCGGAGTCGCGGAAGGCCGTGAAGGAGTTGGAGGAGGCCGGCAGTAAGGCTGACAACGACACTGTCGCGTTCCTTCGTCCTCTCGCCAAGCGCTTTGCGGGTAAGTATCTTAGGTTTTTGAATTTTTCATTCTGCTGATCTTTGCTAAGCATCATTTTGTCTGTCCGTAGATCTTCTGAATGTTCCTCTGGAGATTCCTGGGATTCAGCGGGTGGACGTGCTGACCGACACTCTCGCGCAGCTCAGGAGGCATTCTGAGGGAATATTTTCCCTGATTGATAATGCTTCCAAAGCTTTGGCACGAGTGCATGGCCGTCTTGTCGCCAGCGGTACTCCTGCGCCTGCGCTGAGCGAGTTGTCGAAGGTCTTCTCGGAAGGCGATCTCCTGGAGGCCTTTGCGGTTGCTCAATCAGAAGCTGGCGCAAAGACTGCGATTCAATTCGCTCTGGCGAACGGAGTCGAAGGTCTGGAGGAGGCTTATTCGTCCATGCCGGTCGACCCTTCCACGGGCAAGAAGGTACGGCTATCTCGTTTTTTCCGAGCAAGCCACTGTTCTTGCTCGGAAATTATCTGAGATGTTTGCTCGGAAGAAGGGAGGGTCGACTGCCGCTAGTGGCAGCACCAACGTGGCTTCGTAGACTCTTTTTCCTTTGTTTCTGTTGTTTGGATGTAACGAATTTTGGGATGCATTCCCGTACCTTTGTTGATCTTTAATCGAAGCGTTTTGCGTTTAGAATTCGTCCTTGTTGTGTATGCCTTGGCTCCCGATGGGAGTAGCCCCCGAGCGAGTAGTCAAATGTGCGACTAGAAGTAACTCTAGTAGGGCGTCTCATTTCTTTTCCGTGTACTCCTTCCAGGCGACTGTGTCTGCCGCTGAATCTTCGAGTGGACGTGGTAATCCAATAAATCCACTAGTGGCTGCCGTGGGCACTTTAGCTGGTCTTCGTGATAAGGTGCAGGAAGGCGAGCGTAAGCTGAAAGCACTGCGCGGAGTCGCTGACGTGGCGATTTCCAAGCAGAAATTGGCGGCTGAGCGCGAGCAATTTCTGATTGGTGAATTGTCTTCGATTGCAAGGGACTTACTGTGTAAGTAGTGTAGCCCCCTATGCCTTTTCCTCTGCTGTATTTGTGATCTTACTGAGTGCGTTTGCTTCTTAGTTGTGAGACCAGATGACAGGGAAGAAAAGCAGTGGGTGGAAAACCACATTCACCAAGGGGCTAACAACACAAATCCTCATGCGAGTAACTTCTGGTCTGATCGCAGTCGAGGTTTTGTAATGGCCACCTTGAAGTTTCGAGTCCGCCAGGCGAGAATTCTCGTGGGTTCTTTCCACGAAGCCTTGATTGCGGTGAATGCTGCTTTTTATCCACTCGAGAGAGGTCCCGAAGACTGGAGTTATCTTCTCAGGTTATTTGGGCGAGAAGGAGAGGTTCGCGCGTGCGTTCGCAATCAGATGACCTGCGGCGCGGTTGTTGCTCTCTCATTTGTCCGAATATGGCAACCAGAGATAGACTTGAACTCCGTAGCTCGGCGTCCAGATTATGCAATCGAAGATATTGCGCCGTACTATGATGCTGTCCGTCCTGCGGCCGAGAAGATTATCCAAATGACCTCTGAAGAAGTGGATAGGGTCTTGGCGGCTAAGAATGCCCAGCGTTTTGACTGATTTGATCGGATGTAAATATCCTGTATGTTTGTCTTGAGTTTGTAGGAACTGTATTTAAGGTGTGCCACCTTGTATTCTGTAATTTTTTCCGTGATGCATATTTGTAGGTGTAGCCCCCTTGTATTTTATGGGGTGTTTGTACCTGTAACTTTTCAGCATGTAGTAAACTGTGAAAGCTGTCGGGTAAATATGATGAGGGGAATCATGTCTTTATTGCTATGACTGAGAAGTCATGTGTTCGAGCTACAAGTTTGGCTAGTATAGCCTTATTGTTGCAAAATAAACCTAGGGGTAGAATTTGCGCAGTTGCGCGATATTCCACGGATTGGAGTATATGCCTCCAGTCTCTGGATTCTTCAGTCGATAGGCTCCTCCTGGGATCACTTCGTGTATGATGAAAGGTCCTTCCCAAGGAGGTTCGAGCTTGTGTCCTTCTTTTTGCTTCAGTCGCAACACCAAGTCGCCAACCACAAATGATCTATGGCGTATGCGGCGACTGTGATAATTGCGCAGTGATTGTTGGTAGACTGCGGATCTTGCGAGTGCGATGTCTCGGATTTCGTCGAGTGCATCCATATCTTCTGCGAGAGCTTTGTTGGAGGTTTCTTCGCTGTAGGCTACAACTCGTGGGGCGCTGAATCGAACCTCTTCGGGGAGGACGGCTTCTGCCCCGTATACCATGAAAAATGGTGTATATTGCGTTGACCTATTGGGAGTTGTTCGGAGACTCCAAAGTACGGAGGGTAGCTCCTCTGCCCAATGTCCTGCAGCGGGATGTAGCCGATCCAGCAATCTCTTTTTGATTCCAGCTGAAACTAAGCCGTTGGATCTCTCGACTTGGCCATTAGTTTGCGGGTGGGCGACGGAAGCGAACTTCAGATTGATTCCTTTCTCCTCGCAGAACTGTTGTGTCTCCTTTGCGGTGAAGTTCGTACCATTGTCTGTGATGATGTCGTGTGGTACCCCGAATCTGCATACTATGGAGTCGAGGAACTTAATTGCGCATTGGGCGCTACCCGAAGTCACTGGCATAGCCTCGATCCATTTGGTAAATTTGTCGACCGCGACCAGCAAATGTGTGTACCCTCCTGGAGTAGATTTGCGCAGTGGGCCAACCATGTCAAGCCCCCATTGGGCAAAGGGCCAGGCGATGGGTATCATGTGCAACTCTGTAGCTGGCGCGTGTGGCTTGGGTGAAAATCGCTGGCAAGCGCCACATCTGTCGACCAGGTTTTTTGCATCGTTGGCTGCCGTTAGCCAGTAGAACCCTGCTCGAAAGGCTTTGCCCAGTATTGCTCTCCAGCTAGCATGATGTCCGCAGTCACCCTGGTGTATATCCCGGAGTAGCTCTTTGCCGTCTTCGGGTGCGATGCACCGCTGAAGGATGCCCGAGATGCTTTGCTTGTACAGTTCTCCGTTGATTACCCGAAAGGATTTGCTACGCCTGATTAGCTGTCGAGCCTCGCGTGGATCGGCTGGGAGCTGTTTATTGAGCAGGTAGTCGAGATATTTCTGCGTCCAGACTGGCTCGACCAGAAAAACCTGTCGTGATATATTATGAATAAGCTCGATAAGCGCGACCTGCGGGCTGACCTCTGTTTCTGGCGCTGCCGGTGTTTCTGCAGCTTTCTTCAATTTGACCGATCGCTTGACCATCCGTTCGAAGTATATTCCTGGCGGTATGGGTGTATTCGTGGAACCCATGTTTGCCAGTCTATCCGCCTCTTCGTTGCTGGATCTTGCGATATGCTTCAACTCGCATCCTTTGAAGCTTCCTTCGAGTATATTATACATGTCGCGGTACGCGATCATGTTTTCAGCAACGGCGTCGCATTCTTTCATTGTTTGTTGCACTATGAGGTTGGAATCGCCATAAATCATCAACCGGGTAGCTCCACAAGCAATCGCCATCTTCATTCCGTGCAACAGTGCTTCATATTCCGCGTCGTTGTTCGATGCTGGGTCGTCAGGTGGAAAGTCTAGTCGCAGGACATAGTGCAGTTTGTCTCCACGAGGCGAGATAAGAACGATTCCAGCTCCTGCCCCTTCGTTTCTTTTGGACCCGTCGAAATACATGATCCAATTGCTTGTGTACTCGGGTGGTCCGGGTGTTTGTAGTTCTGTCCATTCGCTGATGAATTCCACAAGAACCTGAGACTTGACTGCGTTGCGGCCCGCATAGGTGACGTCCCAAGCGCCCAACTCGATGCTCCACTTCGCTATTCTTCCGGATGCCATAGGGTTGTTCATGATTGTCCCGAGTGACGCATCATTAACCACTGTGATGGCGTGTTCCTGGAAGTAATGTTTGAGCTTCCGGGCTGTGAGGACAACTCCATATGCGAGCTTCTGGTAGTGGGGGTATCGCTGCTTGCATGGCGAGAGTACCTCGCTGATGTAATATATTGGGCGTTGGACTCCATATGCCTTGCCATCTTCAGGTCGTTCGACTACAATTGCAGTGCTGATGACCTGGTTTGTGGCGGCTAGGTAAAGAAAGAGTGGCTCCTTTTCTTGCGGTGTTGCGAGAACGCGCCTGCTCTGCAGTGATCGTTTTAAGTCTGCGAACGCTTGTTTGGCTTCAGGTGTCCACTCGAATTTGTCTGTTTTCTTCAGTAACTTGTAGAAGGGTAACGCCTGCTCTCCCAATCGTGCGATGAATCTGCTTAGGGCGGCTAATCGCCCTGCGAGCTGCTGAACTCCGCGTAGATTGGTGGGCTCCTTCATGGTGAGGATAGCTTGTATTTTCTCCGGATTGGCTTCGATGCCTCTGGCAGAAACCAGGTATCCGAGAAGTTTTCCTGCAGGGACGCCGAAAACGCATTTTGTCGGGTTGAGCTTGATCCGGTATGCGTTGAGGGCGTCGAATGTTTCTTTGATGTCCTCAAGGAGTGTGTCCTCTACTCGAGTTTTAATGACGATGTCGTCGACGTATACTTGTACATTCTTGCCAATGAGATTGGCGAGGCATCTCTGCATGCAACGTTGATATGTTGCGCCTGCGTTCTTCAGCCCGAAGGGCATTGTCGTGTAGCAGTATACACCGTGGGGTGTGATGAATGCCGTCTTCTCTTCATCTTCCTTTTTCATTCGGATCTGATTGTATCCCGAGTAGGCGTCTAGGAAGGAGAGACGTTGGCAACCTGCCGTAGAGTCCACTATCTGGTCGATTCGTGGTAGAGGGAAGTTATCCTTGGGGCAGTGCTTATTTAATGACGTGTAGTCGATGCACACCCGAAGGATATCCGTATTCTTCTTGGGGACCAGCACCGGGTTTGCCAACCAGGTTGATATCTTGATCTCCCTAATGAACTTGGCGGCTAGCAGCCTATTTACTTCTTCTCCAAGCGCCTTTTGCTTGGGCTCTGAGAATCTTCGAGTCGTCTGTTTGATGGGTTTAGCGTCGGGAAAAACTTCGAGTGAGTGCTCGGCAAACTCCCTGGGTATACCTGGCATATCTGAAGGCTGCCAGGCAAAAATCTCCCAGTACTCACGGAGGAGCTTGACGAGCGCGCTTTCCTATGCTGGCGAGAGGGTCGAGGAGACCATCGCGGTCTTGGCGGAATCTGTCGGGTGCACTTGATGTTTGCGAGTGTCGCTGTTGGCACTGAATTCCAGCTCAGGTGCATTTTTCTTCGTGAGGGGCATAACGGAGTGGTCCGTTGTTTTTGCCAGCTCCTGAAGTTCTTCCTGCATCCCGAAAGATTTCGCGATTTCGTTGAATTCTATGTCGCACTTGTCTGACTTCTGGAAGTCGCCGTCGATGGTGATAACACCGTATTCGCCAGGTAGCTTGAGCTTCAGGTACGCGTAGTGTGGTACTGCCATGAATCTGGCGAACGCTGTTCGACCAAGAATGGCGTGGTACTGCGAGGGCCAGTCGACGACTTCAAAGTCCAGAAATTCCCTTCTGTAGTTGCGTGGGGAGCCCAGCACAACTTCGAGGTTGATTGTTCCGAGTGGACGTACTGCCTTGCCCGGAACTATCCCGTGGAAGGATGTTTCTGATTCCGTTAGGCCGTCCAGGTTTTTGTTCATTCGACGGAGTGTATCCGCGTAGATGATGTTGATGCCGCTGCCGCCGTCCATGAATACGCGGGCCAGGTCATAATTGCCAATTTGAGCTTGAATGACAAGGGCGGCGTGTCCTGGTCGATAGACTCGTGGCGGGTGGTCTTCCTTCGAGAACGTGATTGGCTGTTCGGCCATCTTCAGGTACTCGGGCTTCGTTGGTGGCGTCTGCACTGCCATGCATATTTGTCTCGAGTTAGTTTTTTGAGCTCTGCGAGAGGGGCATACCTTCTGTATCATCCCGAGGAGTTGTCCGTGCGGAGTCGGGTATGTATTTGCTCCCGTGTTTGGCTGCTGTGGTGCTGGCAGTGCGGCGAGTGCCATGTTTGGGTTGGCTGGTGGAGGTGGTGGCGGTGGTAGCTGGAATTGTTGTCCGCCTCCTGGTAGCGGTGGATAGTTTTGGGTGGAGGCGAATCTTTTCTTGGCTAGCGCGTCCGAGATTCCGATGAACTTTCGGCAATCCTTGAGAAGGTGTGTTGCCTTAGTCTTGCCCGTGCGCTTGTCTGTGAACAGATGTAGCGAGCAGTATCCATCGAGGTCTTCCTCGGGTGACTTTTCTTCTTCCTTTGGCCTCCATTCGCGACTTCCACGACGACCGGAGTCGCGACTTCGCGTGAACTCTGCCGCCACTAGTTCTTCTCTATCGTCGTGGTCGTAGTATTTTCTTCTTTTTCTTCGCCCATGACGGTCTTCGTCATGTGTGGGTGATGATGTTCTTTCATTGCGTACCGCGTCTTCTCCGTTGGCCCATTTTTCGGCTATAACCATGAGCTCCCCTATGGTTTTGGGCGCAGCTCTGCCGAGTTCTTCTCGAAACGCGGTTCTTCTTGCTCCTTTGGCGAAGGCCTCAATCGCCACTTCTTCAGAGATTGTCCCTGCGGTGTTCCTGAGTGTGTTCCACCGTTGGATGTATTCTCGCGTGGATTCGCCACTTTTCTGTTTGCAAGCCCGTAGCTCTTCGATTGTAGCTGGTCTTTTATAGGTCGACTGGAAGTTTTTGCAGAAATCGCGATGCAGGTCGTCCCATGATGCATAGCAAGATCGTGGTCTTCTTTCCAGCCAGCTGCGGGCCGCTCCGGCCAGGTGCAAATTGAGGTATTGCATGGCCGTGTTCTTGTTACCACGTTGGCATTTTACTGCCGTGAGGTAGTCGCTTAACCACTGGGAGGGCTCAAGTGAGCCATCGTATTTTGTCACCTCCGAGCTGAGCTTGAATCTCTTGGGTAGAGGCGCTTCGCGAATACTGCGAGCAAAGCAAAGTGCTCCGCAAGTTTCGTCGTCCGAAGACCCGGATGAGGAGCGTTCGCGGTACCGTGAGGCCCTTGCTTTATCCACTTTCTTCTGGGCGAGATCGGATCGCGCGTCGTACCCGGACCGGTCGCGGTCGCTATCTTTTCTTGGTTCTTTGCTTCTTTTTCTCGAGCGGCTGCTGTGATGCCGCGAATCTTTGTCTCTCGGGCTGTCTTCGCTGCTGCTTCGGCTGTCGCCGCGGCGCCGGGCTTCTTTTCCGCGGCCACGACGTGGCGATTTATCCTTTCTTGGAGAGGAGCTCCTATGCCTGCGGGGCGCGTCTTTGTCTTTGTCCTTCTCTTGTCGCGCCTTCTCCAGTTGTTCCTTGCGATCTTGGGAGGCGAGCCTTGCGGCGGCCAGCCCTAAACCTTTGCGGATGTGCTTGTATTGTTCCACCCGAGGATCGCTGTCCGTTGGTTGGTTCATCTGCATGTAGGTGGCCGCGGCTAGAATTGCGGCGGCTGGAGTTTGCGGGTAGACGTTCCCGTCGTCGTCAACCCTCATGAAAGAAGATGTGGTGGACCTGTGGGTCCCAGCCATGGATTCGTGGTCCCTTGTTGATGCTGCGGGTCCTTTTCCCACGGGTCGGGTACCGACCGAAGGGGCAAGGGACAGCTCGGCTCGACGTAGGCTTGACTCATCCGCCGCTCTCTTGCGGCGGGCTAGATCTGCTCGGGCGTCCTTGATGTTTGAGGCCGCTCTCACTAGGTGATAGTGGTAGGCGGTTAGGTCTTCTTGCGTGGCACCTGCTGCGGGTGGTTGACTCTTTCGCATGGATTCCTTTGCTCTTTTCCAGGCTTCCCGCGAGACGCCGATTAGATCGCGCTCGGTTGCGCTATATTCAGTTTCCGAGGGCTGTTCCGATCCTGCCATGCAGACTTGGGCCAGTTGTGGCCCGTGTGTCCTAGGCGTAGATCGGGAGGTTCTTTGCACCCGAGAGGGTTCCTCTGTCGAAAGCGCGTGGTAGTCGATCGCGTTGAAGCGGATGGACTCGCCGCTTTTCTCCACATGGAAGCGCGAGTTGACGGCTCCAGATTCGGGTTCAGATTCATCCGAGAAGTGGAGGATCCCGTCTCGGTTTGCCATGAAGTTAAAGCTTCCGAACGTCAAGGTGACGCTCTTCTCCAGATCCTCGAATACCGGACGTGATTCCGGCGAGTGAGGCGTGACTATGACGGATCCGATCCGTACAGGATTGTTCGGAGCCGTAGTCGATGGTTTCCAACGGGAGTTGGATGTCGATGAAGCCGAAGATGCCGGTGATCCAGCGCCCGCGTTCCCCACGGTCGGCGCCAATTGTCGAAGCTCTGGCTCCGCAAATCCCTCAGGTGACCCTATCGGGTTTCGACTAGGAGATGTCATAGGCGCTGGTGGAATCGTCGGCTAGACAGGGAGGCGATATTTACCCAGGTTCGGGGCCCTCGAAGAGGTAAAACCCTTACTCCTGCCTTCTGCTGATCTGTATTAAACGATGAGATCGATTACAGGTGCTCGAATCGAGAGTAGATCTCGAGTTTCAAGGCTTTTGTGGTCGTGCGGTAATACTTGGTCCTCTCCTTTGAGGCTCTCCTGGCTTTATATAGATAGCCAGGTCTCGAGTCCAACCCGGAGAGGATACAAACCCTAGCTTGAGTTGGTTACAATTCCTAACTTAGCCCGCAAGTTGATGCGGGTGGGCTTTTCATGGGCCTTCTAGAGTACTCCAAGGGCGCTTCCTGTTGGGTCTTGGTTAGAAGGTGCGAGAGGGGGTGCCCTTATTCGTAGGGCCCAGGATCCATGCCTTCGTCAGCATGAGAACAAGAGAAAAATAGGTCTTGTGCAGCTTCCAATTGATCACTGAACGAGGATTTAGGATTACCTACCACTTCCTTCTTTTCAAATTATCTCTTGTAAGAATAGCATTTTGAAACAACTGCGATAAAAAGACCTTTATTTTTAAAGGGAGTTTGGCTTTCCATATCCATTTGTTATGAGAACCGGCCAAGTTTATTTCAAAGTGCTGGTATACGGATTTTATTGAGAAGCAGCCATTTTCTAGGCCTCACATCCACTCTAGGAAGTACACATCGTTAACCTTGATGATAGCCTTCCAGATAGGTGAGTCAGTAAATCTTGGTCTCAGATCCTCCATTGTTTTATTGCGTAAGTATTTAGCTTTCACGATAGTCTAACTTCCACCACCATTTACAAAGGAGGCTAATGTTTTGTTTCCTTAGATCTTTCACCCCTTGCCCGCCTTTACTTTCGGACCTGCACACTCTAGTCCATTTGACCATATGATATTTATGTTTCTTGTTCTTATTCCCCCCCCCCCCCCCCCCAAGAAAAGTCTTCTTCTATTTTTTTCCATTTTTTTCACAAAACTCTTGTTCAATAAGAACATAAACATATAATAAGACGAGACCCCGTCAAACTAGAATCCAAAAGTGTCAACCTGCCACCCAAGGAGGCTGAATCTCCAATCCAAGCCTCAAGCTTTTTAATCATTTTAGCATCTAGAAAATCTGAATCAACATTTTTCAAATTGGTAAAGGTAACCGGCACCCCAAGATCGTTTATAGGAAGCTGCCCCCACATGGCAATTAAAAAGGTTGGAGTAGAATTCAGCAATGTTATTATCCCCCCAATAAGAAAAATCTCACTTTTTTCATAATTGATTTTAAGACCTGACATCAACTCGAATAAGTACCTGATGCAAGCGAATCAATTTGGCTAAGTTCATAGTCGCTGCGAGCACTCAGGGTGTCCCTCTCCGATGAAAAGGGCTTCGTGTAGCAAAAGCGCCAGCCGGATTCGTCGTGAGCATATCAGGCTTACGGCAAGCATCATTCCATGGCATACCAGTGCATCACCCCCTCCCTCCTGACAGTACTCGTGGACATGTTCAATGTAGATGTAAAACAATGTTTATAATGAATATTTATGTTCTTCCTAATTAAGTAGAAGCAACTCAGTCATGTTACATCGATCCACGTTTTTGCGTCGTGGCTACACACATCATGCAATCTTGCATCGATCCACATTGTTACGTCGTCGCTACATATTGCATCTGATCTTATAAGACCTCTGAATGTTAGTTTACCTTATAATCTACATTGCACTTGAACATCGTCCTATAATAATCGTCCCACTAATTTTTCTCTATAAATTATTTAAAAGTTTAGCAATCCGTAAAATTTATACAAAATTACTTTTAAAATTAAACTCTCCAAAATTACTTTTAAAATTTCTTGTTTCATATATAATCTCCGTAAAAAAAACTATTGTTTTATAATGTGTCCCCTAAAATTACAATGCTATATTGTTATTCGTGTGTTCATAAATATAACCCCTATTTTTTATTAAATAATGATGACAACAATGGTTAGAGGCAACCCTGCTGTCACTCACACTCCACTCTTAACACACAACGCGACTACTCTAGACCAGTGGAGGATGACGGAAAAGAAATAAGGTCAGACAAGCTCTAAGGCATAATGATCCACTTTTTCATTTTTAAATACGGAAAAAATGCATGTACGGAATGACCAGTAGCTCCACTAGCTAATATACAACACGTTTCGTTTTTAAAGAAGGCAAAACAAACTCATGAATATCCTAATTCAGGTAACTACGGGCTACAAATACCATGCATTTATAAGCGCTCCATCTCTGTTGTCCCAATCGGAATAGACTTCACCACGCTGCCAGCGTTCCTTCATCTTTTTAGTTGACCCAAAGAAAACCCAATAACCAGCCCACCACTTCATTTCCCCTTTCTTATCCAAGAGAACGCTCTGGAAAACAGAAACTGACTCACGGATGAACTCAACTAACTAGATCTGATGCCGATGCGTGAGATTGATACGTACACTTCATTTTTTTCCGCTCCAAGAGAACGCACTAGACAGATTCCCTCCACTCTGGCTCCTGCTGCCACCCAACTCTTGAGTTTAGTTACCACTTTGTCGGCTAGTCTGTCCTCATTGCACATTTTGAATGACGTTCCCGAACACCCTTACATTACGCTGCTTCCAGAGACTCCGACAAATTAGAGTGATGATCATATCAATGGTCTTTTTCTGCTTTCCCCTGAACCCCTACCTGACTGTCATCCACCAATTCTCAAGGGAATCCTCGGGCGAGAGCATTGGTAACTGAACTCTAAGCCGCCTAGAGCAGCACCACGAGACCATTCTTGGCATAGACACATTGTTGTAGCAAATGGTTTGTTGTCTCGATCTTCTGCAAACACAAGGGACAGTTACTAGGATGTTCATGTAGGCCATGCCTTGCCCTCTTGTCAGATGTCCATATGATGTGCTGCAGGGCCAACCACATAAAGATCTTGCACTTGACAGGGGCCCAACATCTCCAAACTCCTTTTTCCGGTGGGAAATTGATATGACCATGCAAAAGTATCTTATAAGTTGAACCAGCCGTGTATGTCCCTTTTGTCGTTGGTGTGCACCCCAAAGCCTGATGCATTGAGATGCCATAGGCTCGCTCATCGGGGGTTTGACGTCTTCTAGCCACCTGTTCTCACTTAGAGCTTCCTGGACTATTCTCTTGTTTGTCGTTCGCGTGTTAACCGCCCCACACAGAAGAGGTGCAATTTCCCGAACTGCACTCCCGTCCAACCATCTGTCCTTCCAGAATAAGGTTTTCTAGTAATCCCCAACTCGTATGCGCACCAAGCTATTGAAGACCTAATATACCATAGTATTCTTCAGCATCCGTTCTCCTCAGCCACTCCCATCGAACCCTCAGCACCATCCCCTGGACTCATAGGTTTTTCACTCCGAAGCCTCCAAACTCGTATGATTTGCATTCATTCTCCCAAGCCACCAGGCATTGCCCCCTCGGGCGTGCTCGGATCCTTCCCAAAAGACACCTCTCATCCATTTGTTCATTTCCTCCAAAACCCAATATGGGGCCTCAGCGATCAACAGATGATGCACAGGCCAAGATGCCACCACTGATTTGACCAAAGTAAGCCTATCTTCCCTCGCTATCATCCCACTCTGTCTTGCGGGCACCCAATTCAGCACCTTATCCAACATTGGTTGCCGTTCTCCCTTGGTTAGCGGCTGAGAGCAAGCTCTAGACCTAGATATTTGATTGGGAACTTGCTGATGTGGCAGTCTAGCGTCTAAGCTACCAAAGCCTCATCTTCCTTGTCACCCCGAATCAGCGTAACCGAGGACTTAGCATAGTTTACTCTCAGGCCCAAAGCCTCGCCAAAGATACGGAGGATATGATGCGATCCCACAAGTTCTCCCTCGGATGGTCTAAGGAACATCACCACATCATCGGAGTACACAGATAAGCGTTGTGTCGCCAAACAACTAACTAAGTGTGAGAACAGCTCACCCTCCACAACCTTGGCCGCCATACATGTGACCACCTCCATTGTCAGCAAGAAAAGCATCGGGGAGATGGGATCACCTTGCCTCAGGCCACGAGCATAGTGGATCCTTTCCCCTGGTACACCATTGACAGATACTTTGGTGGTTGTGGTTTAGAGCAAGATGGCAATCCGCATGCACCATAGCTGGTTGAAACCAAGCTTTCTTATCACTTCCAGCAGGAAAGTCCAAGATATAAATTCAAAGGCACTTGAGATGTACAATTTTAGCGAAACCCTCTTCTCTCTCATAGTGTTTATTTTCCTTGTCACCAGCTTGACCAGGATGAAATTGTTGTGCATTCTTCATCCTTTCACAAATGCAGACTGATTGTCGCTTACCAATACTCCCAGCTTACTACTCAGCCGGTTTGCAAGCAGTTTAGAGAACAACTAGGAAAACCTATGGACCAAGTTGATGGGTCTATAGTCTCCTGTTTCCATAGCATCCTTCTTCTTGGGGATTAATGTGATAATTTCCCGGTTTAGCTTAGCAAAACCTCTACCATCCCCGACAGCAAGCTTTTGTAGGGCAGCCATCACATCCTACTTGATGATACTCTAGGCCTTCTGATAAAATGCCCCCACAAAACCATCTGGCCCTATCTGATGGCAACTCCTTGATGGTAGCCCAAACCTCCTCCCCAGTAAAAGGCCCATCAAGCGCACTTAGGTCGTGGGTCTGCATCCCGATGAAGTCAAGGTCGAGAGAGTGCTTTCTTGTTTGTAGCTTCCCATTCAAATCATTGTACACTTCGAAGAAGGCTTCTTCTTTTTGTGCCTGCTCCGCGATCAAAGTAGCCCCCACTCTCACTACAGAAATGAAATTATTTTCCATGCGTTCATTGGCTATCGCATGGAACAACCTCGTGTTAGCATCCACATCCTTCAGCCACCTCATTCTAGATCTCTGTCTAGCCATGGTACGTTCTAGCGAAGAGATCACAAGTGTGACTAGCTTCAACATCCGATGTAACCACACATCCCCTACAGACAGCTGTCTCCGGGCCTGCGCTGCCTCAAATCTGAAGATGAATGTGTTTGCTATTGCGAGTTGGATCTTCATGTTGCCCACTTCTTTCTTACCCCAAGACTACAAATGCTGAGCCAACTTCCTGAATAGCTTATCAAGAAGTTTGAAAGGATCAACCACCTGTGCGTCACAAACCCAACCCTCCTTCATAGCCACCTCAAAACCATCCAACATTAGCCAGAACATCTCAAACCTAAATCTCCTTTTAGGTCTTGCCGTTGCATTCAGGGCAAAATGCAGAGATGCGTGATCAGAAACATTGCTAGAAAGCGCATGAAGGAAGCAATCCGGGAAGTCGATGTCCCAGTCTACTGAGACCAAAGCTTTACCAATGCGTGTCATGGTCGGTGATGCCCTCTAGTTACTCCAAGTGTACAAAAGTCTATGCAAGTAGACATCTTTCAACTCATGTGTGTTCCAAAACTCCGGAAGCTCTGAATCATGTTCCTGTTTAGGTTTGCGTTGTTTTTCTCTGATGCTGACAGTATCATATTAAAGTCCCCAATGATGAGCCAAGGTCCTGGGCATAAGGATCTCCTCTCCGCAAGCTCCTGGAGAAAAAGCATTTTTTTTCCGCATCCGTCTACGGCCCATAGACAACATATAACCACTTGCTCTTATTCTCTTTTGTCTTCACCTCACAAGTCAGCAGGTAACACTACTACCATACCCACAATCTCAGTTGGTTCTCGTACATCGGCCCGCGGCGATTTCCCTAACCGGCTCGCTCGATATGGTGCTAATAATAACGCCCAGCGTATCCGGTTCCATGAGTCGGTTGTAAAAACGGGCCGACTTTGATACTCTGTCTTGGCGAAGCGGTTCAAATGAAAGCCCACCATGAATGAAAGCCCACCATGAATGTTTAGGGGTTTCATGAGCATCCCCAGTTTCATTCAAATAATCAAATTGCAAATGGACAAAAGGAAATTACGAAGACAACAAAAAATATTGAAAACAATCAAACGGAAATTAAACTTGATTATGAGTAGGCATAGACGTATTACATTATCTCTCGAGCACAAACATGACCAATAAACTTAAACAAAGACTAATTTTTAATAGTCCCCACGTTTTACATTCGAGTAGGATGAGTCGCGGACGATGCCGAAGTTGGATGTGTCGGAAACCTCGGGCTCGGGCTCCTGAACTGCTTGGCACGAGGGTTCCACATCGTTCACCGTGTCTGCGTTGGCTTGGGCCCAAAGGCGGTGCCGCCAACGTGTTCCACCGCCCCGGCGCTCTGCCACAGCGGGAATAGCGGCGTTTGGCTTCATGTTCACGCTCGAACAGCCCGTTCCAGTACGGCACATCCGTGGCGTACTTGGGGGATGCCCGTAACACGGAAGGCAGTCTCGCTCTGTGTTCCACAACCTCGTTTGCGCGAGCGCTGCCACTGGGAGGCGGCGGCACGGAGACACCATACAGGGTTAGTGCCAAATACAAGGTAGTTTTGTGTCGTGCAAATTGGAAGGTCCAGAAATTGTTGGGAATGTCCAAGGTATATGTTAGTACTAAAGATAAATAAAGAAAATTTAAAACTTGTCGAGAACCCAATTTTCATTGGCATGACATCCTAATTTGGGTGTATATACTTAAGTTAAATTGTGCAAGCTAACTTAAGCTCAAAATAGTAGGCCATTTGCAAATAGGGGTTATCCAGCAGAAAGTCTCTGTAATAGAGTGGGAAAGCTCGCTCTCGGTAATGATCGAAACCAATTCTTGTGATGAATTTTCGTATTTTTTAATTCATCTTGTTAACATGCACTGGATTATCATTAAGGATAAACAAATATGATTTAAAAACTTTTTCTCTTCATTACAAATAAGATTAATGATACGTATCGTATATTTAAAAAGAAAAATATAGAAAGGTGATATATATATACTTGCCAATAATCAAGATCAAAAGTCATATGGTATCATTTCTACTGTATGTAAGCTGGTGTTCAATTGTACGTCGGTGCCTGCATAGTCGCTGTCGCGCTGTCGACTACTACCTAAGGCGGGGTGGGTGTGGACGGAGGCGATATGTACTGATCTACACTGTGGCCGGAGACGGGTGTTGGTTGGTAGTCCGTAGATGGTATGCGGTGGTGCGACAGCTCGGTCCGGGATGGTGATAAATAGGTAGTGTGCGGCAGCTCGGTCCGTGCAGGGGTGAAATAATTGGATTGCTCCGGCTAAATCTGATATTCGTATATGACATGTCCTTTAGAAACACATGTCCGATGACATGTGGGGCCGGGGGTGCGCAAGCCCTACCGGTCATCTAAATAGTTGCGCCGAGCCAAATAAATGATGTTTTTTTGTCGTCCGAATTGGATGGTCCGGAAATTGTTGGGAATGTCCGAGTTATATGTTAGTACTAACGACAAATAAAGAAATAGTAAAGCTTGTCGAAAACTCAATTTTGATTGGCATAGCATCCTAATTTGGGTGTATATACTTAAGTTAAATTGTAGAAGACAATTTAAGTTCAAAACAGTAGGCTATTCACAAATAGAGGCTATCTAGCAGAAAGTCTCTGGAATAGAGTGGAAAACCTCACTCTCGGTAATGATCGAAACCAATTGTCATGAAGAAATTTCGTATTTTTAATTCATCTTGTTGACATGCATTGGATTATCAATAAGACTAAAAAAATGTGGTTTAAATTTTTTTTCTCTTCATTACAAATAGGATTAATGATACACATGGTAATAAGGAAAAAATATTGAAATGTTATATATACTTGCCAATAATCAAGACCACGAGGCATACGGTATCATTCCTACCGTACGTAACCTGGTGTTCAATTGTATGTACAATCCAATACGATTATCATGAATCATACTCGCATACACCTGATGCTTATTTATGAAAGTTCAATAAAAAATGGTAGGTTATTTTTTGGAAGGTCCGAATTTGCTTGATATCTTGTTATAACATTGCTAAAAGTGGGTTCGTAGAGGTCATGATTTTAAATCTCGATCCCACTATTTTGGAGCTTGATATGACTTATGTGCTTTTAGATCATGACAAACATGTTTGTATGATAATTATATGCTTGAGTTTGCTCATGATGCTACCAAAAACTATTATATACGAGATATAAAAATATAGTTGTACGAGTTTTCTTGTTATTAAAACCCCTCTCTTTATTTCAAAAGTTTTGAAGATTCTTTTGTTGTCCATGCAGCTGCGGTGACTTGGGGAAGACATGTGCACGACGTGACCGGAGGGATGCGTGCTTGCTTATAATTTACTATTTATTCGAAATGGGGAACTCAAAGTGCATTTCGTTTTCCCGTTGTTTTGTGTGTTAGTTAACGATACTAAGTATATTATTTATCGAAGTGTTGTGTGTGCAGGTGTTATACTTAACATCAGCATCGATCACCAAAAAGATCGGTGAAGATTGTCCATTGAGATTTGGGACAGTGAGGAACCGGATTATTCTAACCGGATTATTCCGGGAAATGAGATATTCCGGTTAGGGTGGTCTCTGTCCAGTTCGAGACAGAGATGAGCCGGAATATTTGAACCAGATTATTCATAAGGAACCGGATATTCCGATTGAGATAGTTTTGCTCAAAATCGACTAAGGACTCAAAATTAAAGTAACAGAATCCAACCGGATTATATAGACCGTATTATTCTATATCAACCGGAATATCCGGTTCAGGTGCTAGCGCGGGACAGAAGCCATCCGGATGGTACCGGATTATTCAGTCCCAGTCGGATTATCCGGTTGAAGTCAACGAGTTCGTTTCAGATCTAGAGGAAGAAGCCAATCGGATATTCCGGTCCAAACTTGGACCGGATATTCCGGCACATGTTTTCCTGCTCAAACGGCTAGATTTGAGGAGGCGGTATAAATACCCCTTCTATTCCTCCTTGAGCTCTAGTTCGTCCAAAGCATTGAGTAGCATTTATTGAGCTCACCAAATCTTCAATAACTCCCAATCCCTCCCACCAAACTTGTTGATATTCGGAGGATTAAAGGAGAAGGCCCCAATCTACATCTTCATCGAGGCGTTCTTCATTTCCCCCTCAATATCTTGAGGGATTCGAGTCTAGGGTTTCCATTTGTGGAGAACCTATACCTCATGCTAGTCTTGGTGATTCTTGGTGTTGGGAGCCAAAATTTGGTTGTGGGTGTGTGCCCCAAGCTTGTTTGTAAACGATTCGATTCTCGCCTCAAAGGGATCAATAGTGGAAGGTGGACTAGGCCTTTGTGGCAGGGTTCATCGGAGAATAGGGTGAGGCCTTTGTGGCGTTGAGTAGACCTTTGTGGCGAAGCTCACACCCCTCCAACGAGACGTACTCCCTTAACAAGGAGGAACTCGGGATTACATCGTGTCTTTGCGTGCTTCATATCGGTTAATCGTTCCCTTCCCCTTTACTTGTGCTTGTATTATGTTTGTGCTTGTTATTGTCATATAGGTAAATTCACCATAGTTGCATTATCTAGAGAATTTACCTTTATGTCAAGCCTAATCTTGTAGAAAAATTAAAATTGGTCGTAGCACCTATTCATCCCCTTCTAGGTGCCCTCACTGTCCGTTCAATTGGTATCAGCGCCTCGGCTCTTTTATGGAGCTTAACCGCCTAAGAGTTTAATATGCCGGATGT
The DNA here is from genome assembly GCA_028641055.1 of Alopecurus myosuroides. NCBI lineage: Eukaryota > Viridiplantae > Streptophyta > Magnoliopsida > Poales > Poaceae > Alopecurus > Alopecurus myosuroides. The sequence continues at coordinate 18,436,752 of CM054057.1, forward strand.
TCCGGATGTCCTCGGTTCTGTGGCGAGTATCTCGATGGATGATCTCAATGAGTTGAAAAATTCATTGACCTCATCCATGGAGAGAAAAATAGATGAATTGTGAACACTCATATTGCAATACATGAAAGCCAAGGAACCGGAGACCTCCACTACATCCGATACGGTTGAACCACCGGAGGGTGCCAAGGTTGGGGAAAATGGTGAAGCACTTAAAGATGCTTCCGCTAATAACCCCACCGATAAGGATTCGGAAGGAAAAGGAGAATTCCACGCCGTCGAAGGATGCTATTTTCCCGTCCCACATCCCCATATAATTCCTAGAGGAGATCCACCTAAAATTGAAGCACATTTTTTTGGTAAATGGCAATATTATATGGAAACTCACTTGAACTCTTCTTGTATAGAACTTTGGAGGGTCACTCGAGATCGATACAAGCCACATGACCGCAAGAACTTGACAAGAGAAACCGTTGTCGGATATATACCATTTAGGGGTATAACAGGTGGTGTCCTAAAGTGCCGGATTACCAGGGTGGCCTGAATGGTGATGGGCTACGGTCCATTAGGCGGCCCAGTAAGCTGATGCACAGAAGCCAGATTCTAGAAGAACCCGGACCACGGCCCACGTGGTACGGCTTGGAGTAGAAGGCGGATTCTTGCCTTTCAAGTTAGGACTTTACGTAGTCTTCTAGGTTTCCTTTTCTTTAAGCCCTAACACAGCTATTATATAAAGCCGGACGGGAGAGAAGAAAGATATAGACAATAAGCTACAAGATAACTCGCCGAGAGGTAGATCCTTGTCGAGTAGCTAAAAAAAAACTCACATTGTACTTTGTATACTTAAGGCTTCAGCCCTGATTTAGTGAGATTGCAGGAGTAGGAACGCCGCCTAGTTGCGACGTACCAAACCTGTGTAAAACCCCGGTGTCATCATTTGTCATACAACCACGTCCCCCCACAATCTCTATCGGTAGTCTCATGGCACCCCCGTCTATGAATTCTACTACGATGTCTCGACAGTTGGCGCCCACCATGGGGCTAACAACGTCAGGCATTATGTTTCGATTGGGGATACTCGGCGGAATTGGCAGTACCATAACTGTCGGAAGTCTGGAATTCGACAACGACGTCGGGCGCTTCCTCGACAACGGATGTACATGCCAGCACAGAATCATCTGGTAAGTGCCTGCGTTTTACCGATTGGATCTGCAAACATCTTTATCGGATTAACTGCGGAAGCAATGGGATTCTGTAGTGGAAGTAAATTTATCCCACCCGCCCTATACCCAGTCGAAGAAGACTATGATGCTGGATTTTGCTCAGATCACCGATACTCTGCTGAATCGCACTTTATCGGTATGGTGCAATCCGAGATCGCCGAAACCACGGATGAAAGCAATCTTGTGGAAGAGGTAGAAAACAACAATCCCACAACAGAGGTGGAAGATCCGACATCCGTCAATATGACGACGAACTCGGAAGCTGACTCTGTGCTAGCCGCCATCGAGGCGAGATTAGAGTCGGAACCCGGATCGTACCAGTTCGATACCGAAGACGAAGATGTAGACGCTTTCGAGAGAAAGGTCGAATCCTTTCAAGAGGTATTCCACGAAATACTGATGGCAAAACCGTATGAAAACACGGATGCCGAAAGTCAGGAAAGCCCTAGAACACCTCCGCCAGAGGAAAGAGATGATGGAGAAGCCAGTCCAACTTACCCGGATGTCAAGGCATTGACAGAGGAAGAACCTGGTAAAAAACCTCCCTCTTCCAAGAAAAAACACAAAGCTTCCAAGAAACTCCAATACAAGCTCCAGAAGAAAAAATGGGCTCATCCAGCCAACGAAAACCTGGAAGCAAGAGGAGGAAGTGGAGTTACGCTGGCGGAGAAGAAAACGAAGGAAACTCTGTTCCGCCAATGTCAGAACAGGACGAACAGAATCTACTTCAAACACCAGTGGGACCTCATGAACCCCCTAAAGTGCTGGAAGCCAGGAGACAAGCTCTCCAAAGGCAACAGCAACATATATTCCGAACTCGAGAACATCTCCAAAAAAACCAAGCTGACATTAAATTAAAGCAGGAAGAAATCGAGGAGTACGAGAGAAGGAATAAATCTGGCATTAAACCTACACGGTTACCTGGAATCGCAAGACCGGAAGTACTGCCACCAAAGGAACGGTTTCAAAACCCAGCCTGGCAAAAGCAAGTATATGGCAAAGACGCCAGGGGCGAACCTATATACCAAAGCGCAGCAGAAAACACGGAGGTCGTGTACGCCATCCTCAACAACGATAAGTACTCCAATGGAGAAAAACTTCAAGGGGTGTATGCCTTCTTAGGAAAAGTATTGCAACAGCAACAACGAGGGCAAGAAAGATCAGGGAAGTTGCATGACAACTTGGCCCTATGCAAAACAGCTACATGCGCCGCTGGAGCATCTGGACCTTAAGAACCTGGAGATTCAAGTAATTCGAAAGAGAAGAAAGAAGATCCGAGAAAGGACAAGAAAAAGCTCGATAACAAGGATGCAGCGTCCAGAACCGGATCCCATCTACCGAAAGATGGAAATAATCACCTAGATCGGGAAGAACAAACCGGAAAGACGGCAAAGCAATGCCGCCTCCGAGACTCCCTGCTGAAAAAGCCGGAAGATACGACATTCCTCACACGCGTGAGAGATCCCGTACACCCCCCATGAATTAGGAAAGACATAGGAGTCGAACTCCACCTTATCCCAAAGGGCATGATAACGGAGTAAATAGAGATAACCCCGGAAGAGCGCGTTCGCGCCACAATGGAAAAGAAAGGAGCAGATCCCCTTCTATCCATTCAGCCGGGAGATACTCCGCACACATTGATAGAGCGGAAAGAGATGATCTATACTTCAGACCCAAGTGTTTCACTGACAGGATCCGAAGAATAACTCTGCATTCTGGCTTCGCCAAAGTTGGTCCAACATATCAAAAATACACCGGCAGTACAAACCCGGATACCTGGCTCTCAGACTGTTACACAGCCGTCCAGATTAACAATGGGACAGACCTAGAGGCAGTAAAATTCCTCCCCCTAAGCACAACAAGAGCTTGCGTGGCTCGCGAGAATGGCGACTCCTTCCCTAGGCAGCGCTCATGGCGACTCCTTGGATATCTAGGGTTTTAGACTCCCCTCTCCGACAATTGTCACTCCGGCACTTTCGCACACCTCCCCTACGGCATCTGCCACTCCGGCATTGTCGTCCACCTCTTTCTCCAGCATGACAAAGGCAAAGTCTCTTTTTGATCGCTCTTGTTGGCGTTGGAGGGCGATTTTCTCCACCGAGGTGGATCTCACGTTCAATCCCATTTACGTGGGTTTTGTTCTGTTAGATCCGAAAGACAAGAAGATCCAACTTGTAGATCAAGCGGGCTTTGTGCTTGATCAACGTTTCCTCAAGGTACGTGAGAGCATTCATCCTGGATCTGAGATCCAATTTGCTTGTCATCGTGCCAGGGTTCAAGATCACTTGGTTCCGCGTAATGGCTCTCTTATGGATCATTCTAATGCCATCGTTCCCATATTGGATGCGGATTCTCTGGTTCCTCTTTTTGATCGGAACCCTATTGATCCTTCGGTGGGTTTAGTTCATGCAGCTAAGGTTTTAGACCTGGATTTTTCTAGAGGTCTAGCTCTTGCTAAGGAAGTCCGATTACTTTTCGGATCGGACGTTCATGCTTCTAAGAATTACGGTGCTTTCAAAATGGTGGCATCTTTTGGCCGTGCTGCTTTCAAAATTGATGAAAATACTATTGCTTTAGCTCTTGAAGCGGCGATTGGAGGTTATTGTGGTTCTTTAAATGTTTCTTGTCTCCATGATCGAGTATTCTCTTTTGAGGTCTCATCTAAGTAGGTAGGCTTTCATATTTTGAAGATTAAATGGTTCTCATGCTTTCACTTCAAGTGTTATTTTCATCTTTGGAGTTTCGGTGGTCCAAATTGGATTTATGAATTAAAAAGGTGGAATCACGATCAGGCAAATGAGTGGACTTTGGTCACGAAAAATAAGAATAAGGTAAAATCTAAACGATTCAAGCCGCGGAATCAGTTTTTTATTCTTAAACCTACTGCTACTCATGCCAATGAGCCAACTGTTTCTCCCATGATTCATAATAATACTGATTCTGATATTGATCGTGAGTTGCCTGCAATTAAGTTTGGATCGTTTGAACCTGGATTTCCTGCTGCTAAGTCTATTACGGATCCTATTCTTGTGGCCCCTGTTGTGGCCTCTGTGCCCGTTGATGATGGCTTTGACAAATTAATTGATAAAATGGCGGCCCAGGTTTGGCCTTGTTCTAACTATCTCTCAGCAAAACATGCAACGGCAGAGTGTACGGGCCGGATTCGGTGTTGGTCTTGTTCATGTTCAGGCCATATCCGCAGGAACTGCACGGGAATTGATGGTACTCAGCGTTGGGTAGTTAAATCGCCGAATATTGGAACCGAGGAGTCCCCTCCCTCAGCTCTATCCCCTGCCCCTGCCACTGATCCAGGAAAACCATCGCCGGAATCTCCTCTCGAATCGGAACCTCCATCAGCAATGGCAAACTTCCCTTTTGATCCGACTAGGTTCCTCCCGGCTGGGATGCATGTCGAGGAGCCCTGGGCGGCCGAGGAGCGGCCTGCTCGCGTCTACATCACCTCTTCCATGGCTCCTGCTCGCCGCCATGAATCTTGGGCCATTGCCCAACTAGTCCCTCGGCCACCGGTTGAAGAACTCGACGATATCTTGCAGCAGATCGTTGATTATATTTTTCAAGAACTACATCTGCAGGTCGTCTCCTTCTCAGAAAGCGCGGTTGGAGTCAGCATGTTCCGCATGGCGGATCAGGTGGCCAGAGATTGTCTGGTAATTTCTCCACCATTTGTCTTTCCAGATGGTAGGATGCTATCCTTCGTGCGACACGATGAAGGAGATAATGTTAGGGCAACTGTGTACACCAGGACCGGATGGATTATGATCTTAAATCTGCATATGGACTACCGTACCGACGATTTTCTTCGTGAGGTGGTTTCGAAGTTTGGCAAGCTCCGGTCCTGGTGGAGGGAGGATGCTTCCCCTATTCGTACCCTACTCAAGGTTACTTATGGTGGAAGTGCGGATATTCCCCGGTCAATTGTAATTCGTGAGGTTCAGAGATATGGAGGTCATATGGTCTCCTGGACCTGCCCTGTTTTCATCCTGAACAACGACGCTGCTGACGCTCTGCCGGGGGATGAGGATCTTGTCCCTCCTGATGGCAACCCACATCCTGCTTTCGGTGGACCTGCAGCACAGCTCATGAGGCGTGGGTTCCACCGGTTCATCCTGAACCACATGAGGGGGTGGGGCAACTGGAACAATGAGGAGCAGGGAGAGAATGAGGCGCAGGAGGATCCTGTCGACCAGGCCCCGGAGCCTGAGCAGGTGCAATCCTCTGTCTCCATTCAGTTCTCTGGTGCTTCAATAGATTCAATGAATGCTGTCAGAGCTGAAGGTCCTGAGCAATTTGTGGATCTACAGCAACAAGTGGAACAGAACCAGCTGGCTATTGTTCCATTTGTTCCACCAATCCCTACGAATGTTGCAGTTCAAGACAACGATGTTTAGATCCTTCAAGTTCTACTGCCTGATCCTGTGTTGGAGTGGTCCAGATACTTTCTGGAACACAAAGCAAGGATTATCTTTGATAAGAGATTTGAATTTCTGTCATCGTTGCTGCCTTTGGAGGAACCTATCTCCACTGCCGCCATTGTTTCTATGCTGCTGGAGTTTAGCTCTGCAACTTCTGAACATGCTACTCCATAGCCTTCTACTTCAAAGAAGAGAGCTACGAAGGTTGCTACTCCGCTAGTCCTCGAGGAGCGTCGGGTGACGAGAAGCCTTGCTAAGAATGTTGGCTTCCGGGTTTTGCCTGCTTCTGACAAGCCGGAACCAAGGAAGAAAGTGAAGTCTTCTCGTCCTCAGGCTTCTTCAGAGGGAGTGCCTCCTTTCACTCATGTTGCTGTTCTGAGGAAGGCGGGAAAAATGCTGCAGATAGAAGACTCAGAGTTAACCGTGGAGAAGCTTGAAGCTGCTCCAAAGAAGCCCACCAGCTCTTCCAGTTCTGATGATTAGTGGGCCTTTGTCTTCTTTTGTGGGCCTTGTTGGTCCCTGGAGTTTATGTTGGTCTTTTATGCTATATTTTGTTACGATGGATGTTATATGTACTGCCCTCTGGATGTGGTTATTATCTTTTGGTTATCTTCTTTGCTGGTCATTTATGATTACCAGCAGCTTTGATTACTTTTCCTATCTTCCATGGATAATACGACCTATATGAATTTGGACTGGATTGTGTTTGATTGGAATGTGAGAGGCCTAAATGATAAATCTAAAGGAGAAGTAGTCTATAATAAAATTGAGGAAAGCCAGGCTTCTGTCATTTGCCTCCAGGAAACTAAATGCCAGGCTTCTTTTATTAGGTCCTTCTGTCCTAAAAGGTTTGATCAATTTGTTTTTTCTCCCTCTGTTGGAGCTTCTGGAGGTTTAATTGTGCTATGGAATGGTTCCATTTTTAATGGAGAATTACTAGAAGTTCACCGTTCTGCCATTCACATTAAATTCACTTCAACTCATAACTCAGTTTCTTGGATACTAGTGAATGTTGATGGTCCTTGCAAGGGGGTGGAAAGAGAGGATTTTGTTAATTGGCTATATAATCTCTCCATTCCTATCCATCAGAACTGGATGATTCTTGGTGATTTTATCTTTATTAGATCACTTGATAATAGAAATAAACCAGGGGCTGATCTTAATGATATGTTTATATTTAATGATGTCATTAGTCATCTGGGTTTATTGGAGTTGCCTATTAAAGGTAGGAACTTCACTTGGTCTAATATGCAAAATGATCCTCTATTGGTCCAACTGGATTGGTTTTTTTACATCCTATCAATGGACATTGGATTTTCCCAATACTATGGTTTTACCCATGTCCAAAATGACTTCTGACCACCTGCCATGTACTGTTAAAATTGGAACAAACATCCCGAAGGCAAAGATCTTTCGTTTTGAAAATCATTGGGTTAACCAACCTGGCTTCCTTGACCTAGGGACAAAGATTTGGACTACTCCAGTTATGGCCAAATCAATTACCTCCAGAATCACTGCTAAATTAAAGAATCTTAGATATGCTCTGAAGAATTGGGGAAGGAATCTCTCTCAGTTGAAAATTCTTATTGAAATGAGTAGTAAAGTGATTCTGTTCCTGGATCAGTTGGAAGATGTGAGGAATCTGAGTGTTCCTGAGTTTAATTTCAGCCTTATTGTTAAAAAGCACATCAAACACTTGCTTGCTATGCAGTCTGATTACTGGAAGCAAAGATGTACTATTAGGTGGGCTAAGCTTTCTAGTGAAAATACTAAATATTTTCATGCCAGAGCTACTGAGAGGTTTAGGCGCAATACTATTCCATCCATCTCAGATGCTTCCGGGAACTTGTTGGTGGATCATCAGGACAAAGCTGCTGCTTTTTGGTCCTGTTTCAAGAACAGAATGGGTGTCTCCTGCCCACCTATCATTGATACTGATCTGTCTGATTTCTTGCCTGTGGTTGAGGGATTAGAGGTCATTGCTGATCCTTTTACTGTTGAGGAAATTGAGGGAGTTGTAAAACACCTCAAACCTGCTCGTGCGCCTGGTCTAGATGGTTTTACAGGCCTCTTTATTAAACACTGCTGGAGTATAATAAAATAGGATTTTATCAAACTCTGCAATGAATTTCATAGTGCTAAGATTTCTTTGGAAAGTATTAATGGTTCTTTCATTACTCTTATTCCAAAGACACATTCTCCTGAGACAGTGAATGATTTTAGGCCTATTTCTCTGACCAATACTTGTCTGAAATTTATTACTAAGATTCTGGCTAATCGTTTCCAAGATAAAAAATTTAGATGCATCCATGCTAATCAATATGGGTTCATCAAGTCCAGAACTATTCAAGATTGTCTGGCCTGGTGTTTTGAATACATTTTTTAGTGTAAACAATCTAAACATTTAGTGGTGATTTTCAAGATTGATTTTGGGAAAGCTTTCGATACTATTGAGCACAGTGCTATTCTCCAAATCTTGAGATATAAAGGGTTTCCTCCCTTAGTGATAAAATGGGTTAAGGAAATTTTATCCTCTGGATCATCGTCGGTCCTGTTAAATGGAGTCCCTGGCAAACCTTTTGTCTGCAAACGAGGAGTCAGGCAGGGTGATCCATTGTCACCAATTCTCTATGTGTTGGGTGGGGATCTGTTGCAGAGTATTGTTAATTTGGCTCTAAGGGAGGGACGTCTCCGTTTACCAATTCCAATTGGTGGAGATTTTCCTATTGTTCAATATGCTGATGACACACTGGTCATCTTACCTGCTGACTCGGCTCAATTGTTGGTATTTAAAAATTTGCTCAACCTTTATGTTCATATCATTGGGTTAAAGGTGAATTATAACAAGTCTTCTATGATACCAATCAATCTATCACAGCAGGAAACTGTTGATTTGGCTTCTGTTCTGGATTGTAAAGTGGCCTCTATGCCCTTCACATATTTAGGCTTGCCCATGGGAACCACTAAGCCATCTATCAAAGATTTTGCACCACTCATTGACAGAGTTGAGAGGACACTTTCTGCTACAGTCTCGTTTCTTTCTTTTGGGGATAGCTTGGTTCTTGTGAATTCGGTTCTATCCTCTTTGCCCACTTATTACATGTGCACATTAGTAATACCTAATGGTGTCATTGACATAATTGACAAAGCAAGGAGGAGATGTCTATGGAGGAAGGACAAAAATAAGCAAAGAGTGAATTCTTTGGCTGCTTGGGATATGGTCTGCATGCCCAAAAGCAAAGGAGGATTAGGGATCATTAACCTTCAGATTCAAAATAGAGCTTTACTACTGAAATTTTTGGGAAAATTCTATAATTCTATGGATATTCCTTGGGTTCATTTAGTAAAGAATGCTTATAATTTTCAGTCAGTTCCACATGCTGTGACCTCCTGTGGCTCTTTTTGATGGAGAGGTGTTATGCAATTAGCTGATACTTGGTGCTCATTATCTTCTTGCATAATGGGGAATGTATTTTATGGGCTTTTTTGGAAAGATTCTTGCATAGGACAACCTTTGTCAATAAAATTCCCGAGACTGTTCTCCTTTGCCAAGGACCCTTTGTCTTCAGTAAGAGATTTGAAACTGATGACAGACCTCTCGGATGCTTTTCATTTGCCACTTTCAAATGAAGCCTTCCTTGAGTTTACTGACCTGCATGTCATACGGGATAATGTTGAATTGAATGACAGTGATGATGTTTGGACATGCAATTTCAATAAAGGGGTCTATACTTCAAGTAAATTCTATCAACTGCAGTTTGCTCAACTGCCTGATGATGGGCCTGCAAAATGGATCTGGAAATCCAAATGCATGTCAAAGCATAAATTCTTTGCTTGGCTGATTCTAAAAGATAGAATTAATACAAAGGACATGATCAAGAGAAGGAACTGGAAGATTGAAGGCACTGATCACTGTGTTCTTTCTTTCAATGTGTTTTTAGTTCATGGATTTGGAACTACTTGCAAATCAGCCGGAGTGATAACACCATTTTGCATAATCTTTCCATTGCAAAAAAGGCTTTTAAAGGACCTTGCTTCACTTAGATAGTGATCCTTGCCTGTTGGAACATCTGGAAGCAAAGGAATGGAGTCATATTCAAATCTTAAAGGCATTCCTTTATGGGATGGAAAGTTGGCTTCTTGTTAGATCTTCTTATGCTTAAGCATAGGTTGAGTGCTTCTGTGGCTGCAGACTTAGCATTATGGATTAAGTCCCTAAATTAGATAGCTTGGGATAGACTGCCTTAGTCTATTTCCCTTTCCTGTATATTTGTACATAACTGTAACACTCTTTTGGTTGGCAATAAAGGGCTGTGGGGGACTCCCCTGCAGTAGAAAATGTTTCAAACATTCCTCCCCCTAATGTTACTGGACGGAGCCAGAGATTGGATCAACGGGCTTCCGTCAAGAACTGTCGATAGCTGGGATGATATGGCTAGAGTATTTAGTCAGCATTTTTGGGGAACGTACAAATGGCCCAACAGTATCAACCAGTTAAACCGCTGCACCCAGTTTGAAGATGAACCATACGTGGACTTTATCTCAAGGTGGACTACAATGAAAAACAGTTGTTCTGGAGTAACTGACGTACAAGAAATGCATCCTTTCGTCAATGGCTTAAAACCCGAACTCGTACCGTTCATGATCGGTTCCAAAAAGCACAAAGATCTCGGATCTATGCTTACAACCGCAAATGAGCACGCAGCGGCCGAAGATGACATCAGAGCGAGAGGTGGCAATATCAATACTTTGATTGTAGCCAAAAAGACCCCTCGTCCTGAGAAAAAAGCAGCTTCAGAAACACAGCAAAAACCCAAAGAAGTTAACATAGCCTTTGGAAGAGAAAATGGGAGCAAATGGAAAGGACGAAGCACAGAACCGATCAACTACACAAAAGAAGAGTGGGAAAGAATAAAGTCAGAAAACTGTGTCCACCATTCGCAATTCAGGAAACCCACCCATACGAACGCACAATGCCGGCTCAACAAGCATATGAAGGCAGTGCAGGATCCGGAAGTAAGGGAAAAATTCCAAGAGGAAATTCTCCAAGCAAAAGCCAGAAGCTAAAAAAGAAGACAGTGAATCGGACACTGACGAAAAATTCCAGGAACAACAGCAAAAAGGCGAGCCTAAGTTTCCGAGAGTTGAAGGAGAATGCAACCTAACTTTCCTGGCAACTACGTCAGCAAAGGTGGCAAAGAGAATACTTCGTGAAATAAACGTGGTTGTCCCACCAACCCCAAATTTTTTGAAGTACTCTAACACACCAATTATCTGGGATCAGTCTGATCATCCCGGAAATATCCCAGAACCCGGCACACAAGCTCTAGCTATAAGTCCTATTGTTCAAAACACTAGGGTAAAAAGAGTGCTGATGGATGGAGGATCCAGCATTAACATAATGTACCTGGATACATTGAAGCATCTGCGAATCTCCGAGACCCAGCTCAACCATAGTAACATACGCTTTCACGGCATCGTCCCTGGCAGGCAAGCACGATCCCTCGGAGAAATTACCCTAGAAGTAACCTTCGGAGAGAAAAAAACATTTCCGGCAGGAAAAGATATCCTTCGAGGTTGTGACGTTCGAAAGCGTGTATCACGCAATACTCGGACATCCAGCTTTCTCCAAGTTCATGGCAAGATCATGTTATATCTATAACAAGCTGAAGATGTCGGGTCCAAAAGAAATAGTAATCACCATAAGTGGAGACTTCAAATTGGCAAACGATATGGAAAAAGAAAATGCCCTTTGTGCAGAAAAAGTGATAATAAAGGAGGAATTAAAGGAGCTGGCAAAAGAAGTATCGCCGATAGAAATGTCGGCAGGAAAAGAAAGCCGGAAGCCGGCAGACAGTTTCAAATCTTCCGAGAATACACGACAGGTTATCTTAGATCCCAAAGATCCGACAAAATTTGTCGTAGTGGGAACTAGCATGACCGACAAATAGGAAAATGAGCTCATCAAGTTCCTCCGTGAGAACTGGGAAATTTTTGCGTGGTGTCCAGCGGACAAGCCAGGCGTACCCAGGGAACTTGCTGAGCACCAACTCAGGGTAATTCCAGGATCTAAACCCGTCAAACAAGGTCTTCGTCGATTTGATGGAAGAAGACGGAAGGCTATTGGCAAGGAAATTATCCGGCTATTGGCAGCTGATTTTATCCGGGAAGTTATACATACTGAATGGTCTACAAACCCTATATTAGTCCCGAAGAAAGATAGTACTGCTCTTAGGATGTGTATAGATCACACCGTCTTAAATAAATTGTGTCCAAAACATAGGTTTGCGTTACCGCGAATCGATCAAATAATAGACGCCACTACAGGCTCTGAGCTTTTATGCTTTTTGGACGCTTATTCCGGGTATCATCAAATACGTATGAAGGAAGAAGACCAAATTAAAACCTCCTTCATAACTCCATATGGGACATACTACTACATAACCATGCCTTTTGGCCTGAAAAACGCTGGTGCAACCTACCAGCGCTGCATGCAACGATGTTTGCATAGTCAGATTGGCAAAAATGTCCATGTTTATGTGGACAATATTGTCGTCGTTTCCAAGGAAAAAGACACGCTCCTTGAAGATCTGCGAGAAACCTTCGAAAATTTGCGCACTTATAAAATGAAGTTAAATCCATTAAAGTGCGTATTCGGGGTTCCCTCAGGAAAACTTATGGGTTTCATCGTTTCCCATAGGGGAATAGAAGTAAACCCGGAAAAGATCAAGGCAATCCTAAACATCTCAAGGCCTACGTGCTTAAAAGATGTACAAAGATTGACGGGTTCTGCAGCTGCCGTCAGCAGGTTTATAAGCCGGCTAGGAGACAAAGCTCTGCCATTATACAAATTGTTGAAGAAACCCGACAAATTTGAATGGACAGAAGAGGCGGACAAAGGGTTAACCCAGTTAAAAGAAACCTTGATGCAATCTCCGATTTTGGCATCGCCAAAAGACGAAGAACCCATGTTATTGTACCTCACAGCAACAAACTGGGTTATCAGCACGGTGATAGTTGTGGAAAGGCGGAAAAACGAGCAAACCATACCAGATCAGCATCCGGTGTATTATGTGAGTGAAGTTTTTTCCGAGTCCAAGCAAAGATACCCGCACTTTAAAAAACTTGCATATGGTGTATTTTTCGCATCTCGAAAATCCGCCATTACTTCCAAGGAAATTCCATAACAGTGGTATGTAAAGAACCACTAGGGGATATAATTAAAAATGCGGACGCAACAGGCCGAGTAGCCAAATGGGGCATCGAGTTAGCTGCTTTGACATTAAGTACCAACCCCGGACGGCAATAAAATCCCAGGTGTTGGCAGATTTCATCGCTGATTGGACAGAAGCAATGGAAAACACACCAATGCCGGAGTAGGAATATTGGGTTGTGCATTTTGATGGATCCAAGATGAAGGAAGGCGCTGGAGCTGGTGTAGTGCTAAAATCCACAAAGGGGGACACAACGGAGTATGTATTACAAATACATTTCAATGCCAGCAATAATGTGGCAGAATACGAAGCCCTGCTTCATGGTTTGCACATTGCAAAAGAAATAGGTGTCAAACGCATCTTATGCTACGGCGACTCAGATTTGGTACAGCACCAGCTTAACCAAGCATGGGACGCCAAAATCCCCATCATGGCCGAATATCAGAGAACGGTGGACGAGTTGGTAATTTTCTTCCTAGGATTTGAAGTACTTCATGTCAAAAGGGAAGAAAATTGGAACGCGGATGCATTAGCCTGCATGGGCTCGGAAAGAGTGAAAACCCTACCACCAGGTGTGTTTTTCCAGCATTTGCATGAACCATCCATAAAAGGTGGAGATGTCGACTATCCTCTAGTTTCCGAGTCAATTGAAGTCCTGCTCGTTAACTCGGAGTGGACAATTCCATACCTAAACTTCTTAGTAGATCAGAACACTAGTGGAAACAACCCCTCTCGTCCAGGGGGCCAGGGGGCAGCTGTCCCGGTTAAAACCAAATCCGGGACAAATGCTATGCATTGGTCCCGGTTTGTGTGCCCGGGGCAACAGAAATCGCCTGGGGGCATTGGTCCCGGTTCGTGAGGGAGATATCGGTCCCGGCTCATGCCACGGACCGGGACCAATGCCTAGCCACAAGCCACGTGGCACGCGCATGAGAATTTGTCCCGGTTGAGGCCACGAACCGGGACCAATGACCCCTTCCCCTATATATACTGCCCCAGCCCCCCCTCCCTCCCATATTTTTTTTTGCTTGGAGGTGTGAGAGAGGTGGGTGTTATTGTGTTTTATTTTACTATGCACGCGAGGTGTTTGACGAAATTCCCGAGCCACACATAAGCTCACTAAAAATGGTATCTTCGACCGAGGTTAACAAACTTATCTTTTTCATCTGTAACTGATACATAAAAAATTAGTATTTGTCGATGTGCTGTGGTCATTTATGTATTAATATGTTATTTTAATGTATTTTGATAAACTTAATTGTACGATGCAGATGGATGCACGGCAGCGATGGATGTATGGTGACCGACGCACTTCCGAGTATATGGCAGGCCTGAATGCATTTCTTGCTGTAGCTCGGGCGAACTAAGATAATGGCTTCATGTGTTGCCCATGTGTTGATTGTCGGAATGTCAGAGAGCACTCTTCCGAAAGAATCCTTCACGGCCATCTACTTCGGAGAGGTTTCATGCCCAGCTATAATTGCTGGACCAAGCATGGAGAAAGAGGAGTTGTGATGGAAGACGATGAAGAAGAAGAAGAAGATCCTTTGTTCCCTGAATACGACGATACTGCAATGGAAGAGAATGCAGAAGAAGGAGGTGATCAAGAACAGGCATCAGAAGAGCCCGATGATGATCTTGGCCGAGTTATTGCTGATGCAAGGGAAGACTGTGAAAATAAATTGGAGAGGTTGAAGTTGGACAACATGTTACGGGATCACAAAAAATTGTTGTACCCAAATTGCGAAGATGGTAGCACAAAGCTCGGTACCACATTGGAGTTGCTGAAATAGAAGGCACAGAACGGTGTGACTGACAAGGCATTTGAGAGTTTACTTCAACTAATGAAGCCAAAACTTCCAAAGGATAACGAATTGCCTGAGAGTACGTACGACGCAAAGAAAGCTCTCTGCCCTCTAGGATTAGATGTGCAGAAGATACATGCATGCATTAATGACTGCATCCTCTACCGCGGTGAGAAGTACGAGAATTTGGATGAATGTCCGGTATGCACTGCACTGCGGTATAAGATCAGAGCAGATGACCCTGGTGATGTTGACGGTGAGCCCCCCCGTAAGAGGGTTCCTGCTAAGGTGATGTGGTATGCTCCTATAATACCACGGCTGAAACGTCTGTTTAGAAACAAAGAGCATGCTAGGTTGTTGCGATGGCACAAAGAAGACCGTAAGAAAGACGGAAAGTTGAGGCACCCCGCCGATGGATCGCAGTGGAGAAAGATCGAGAGAGACTTCCCAGACTTTGCAGGAGAGGCGAGAAACTTATGGTTTGGTCTAAGTACAGATGGATTTAATCCTTTTGGGGAGCAGACCTCCAGTCATAGCACTTGGCATGTAACTGTATGTATGTACAACCTTCCTCCTTGGTTGTGCATGAAGCGCAAGTTCATTATGATGCCAGGTCTCATCCAAGGCCCGAGGCAACCTGGCAACGACATTGATGTGTATCTAAGGCCATTAGTGGAAGAACTCTTGCAATTGTGGGGCAAACCAGGTATACGTGTGTGGGATGAGAACGAACAAAAGCCATTTGACCTACGGGCGTTGCTTTTTGTAACCATCAATGATTGGCCTGCTCTTAGTAACATTTCCGGACATACAAACAAGGGATACAATGCATGCACACACTGTTTAGATAGGACTGTCAGTGTTTTCTTGGATAAATGTAAAAAGGTTGTATACCTGGGGCATCGTAGATTTCTTCCGATCAAGCATCCCGTAAGAAAGAAAGGATGGAAGCATTTCAGAGGTGAGGCAGATAACCGGAAGAAGCCTGAGCTCCGTAGTGGTAATGATATATTCGATATGGTCAAGGACCTAGAAGTAATCTTTGATAAGGCTTCTGGCAGCCAACCAATTCCGTACGGCCCTGATAAGCGCACCCATGTGGAAGAAGATATCTATATTTTGGGAGCTACCCTATTGGAAAGTTTTAGAGGTCCGGTCTTCGATCGACGTGATGCACGTGACAAAGAATCTTTGTGTCAATCTGCTATGCTTCCTGGGCGTGTATGGGAAGTCAAAAGATACACCAGAAGCACGGGAGGACCAGCAACGTATGAAAGACCCAAGCAACAAGCACACAGATACAGGGCGCCATTACTTAAGCAGCTACGCTCTTACTAAAGCAGAGAAGGAAATATTCTTTGAAGTCCTTTACAGTATCAAGGTTTCTTCTGGCTTCTCGTCGAATATAAAGGGGATAATAAACATGGCAGAGAAAAAATTCCATAACCTGAAGTCTCATGACTGCCACGTGATTATGACGTAGTTGCTTCCGATTGCATTGAGGGGGCTTCTACCGGAAAATGTTCGAGTACCCATTGTGAAGCTATGTGCATTCATGAACGCAATATCTCAGAAGGTAATCGATCCAGAAATTCTGACAAGATTACCGAGGGATGTGATCCAGTGTCTTGTTAGTTTTGAGTTGGTGTTACCACCATCCTTCTTCAACATTATGACTCATCTTCTGGTTCACCTATGTGAAGAGATTCATATTCTCGGTCCGGTATTTCTACTCAATATGTTCCCCTTTGAGAGGTTCCTGGGAGTCTTGAAGAAATATGTTCATAACCGTGCTAGGCCAGAAGGAAGCATCTCGAAGGGCTATGGAACAGAGGAGGTCATTGGGTTTTGTGTTGACTTTATTCCTGACCTTAAGACGATTGGTGTTCCTGAATCGCGGCATGAGGGGAGACTGAGGGGAAAAGGAACGCTGGGAAAGAAAACAATGATACCCAGGGACGGGCATTCTTTCACCAAAGCACACTACACAGTTCTACAAAATTCTATGTTCATGGCTACGTATCTCGAGGAACACAAGAATATTGTACGCTGCGCAAACCCGGGGAAGGATGACTCATGGATTAAAGGCAAACACATGGAGACTTTCGGAAGTTGGTTGCAAACACATCTTATAACTGACACCACTGTTGAAGATCAGCTGTACATGTTGGCAGGGTCACCATCTTCGACTATTGGGAGTTTTCAAGAGTACGAGATAAATGGGAATACATTTTACACGAGCTCCCAAGATAAGAAGAGCACCAACCAAAACAGTGGTGTCCGCTTTGATACAACAAACGAGAATGAAAAAAATGACATATACTATGGTTACATAGAGGAGATATGGGAACTTGCTTATGGACCTTCTTTTAAGGTCCCTTTGTTCAAGTGCAAATGGGTCAACCTGAATGGAGAAGGGGTAAAGGTAGACCCGCTTTATGGAATGACAACAGTGGATCTCAACAATATTGGTTACAATGACGAACCATTCGTCCTAGCCAATGATGTGGCTCAGGTCTTCTATGTCAAGGACATGTTCTCCAGACCAAAAAAAAAAAGCAAAAATAAGCAAACAAATTCATCATACGATGAGCCGAAGCGTAACATAGTTCTCTCAGGGAAAAGAAACATCGTGGGAATCGAGGACACGACAGACATGTCAGAAGATTATAATAAGTTTGTTGAAATTCCACCCTTCACAGTGAAAGCTGACCCCACCATCCCATTAAATAATGAAGATACTCCATGGTTACGGCCGAAGCGATCATAAGCAAGGGAGAATTCAGAAGACTAGATAGGGATTTTGGTGATGTTACAGTGAAAGCTGACCCCACCACCCACTTTGTTGTTTCTCTCTCCTCCGTGTGTTGGTGATGTGTAATAATAAGCGTGGAATACATGATCATATAGTTCTGTTTGACCAATAATTTGTATTGACCGGTAAAAAGCAGACAACTATGACCATCCTGATTTCATTATTATCCCAACCAGCGGCACACCCACCCACTTTGCTGTTTCTCTCTCCTCCGTCTGTTGGTGATGTGTAATAATAAGCGTGGAATACATGATCATATAGTTCTGTTTGACCAGTAATTTGTATTGACCGGTAAAAAGCTGACAACTATGACCCATATCCGAGTATGAGATAACTGTAGGCAGATATTGCAGGCACACTTCGAAGTGATAGTACGGATACCATGCTGACAGATATCCTTAAAACAGAAATAGATCTTCGGTACTTCTTTAACAGATATGATAAATTTTTGGAGGAGAAACGTTTAGCTGAACAACAAGCTGACTACCTTGGAGTTCAAATGACGCAAAGGGTTGCACCTCTGCGGTTACTTTGGCAAGCTGCTAATGCATACACTCTTGCACTGTTTGAGATTTTCAGATTAGAATTTGAACTGATCTTGGATTGCGTGGTCTATAACTGTGGCGAAATTGGACCCATATCCGACTATGAGATAACTGTCAAAAACAGGCGTCGAGGTCATTTTGTTAGATTCGACTCATCAGAATACATTTGTAGATACAAGAAGTTTGAAAATGTAGGTCTTCCGTGTTGCCAGGTACTGAAGGTTCTTGAGATCAGAAATATCAAAGAAATTCCACCACACTATGTTTTGAAAAGATGGCGAAATGATGCTCAGAGTGAACCTTCGAAGGAGAACTATGGTTTTTCTGTTGTAGACGAAGATCCCAAATTCTCCGCGTTAAAAAGGTACAACTCGCTTTGTCGAACTTTATATAAAGTTGCAGTGATTATGAGTTGCATTGCCGAAATTGATTGGCCTTGCCTTAAATAATTCGGCTTAGTGGGTTCATCTACCATGCATCCGTCGCGGCGATCGCATTGATTATGAGGAGAAACGCCTTCGATCGGGTCATCATCGTTTGGCGACGCAGAATGCCTTGTATGCTCTGGACTCACTCGGAAGATCACAAAAGAAAACAAAAATTATAAGATATTTATATTCAAATTATATGCAAATAGTAAAATAATTAATAGTTTCAATAGTTAGAATAATTATTTAGTTAAACAAAAAATGGATTTGAATTAGTTATGCAAATTCTAGCACTTTTCATGTTGAAATTTTTGTCAAATTCGAAAGTATATAGAAGTTGTTAATATGCAAACTTAAACAATTTTTAAATTTTGGCGCTAAAAATTTGGGCGCGCAGGGTGCCACCAAATTTCGAAATAAGCATTGGTCCCGGCCCGTGGTACCAACCGGGACCAAAGGGGGTACCTCTAGTCCCGGTTAGTGGCACGGGCCCGGACTAGAGGCCCAGTTGTATAAATATATCTGCCCTCTCTCCAGGGCGAGCCACCACCCAGGACAGCGGACAGGCCTTGGCGAAGCCCTGCCGGCGGCGGGAATGGATAGGAAGATCCTGCCAGTGCTGGTTCCGCCGGCGGGGTTGAACTAGGGCGCCGTAGATTGGCTAGGGGACCAGTTTTGGACGGGATCGAACACATATATATATTTAAAAGGCCCGGGGGGCGTGCTTACATAGGGGGCGCGGCGCGGTCACAGACGGCCGGCCGTGCTTCATCGGGGGCGGCGGCGGCCACAGGCGGCCGGCCGTTTCTTGGGGGGGCGGGTAGCCTAGGCTATATCTGTTTAGGGGGGGCGCACCGGCGCCGGCCTACTCCTCATCGGAGGAGATGCAGTGGTAGGCAGGGGCTTGCCACAGGTGGGCAGGCAGTTGGGGCGGGCCCGCTGGTGGCTGTGGAGGCATCGGGGGCACGTGCGGCGGCGGCAGCTCCTCCGGCTCCGGCGCCCATTCGCCGCCGGTCCATGCCTAGGAAATCCCGTACTCCAGGCCGGGGGCAGCGGCTGTGGCGGCGGCTGGTCCTCCGACGCCTCCATGGCCTGCCACAACGGCGCAGGCGCTGGAGGGGGCGGCATCGCGTCGTCGTCGGCGGTGGCGGCCAGGACCTGCTCCCACCGCTTGACCTCGTCCTCGACGAGGGTGCGGAGGGAGGCCTTGTAGGCGGCCTCCAAGCCGGCCTGGAGCTCGGGGTCCTCCTCTTCGGCCGGGATGTCCTCCTCGAGCCACAGCTACGGCTCCCTGTCGGGCGGTGGCGCGGGGTAGTCGTGGGCGTCCTCCTCCGGGGCCGTGGGGATGTAGGAGCGGCGGCGCTGGTCGTGCTCCTGCTGGAACCAGACGGCCCAGTTGGGGGAGCTGCACGCGTACATGCGGTCCCTGAGGAGGTGGGCAGGCAGCAGCGCGCGCCGGCGGTCAATCTCCTCGCGCGCGGCCTCATTGGTCGGGGCCGGCGGCACGGGGATGCGCTGCGGGTTCAAGTGCCAGCCGTCCGGGAGGTGGACGTCCGGCTAGAACACCGGGGTGGCGTGCTCCCAGTGCCACTCGGCCTCCTCCTTCCGCACATAGCGGCGGAACCGCTTGCCCGGCGCGGTGCGTGGCGGCGGGCGCGCTGCCGGAGGTGGAGCGGGGACGCGCGGCTGGCCCCCAATCCGGACGCCTCCCGGACCGAAGCCGAAGGCCTCCTGCGGCGCACGGGGGACGCCGGTGCCTCTCTGGCCGGCGCCGCTCAAGGACCTGGCCTCGTGCTCGTTCTTCGGGCGCTTGAACCACCGGCGGGGCGACATGGCGGCTAGGGTTGGGTGAGCTGGGGCACGGCCTGGGTGAATGGGGTGTACGGGCGGCGGGGGCCCTTTAAAAAGGACCTGGGCGGGGCTGGCATGCCAACCGGCGGCCAGAACGTGGCGGCGGTTGCAGGCGGCCATGAATGCGCGGGCAAGCCGAGGCGTGCCGTTCGTGGCCACGCGCGCGTGGGGAAGTGGAGGCGCGGGAAGACGAGGCGGCCAGTGGGCCCTTTGACCGCGCGCGGCTGTGGTCTTACTTTAAGGACCGGGCGAGCCAGCCACTAGTCGCCGGCCAGTGGCCCCTTTGACCCCCGCTTGGCAAGTGGCCCCTTTGACCGAATGTAGCCAGTGGGCTTAATAAAAGACGCGGGCCAGTCGGGCCTTTGACCAAAATGTGGCCACTGGGCTTAATTAAATACGTGGTCCAGTGGACACGGTTGGGGAAGGGGAGGCCGGTTGGGGATTGCGAGGCAGGAGTGAAAATTAAAAAAACAAACGAAAAAAACCCCTGCCGCGGCAGAGAAAGTGGACAAAATACAACTTTTGCAGAGGAGGTATTCATCCTGGTTCCTAACACGAACCGGGACGAACTCCCTGGCCAGGTTCGCCACGTCGGCCATCCCTAACCATCCCGGATCCTGGCACAACCGGGACCAATGGGGGAGGGCCATTTGTCCAGGCTGGCCCATCCCGGTTGCACAACCGGGACAAATGGGTCTTACCAACCGGGACTAATGCCCCTGTTTCCACTAGTTGAAGTACCCGGAGGGAGCAGACGACGTCTTGCAAAGACAAATAAAACGTCGATGCAACGGATACACGGTAATCAATGGTTGCTTGTATAAACGCAGCACTACCGGAATTTTTCTGCGATGCATTTCGCCAGAAGAAGGCCGAGAAATTCTGCAAGAAATCCATGCTGGAGATTGCGGACATCATGCTCAATCAAAAAGTATAGTTAAGAAAGAATTCTGTGCAGGATTTTTCTGGCTAACAGCCAAGACAAATGCCTAACACATAATAAATACATGTGCCGATGTCAGTATTAAGCCAAGCAGACGCATATGCTAGCCGAAGCACTCAAAACTATCCCTACTACATGGTCGTTTGCGGTCTGGGGGCTAGTGATGGGACCATTCAAAACTGCAAGAGGTGGACTTACACATCTACTCGTTGCAGTAGATAAGTATACCAAGTGAGTGGAGGCAAAACCCATCAAAAAGCTTGACGGTGTAACAGCCAGAAATTTCATCATTGACGTAGTCATGAGATACGGCGTTCCGCATGGCATTATAACCGACAACGGGACAAATTTCTCTATTGGAGAGTTGGCAAAATATTGCAGACAAACGGGAATACGCCTAGATCTTGCATCTGTGGCACACCCACAATCCAATGGGCAGGTTGAAAGAATGAATAGTTCAATCCTGCAAGGAATAAGCCCAAGACTCGAATCTCCCCTTCATAGAGAAGCTGGACCATGGGTGGAAGAGTTACCCTCTGTGCTTTGGAGTATTCGAACAACGCCAAACAGGTCAACAGGGCAAACCCCATTTTTCCTAGTTTACGGCGCGGAAGCAGTCCTTCCAACGGACATGATCCATGAAATCCCAAGAGTGCATGCTTTCGATGACTCGGATGTTGAAAGCGCACGATAGGATGCCGTCGATCTCCTAGAGGAAGAACGAGAGCTTGTTTCTCAAAGATCTGCAATTTATCAGCAAGGTTTACGACGTTACCATAGTCGGAAAATCAGGCATCATTCTTTTAGAGAAGGTGACCTAGTGCTAAGATTGGTACAACAAAGAAAGCACAAATTGGCTCCAGTTTTGGAAGGACCATTCGTCATAAGCAAAGCTATGAAAAATGGATCATACTATGTTGTAGATATTCGAGACATAGAAGATGATCCCGAAAAGCCGAATCACAAAAGAAAGAGAAAGATAGATGACGAACTAGGGGAGACCAAAAGACCCTGGAGCGTCCAGCAGTTACGTCCCTTCTATACTTAGTTCAATTTCAATGTAAACATCTTTTAGATCATGAAATAAAGTTGTCGGAATTCTTACATCTGTGTTTTTTACATGTTCATTATAGTTTAAAACATAATTCCGTCTTATCTATTTCCCAATGATCTTTCAAAATACTCAATGTTAACCCGAATTGTGCCTATGTGCTTGGTGTTAAAAAACTGAATTATTTTCAGCCTAAAATGGCTTAAGGAAACCCAGATTGTGCCTGCGTGCCTGAGTTTCATTAAAAAAATTCCTTACTTTTCTCTAAGTATTATCTGATTGTTTTTATTTTGGGTCGCTGGAGCTAGTAAGTAAAAATGCCTTTAGTATGATCCATGTTTACGAGTTTCGACTGATTGGTTATACCCAGTCACTTGGCATGAAGATTAAAATACTATCGAGCCATTTCTAACGCTAAGGACAGTTAAAACATACATACCAGAGAACTTAGAAGATAAAGGAATAAAAACCCGGAAAACTTGCAAAGGACTTAATAAATATTGCTGCAAAAGCGGAGTACTTGTTTATGCAAAGGAATAGAAAGCATTACAATAAGTTTACATTGTAAGATCAGTAATGCTCCTATTTCCTATTATCTACCCAGGACTAGGCATCCTTCAGGCATCCGAGTCATCTTCACTGCTGCATTCCTCGGGAATATCTGGAATGGTTTCCTCTGGGTAGAAGATGGAGATGTTGACCATGGTGGCGATCTTGGTGGCATGACCTTTGATGTCTTCAAAGATACCGGCCCGTTGTGCCTCCGTATATCCTTGCGGGATGCCGGACGCCACGCGCCAAGTCTTGGTGTCAGGGTAGTGCATGCGCATGAGCCCTAGAGCCATGCGCGCACCGCCACGCGCCGCGGAGCGCAGGACGGATTCCCTGGACTCCGCCACCTCCACCATAGCTTCCAAAAGTTTTTCAACTTCCGGGAATTCCCCAGTCCTGGCGGGAAGGCATTTGCTGACCAGCAGCATCCCCATAGCCTTGTTTGCGGTGAACACCTTTCCAAAAGCTCGGATTTTCTCAATCCGAGTAAGCTGGGGGCTATCTCCTATTTCAGTAAAACACAAAAAGTGTTAGCAAAAAATAGAGAAAGATGTAAACATGAAAAATCCGGTAAAAGATAAAAACTTACCGATAATTTTCTCCATCTCGGCGCCTTCCTCCAAGCGCTAGTTCAAGGCATTCTCCAAGTCTCGGATAGTGTCCTTATCCTTGGCTGCTTGGTCGGAGGCCTTGGACTCGGCAATGCCGACAGCCAATTGGCTGGCCTCCAGGTCCTGCTGCAACTTCATATTGAGCTTATGAAGATCCAGGTTCTCCCGGCGCAGGTTCTCGGCATTGCCGGCATCTTCAGCAACTTGTTTGGCTTTTGCCAAAGAAACTGAAAAGCAAGTAAAAAAGATGAGTAAGAAAACTCGGAAAAATACTTAGAACAAATTCGTACAACTAGAAGCAAAGAAAAATCTTACCTGATGTCTCCTTCAGCTGCTGCTGAATGGATACCAGTTCCGCATCCTTACCCCCAAGAGTCGAAACAAGGGATTTCACTTCTTCGTTCTTGATAGTAAGTTTGTTGAAAACTTCCAGATTTATATTTTTAGCGGCTCTCTGAAACACAGAAAAGAAACAAAACATGCTTAAGTTAAGAACAAGCATAAAAGTGAAAAAAACATTAAGGCAAAAGAATGCATTTGACTTATTGCTTGGGGGCTAGAGTTATTACCTGGCTTGTTTGTTGCAAATCTGATAAGTTTTCGTTGAATTCTTTTGCATACTCTGCGAAAAGAATCCCAACGTGGTGAAGGCCGTCCTGGATGACCTGCCGAGGTGAAAATACGAAGTTATTCCTTACAATTGATCTTCCTTGCGGCCAAGGACGGATCAGAGGAGCAGGAGCAAAGAAATTCTTAGCCCCTGGACAAATATATCCATGTTCGTCGAAGAGTTCCTCCTTTACCTTGAATTCTCGGTTAAAGGTGGGAGTGGGCTCCTCCTCGGGTATACGAGAAGGACCGCCCATATCCGGCTCCGCCCTTTCCCTCGCATCCTTCTCGGATGCAATATGCTGGCTGGTCGGCTATGGGAACTCCTCTGGCCTTGCAAACTGATCTTCTCCCCCAAAAGTAACTGGGGTAGGGGGAGCTATCGGAGGAGATGGCGCTCCCTTGCCGACAGTGGCCTTATGCTTCTTCAGCTTTTTTGACTTCCAAGAAGTTGGAGCAAGGCTAAAGGAAAAGGAAGAAGAAGAAAATCCGAGAAACCAAACAAAATATGTAATAAAAAGCAGGAAAAAGTACAAAATACCCAGAGAATTACCTGGATGTAGCGAAGGGAATCCCGTCAAGATTTACCACCTCTTCAGTGGTTGCTGGCCTCTTGCGTTTCCGACCCACGTAAAAGTTGGCATGAATTTTGTCAAGTTCAGCGTCAGTCGCAAGATCCTTTTCCATAAGATCATCGAACTATGTAAAAGGCCAAATATCTGACTAAGTTAAAGAAAAAGGAGAAAGGCAGAAATCCAAGAAAGGTTGTCCAAAGAGAAAAGGGCATACCTTTGGAATCATGTTTCCTTCGTGATACATTTCTCGGCTTTCTTTATATTGGTCACGGGTTGCAACCAGCTGATTGACCTGCTTCTTGAAGTCCCGTTTCCAGAAAGCTTTATCAGTTCCTCTCATCTCATCTTCCGGACCCTCGTATTCGCACGAAAGGCGAGTTCAGTGTGCAAGAGGTTGGATGCAACGTCCGAACCAACACAAAACTGTGTCGGCTCTAGTAAGAGGAGGTGTGGACGAAGTGAGCTTACCGATGCGCCGTGTGATTTTCGTTAAGTCGTCTGGCAAAGTTTGTACCGCTTATGCAGCCCAATTGTCCTGTGGAATAGCGGCAGCATTAACAAATGGTGAAACCCCGGTTTCCTTTCCTGGAAATGGGATGTCTTGATGATAGAAGAAGGAACCCGTCCAAAATTTGACGTAGGAAGTTCCACATATTGGAAGAGCGCCCTCTAAGGGGTTTCGCTTCATTCCAAAGCAATATTGCCAGAAATCTAATCTAGGCGCTCTTCCTAAGTATCCTTCAAACAGGGCTTAGAAGCAAGCCATATAAAGAATAGAGTTTGGTGGTAGGTTGTGAGGCTGGATATTATAATGGCTAAGGACTTCGAGGAAAAAGGCGGAAGGCGGGATTCCCATACCTCTAGCGATCTGCGAGGTAAGAAGGACTCGTTCCCCAGTTCTGGGCGAAGGCTCGGACTCTTCTTCCTCATGCCGCCATTTTCCTTTCGCAATCAACCCTTTCTTCTCCATTGTCGGAAGAAGGGACGAAGGAATGCTCCTACGGCTCCAATTGCCGGCAGTTTCGCCTTCTTCCTCGGCTCCGGCGGCGGCAGCCGCAGCGGCCGCGGAGACGAGTTCCTCTCCGACGAGAGTGGTTTTTTCCTCCGCCGTTTCGGAAGCCGGAGGCGGAGGCGGCGCAGAAGAAGACGCGACCAGGTTAGCGGCCGCGAGAGGGAGATCCTCGCGGTCCTGGCCACCAGAAGCTTTCTCCGGCACATCGGCGGTGGCGCGGCTCGGCGAATCCAATAGTGGATCCATCTCGTTGATGATGTCGTGAAATCCGGGGACAGCGTTTGCGCGAGCTCGAGCTCTGTTTCGTTCTCACTGGACTAAGGAAATGGCTGGGCGCTTGAGCTGGGAGGTGAGAAGGAAGCGGAATGTTTGCCGGAGAGTATGAATAGGTTATTTATAGCCCGAACATTCTTTACGATACGTACTAACAGCACTTTTGACCGTTGGATGCTCAACGCGTGTCACTCGCCGGAAAATCTGGGAAATGAATACACAGGTGATAATGGCTATCTCCTCGTTTCCTATGAAAATCTGTCAGAGATACGTTTCAGCATTTCACACGCGAAAACCCGAACGTCCCTGACGTCAGCACGATTTCATCGTTGACGTAGGAAGTTCCTTCTCCACGAAGGCTCATGGAAGAAAAAGGCGGATTTCCCGAAATCCGAGTTTCGTGTTAAAGATTTGAAGGAAAAGAAGAATCAAGACGAAGAGCCAATATTTCTCAGAAAGAATGGAATTGGACGAAAGACGGCGATTCTGAGTCTTAATCCTTCTTGGGGGCTACTGTCGGATATATACCATTTAGGGGTATATCAGATGGTTTCCTAAAGTGACGGTTTACCAGGGTGACCTGAATGGTAATGGGCTACGGTCCATTAGGCGGCCCTGTAAGCTGATGCACAGCAGCCGGATTCTAGAAGAACCCGGACCACGGCCCACGTGGTACGGCTTGGAGTAGAAGGTGAATTCTTGCCTTCCAAGTTAGGACTTTCCGTAATTTTCTAGGTTTCTTTTTCTTTAAGCCCTAACCCAGCTATTATATAAAGAAGGGCGGGAGATAATAAAGATATAGACAATAAGCTAGAAGCTAACTTGCCGAGAGGTTGATCCTTGTCGAGTAGCTAAACCCAACTCACATTTACTTTGTTTACTTGAGGCTTTAGCCCTGATTTAGTGAGATTGCAGGAGTAGAAACGCCGCCTAGTTGCGACGTACCGAACCTGGGTAAAACACCGGTGTCATCGTTCGTCATAGAACCACGCCCCCCCCCCCACACACACACAATCTCTATCGGTAGTCTCATGGCACCCCCGTCTATGATTTCTACTATGATGTCTCAACAACCGTGGATTTTCAACTCAACTATACCGCCTTTTCTATTCTTCAACAAGCCGTGGGTCCTAACCACATGCCTCATCTTCAACAATATTCCACCGCCAAGGAAACATGGGACGCTCTTGTCGTCATGTTTGTGGGCAATGAGAGTATGCAAAGGAATAGGTATCATGCCTTGAGCAATGAGGCCGAAGGGTTCTATATGCATGATGGTGAGAGCCATGAAGACATGTACCGAAGGCTCAAGACGCTTGCCACCGCATTCAACATTGGTGCCAAGTACATTGATGATGCTTGGATCAAGAGGAAGTACATGATTGCTCTCATGCCATTTGAGCCCGCGAACTTGAAGAGCATTCAAGGAAGACATGACTTTGCTTCTTTGACCTCAACTCAAGCGATGCAAGAAGTATGCTCCTATCAAGTGCAAACCAAAAATGCTCTTGACAAAAATGCTAGAGCCCTAGAAATGCACAAAGAGGCATTGGTTGCTTTCATGGCCAAGGTTGTGTCAAGGGAGGTTGAGCATGAAGAACATTTCCATAAGGACTTGGCTCCGTTGAAGCATCAAGAATATGATCCCGTGCTCAAAGTTGTCATTGCTCTTGAAGGGGTCGTTGCATAGAAAACATAAATTTTCCTACGCGAGAGACACCCGAAAGGCCAAGATCTAATCTAGGAGACGAAGTGCAACGGGCAAAGAGAGGGTTAAGGAGAACACATGCCCTCGAAGACACAAAGCGTTACGAGATCAAATCTCGTTGTTGGCGTAGTCGTACTCACACCGATCCCGATAGCGAGAAGATGTGCACCGCAATCCGGCGGTGATCCGTGATTGGTCACACGTACGGTTGATTAGACCTCCGTTCCCTCAATCCAGCGGGGCGTGGAAGTAGAGGATCCCTCAGAACTCCAGCAGCACGACAACGTGGTGGTGGTGAAGAATACCACGGTCAGGGCTTCGCCAAGCCGGAGACCATGGAATTGAGCAGCGGGTGGAGAGGGAATGAGGTGGACAAGTGTGTGGAGGAGGGAGAGCTCTCACCCTCCTTTTATAGGGAAAGGGGAGGCAGCCAAGCGGTGGGTGCGGCCAGCCCATGGTGGTGCCCCCACCTCTTCCCTCATCATGTGAGTGGACACTCCACTCACACCCACTCATTTTTCCATTATTTCCCACTTGGAAAATCCAAAGGTTTTCTTTTAATAAATAAATAAAATATTTTTATTTCTTTATTTATATTTGTTAATTGCATTAACAAACATTTGCATATAGCACCTCGAATAATTCGTTAATTCTATTAACAACCATTCGACGAGAAACCCCTTGAACTATTTCAATTTTCCCCGAAACAATTTTGGTGCTGCTCAAAATATTCTTCGATATTCCGTATCCTCTGAGACGCGTCATCGAACCTTAAGTGTGTCACCCTACGGTTCGCGAATAAGATAGACATGATCGAGACTCCTCTCCGATCAAAAATCAACAGCGGGATCTGGAGATCCGTGATGACTCCTATATATTCGACGATGACTCTCGTGATCGTGTGAACCAACAAAGTCGTGAACTATTCCCTTTGTCTCGCGATATTTTACTTGTCCGGGATTCGATCATTGGTATCAACCATAACTTGTTCAATCTCGTTACCGACAAGTACTCTTTTCTCGTTCCCATGATATAACATCCTTGTGATCATATCACGTGCTTGCAAGCGGTGTTGATGTGATATCACCGAGAGGGCCCAGAGTATATCTCTCTATCATTTTGGATTGAGAAATACCACTCTTGATCCATGGTCCTCAACTAATACTTTCCCAATACCTAACGACACCTTTATAGTCCCCCTGTTACGGTGTGACGTTTGCTGACATCAAAGCACCCTTCCAGTATCAGTGATTAACATGATCTCATGGTCTAAGGAATAAGTTACTTCGTATGTTTGATATAATAATGTAAACTTAATGACTTGATCGCATTAGTATATTCATTTTGGGTATATGTTCATCACATCGACCCCGTTATTAACAACATCCAATGTTCATGATCAGGAAACCTTAATCATCTATTAATCAACGAGCTAGTTAAAAGAGAGGCTTTACTAGGAACCATTGTTTGTTTATTAAACACACATGTATCAACGTTTCCGGTTAATACAATTCTAGCATGAGAAATAAACATTCATCATAAACAAGGAATAAGATAATAACCATTTTATTATTGCCTCTCGGGCATATTCCCTTCAGCTCTAACCGTGCAAAAGTTTTGGAAGAATCCATCCACGGCCAAGGCATATGTTGAGGAGAAGACCAAGTCTCGCCATGGAAACAAAGGGACTCAAAGAGTGAGGTCTTGCTTCAATTGTCAAGATAAGCACAATTTCATTGGGGAGTGTCCCTATGAAAATAGAGAACTCCATAGTGTCAACCTCATTCGCAAGGACAAGTCCAAGGTTGCTTACAAGAAAACCTCACTTCAACAAGAAACCTTTCAACAAGAAGTCCCCCGCCAAATTTGTGCTAGTGACTCAAGAGGAGTATGATTCCAGAAGTGATGAAGAAGAAGGAACCACAAGTGAAGTGGCCGCTCTTGCCATTGCTTCAACTCCATCATATCCATCTCTCTTTGAGTCCCCCAATGAGAATCATCCTCACCCAAATGCCAAGTGCTTCATAGCTAAGGCCTCGGAGGTATCACCTTCTCCCAACTCTAAGACCCCAAGTGAATTTGAAAACCATGCTAGTCTTAGAGTAGAAGATGAAATTCTCTCTTTGGAACGTTTTATGTCTAATGTGCACGGGGAGACCAAGAAGTACTTTGACCATCTCATGATCCAATTAGGAGAGGCCCATGAAGCTCTTGAGAAGAAAGGTGAGATTGAAAGAAGGGATGCAGATGAGATAGCATCTCTCTCCATGACTCTAGAGGAAGAGCATGATGGTAGAGTTTCTCTTGAAGAGGAACTTGAATCAATTGAAGAGTAACATAATGAACTTGTTTCTAATATCACTAAGGAACATGATCTTGCAATTGCTAAATATAAAAAATGCTAAAAAGTATAAGGTTGAGTTTGGTGTTGGTCATGATAAACTAACCGAGGAGTTTGAAAAGCTCACCAAGGCTCACAAGGACTTGGAGAGTCAACACTCTACCCTCAAAGAGTTACATGAACAACTTCAAACTCAACTTAATCAATACAACACCCCTAGCACATGTACTTCTTCTTGTGATCATGCAAATATTATTGAGGAAAATTCTAGGTTGAAGGATGAGCTAGTAAGGCTCAAGGGAAAGAACCCTCAAGTTGAGAAGGTTGTGGCCTCTAGCCGACAAGTGGTTTCTCATAGCCCACAAGTGGTTGCCTCTAGACCACAAGTGAGTGATCCAAGGCAACAAGTGGGCAAGCAAGGTCTTGGCTATGTTTCCAAGAAGAAGAATAAGAAGATGAAGAGCAATAAGAAAGCCAACAATGGTGCTTCGGGTGGTATTGTCATTAGGGACAACACTACTCGTAGCACTCCCGCACAAGCTAACAATGTTTCTTCGAGTGGCGGTGTCATGAAGGACAGCACTACTCGTAGCATTTCCGCGGGAGCTAAAAATCCACACCATTTCTTATATGTTAGTTATTATGGTGTTGTGCAAGCTAAATATTTTGGTCCTATTGAAGGTTACATTGACTATACCATTTGGGTTCCAAAGACCCTTGTTGCTAACATAAAGGGACCCTCCTGAGGTTCTAACTCTAGTCAATGATCTCTTGCCGGACTATGCTTCCGGTGGGCCTAAATGCATAATTGATTGTGGATGCACTAGTCATATGAAAAAGAACTTGTGACGGAGTTGCGCCGAAATGATATTGATGCAACCGTCACTTACGGAGACAAGTCCAAGTCTAAGGTATTGGGGTTTGGCAAGGTTGTGATTGCTCCTGATATCACTATCGTGGACGTCATGCTTGTTGAATCCCTTGGTTACAATTTACTTTCAGTTCGTTCATTACGGAAGATGGGTTTCTCCGTCTTCTTTGATCCTGATATTGTGGTTGATGGAGGGATAATAACCCGGTAGGCCAACTCCAAGGCATAACCCAGCCCAAAGGGCGATGCGCAGGATCCGGCTAAGGATAAAGAAATTTCTGGAAGGCCCAAATTTGTAGGCCTCGTAACCCGGATTGTGGGCTACGGTAAGGAAAGTTAGGGTTTGTTTGCGGTGTCCGGGTAGGATTCAGGGTGCGCCTTGGAGGGCAAGTCCGGGGGGTACGGGTGCTTTATAAACCGACCCCTAGGTCTAGTTGAGAGAGATCCAAGAGTTCTAGCGATATCGCCTAATATCGAGTATCCAGTGTAACACGTGACTTGAGTTATTATCTTGAGATCGGAGACTCGGCGACTTGATTGCCGGCTACCAGATGGAATATCATCATGTCTTCCTCTGAGCTAAACCCTCTCCCAAACGCCTGTGTCGTCTTGCCCCAAGATCAGTTACCCCCGGTAACGTCTGCCGTGATTATCCCACGACAGTTGGCGCCCACCGTGGGGCCTGCGTCCAAAGGTGTTTACATCATGGGAGAAGCTCGGAAGAACATGGAGAATCTTGTCGTCAGCGAGATCTACATCGACCACGAAGGAGAGAAGATGGTGGATGATTCCGGTTGAGGACCGGAGTCGGATCACCTCGAATCCGGGTCCATCGTGACAATCGGCCGGATCAGCGTCTTCATCGGTATGGTATGTACTTCCGGTTCGATACCTGACAATTTTGGATCTGATTCTGTGTCAGGGGAGGCCGCTTATATCCAATCAGATGGAGAATAATCAGTTGGAACGACTAATCCGACAGGAGAACCCATCACGAAGTGGGAACAACCGGAGGAGCCGGCATGGACCCCGCGTGACCGGGTCGAGAGAGAGGATGATACCGAGTCTATTCTGGATCTGCTGGAAAACCGGTATGAGGAAAATAGCAGCGAAGAGGAACAACATGAATTCGTACCAAGCATTGTGCGCAGGGTTGCGGTCTACACGGCCCCCGCGACCAATCTCGATCAGGAGAACGCGACCGCGGCCACAGCCGGGGCAGCACAAGTGTTGACCCAGCAGCAAGGGGCGGCTAATGCAAACCCGGTCCTGGTCCGGGTTGATGGAGAGTCGGCATCTGTTACCAGTCGTGCCGCAGATGATGAGTTGCAGGCAAACACGTTCGGATTTCTGGCGAACCGGACGCCAGGGGCGGGTCCTTCAAATCCACGACACCCGGCCCTGTTCGATAACAATCTGATCCTAGATCCCATAGTTCTTGCCACGGTTATCACCCCAGAGAACGCGGCAGAACGTGCTAGGGATCTAGATGTAGCCCGTCGTGCATTGGAGCAACAGAGAAGGCAAGTAGAAGCAGAAAAGCAAGGGATGGCCACGCGCCAACGTGAGCTGGACGCACTGGAAACCTAGCTCCGAGAGGAAACAACCAGAATACATCAAAGGCACCAAACCAGATTACCAGCGTTGGGTGGGGTAATAAATCCGGCTGCACTGTTTATCACACCTCAAGACCAACCGATCCCAGCGGCGAACCAAGGAACCGCAGCTCAGCCAGCAACCGCGGGAATACATCCGGCAAACGAGCAGGCCGGGTTACCCTTTGTCGTGGGATAATCACGGCAGACGTTACCGGGGGTAACTAATCTTGGGGCAAGACGACATAGGCGTTTGGGAGAGGGTTTAGCTCAGAGGAAAACATGATGGAATTCGATCTGGTAGCCGGCAATCAAGTCGCCGAGTCTCCGATCTCGAAATAATAACTCAACTCTCGGGTTACACTGGATGCTCGATATCAAGCGATATTGCTAGGGTTCTTGGATCTCTTTAAACTAGACTTAGGGGTCGGTTTATAAAGCACCGTACCCTCCTGACTTGCCCTCCAAGGCGTACCCTGAATCCTACCCGGACACCGCTTACAAACCCTAGCTTTCCTTACCGCAACCCACAATCCGGGTTACGAGGCCTACAAACTTTGGGCCTTCCAGAAGTTTCGTTATCCTTAGCCGGATCCTGCGCCGAGTCCCTTGGGCCGGGTTACACCTTGGAGTTGGCCTACCGGGTTATTATCCCTCCATCAGTAGTCCCCAGAATAGCTTGGGCTTCACGAATCCTTCCTTGAAGCACTGGCTATTCCCTGCAAAAATATCAAACGCACAAGTGTATGGAGGCCGGGTTAAGGTGCTTTGATATATAGCTAGGCCTAACTCCATGGTGGCCATATAGCAACCCGGCCTTTCTCCAGACGCTTTGCTCCACTTTCCGGGTCTAAGCCTTGATAAAAGTGCCCAAACTCTATACTTTACTTGATAATTGATCCCGATGCCACGGAGAGGATCCCCTTCTCTTTTCCGTCCGGATATCTTGCTCGGCATGTGAAGCATATCTCCCAAACTTCGAACAGGTAGCTGCTACCCCGTAATTTTCGGGTCCCGCCCGTTGGACTGAGTTTTTCCACCCGTGCCATTATAAATAGGCCCCTAGGGGTAACCCTAACCCCAACGGCTCACTTTCCCCCATTCCTCTTTCTTCCTCCGTGCTCAAGCCCACAGAGCGCCATTACGGAAACCTCGCGCGCATCACCGGAGCCCATCTGTCGCCGGCTGCGCTCCGCCGCCAAGATCCGCCGCCAGACCCCCGACCTGCCCGCCAGGAATCGCGAAGGGACACCAGGCTTGTGTCATTTGCCTCCGCAGGGCTTCACTTCGATCTCCTCCGGTAAATCTCTCGCACCCATTGATTTTGCCCTTGCATTTTCAGGATTTTACCTTAGACCAGATCTGAATGGACCCGCCAGTCATTTCTCGGGTCACACCGAATTAGGCTGCTTTCATTCGTTCCAGCTCATCCAATGGATAGGATATAGACTTCAGTTCACTCTCCTGTTACCTGCAACCACTAATTTCGCCACAAATCTAGAAAGGGAAATTCCAATCTGGGCTCGGGCCATCCAAATTTTCCGCCCTTGCTTCTGTCACCCGGAAAATCCTCCTCTTTCCGGTTCTTTTGCTTCGCAATAGATACGCGGGCAGCCATTCATCATTCCCGAATACTGGTTGACACACATAAACCTCTATAATTTCTATAGCAATGCATGACACCCGGATAATCTGAACCTTGCTCCGCAAAATGACACCCGGATAAAATTGAGCTTCCATACTGTCTCGATACCGCTCGTCAGTACTCAACCAACTGACAGTTCCCGAGTTTTATTCCTCATGTCCTTCTATCTGGTACTCTATAGGTTGACCCCATGGCGCCCAAGAAGCAGGGGAAGCAGCCGACCAAGGCCAAGACTACCAACTCCATATCCGCCAACTGGGCGCGATCTTCGGTCACCAAGGCCAAGTTAAAGAATTGGTCGAGTTAGGGGTTCTTCCCCCTCAAGAAGATATTCACTGGAGGGTGCCGGGTAATGAGACCCGACCTACACCAGCAGAAAATGAGGTAATATGCTTTGTGGAGCACGTGACCCGGGGCTTCCGTCCTCCGGGTCACCCTTTCTTTCGTGACGTTTTGAGCCATTATGGCCTTCGCATATTTGACATAGGGCCTAACTCTATGTTAAATATCTCTCACTTCATCGTTCTCTCCGAGTCATACTTGTGCACTCCGCCAAGTTTGGCTCTTTTCGTTGAACTTTTCCAGTGCAAACCGTGCCGCGAAAGCGGCGACGGGGCGCTTCTCGCTTGCGGTGGGGTCTCTATCCAGCGCCGTAAGAACTCTCTAATGCCACCTCTTACCCTCAACTCCCACGTCAAACATTGGCAGCTTTCTTATTTTTACTGCCGGGACACTTCCCCACCCGGCGAAAAGAAATTGCCGGGTTACTCGGAAGGCCTGCTTGACATCTCCGAGACCTTCAGCGCCTTCGCCCCTGACTCGGACAGGGAAGCGATCCTGCCTTCATTGGCTAAAATCTCCATTCTTTCGGCCCAATGCCTCATCGGGCTTAACCTGGTGAAAACTTGGGTCGATTTTCGTATCTAGCCCAACTCCATCCGCACGAAATTAATGTTCGAATACTCGGGGCAAACCACAGACCCGATCCGGTACTCCACCCACAGTTTCGCGCCTGGTGATACCAATAAAACTATCAAAGGCTTTTTGAGAGAAAAGCTGGAGGTAATCCGGAATATAGCTGGATTAGAACCCTTCACCCGCGAGAACCCGGCCCCCGCGGTAAAGAGCCGATTTTCACATTTTCAACTTCATCCTTTCCACTTGTTACAGCCAATAACCCTTGTTCTTATGCCTTCACTTCAGGCCGATGATGATTTCTGGAAGATTGACACTACTCCTAACTCCGGAGACCCGGAGGAGAAAGAGGATGCCGTTAACTCGGATGAAGGTACATTCTAAATTTCACCTAGTTCTTTTGAGTTCGTCGTATCTTGTTTTTCATTTCCCACCTGTAACCTTGATAACTTCCAGAACAAGAAGACAAGGACGAGGAAGAAGAAGCTGACGGCAAGGTGGAGTCCGCCAGCGACGAAGATGAGGCAGAGCCGACAATCAAGGTCGGATCTAAGAGGAAACCTCAAGGGGTCGTCTTCAAGGTTCTACATCATTTTCTTGCGTCCAATTTGCATTCCTGTGATAACATGCATGAGCTAACCCTGATGTTATACCTTTGGCCGTATCTGAAGGAGTCGCCTATGACTAAGCGCAGGGCGACTCCGAATTACCCGGGTAATGATGCTCTTAACCTGGGTATTCCATCATCCCCAGCTCAGCGCGCTGGTATTCATTATACCCCTCTTTAGACATAAAAATCTTTCCAAACTATTCCCTCATAGGGTAATCTCATGTCTTGTTTGGTATTCTTCAGTTTCATCCGGGTCCAGCAGCGAATTCCCTGCGGACTTTGCGGTGAACCCCGGGTAAAGTTCTTTTCCTGATGTTATATCACACTTTTTGATCACCCTTTCTTAATTACACGCTAACTGCTCACTCATACCTTCTTTAGGGCCACGGTCATTGTTAGCGACCAGGAAGACAGGGAGACCGATGACCCGGGTAAAGAGAAGCCGACTGATGATGTGTTCGCCACATCCGGCGACGAACAAGCGTCACCAACAAACCCGGCCAGGCAAGAAGCCGGGTATCCGATAGCCTCGCACGCAAGCGGGAAGGAGAAAACTGCGACTTTGGGCGTGGGAGGAGGAGGACCAGACTCCGACATTCGGATGACCCGGGTGCCGTCTCCTGCTAAGAAGAAAACTTCTTCTCCGAGTTTCCACGACCCCGGGTCTTCTAACTCGGGTAACGATAATTTTGATCAGCTGATGAGCGCTCTCCTCACCATGAAGGCCTCAGAGAGCAGTGTCCTAGAGCGCATGGCTGCAGCGCATCAGGTAATAATACTTGATATCTCTTAGTATACGCCTAGTCCCCAAGTTCCGAGCATAGCTTGTTAAAGTTGTGCTTGGTACTTTGTGCAACATTCGGCTTGCTATGATGCCCGACTGACACTTTCGCTCTCTGTTCCTTACAGGCGGAGGTGACCCGGTCCGATGAGATTTTACTCAAGACCGAACGACTCCTGCTTGCCGAGGTAAAACGAAGAGAGGCCCTTGAAGCAGATGTGGAAACCTTGAAGAAAGACGTTTCCAAATACAAGAAGAAGTGCAGTACTGCCCAAACCGCGCTGAAGAAATTATCGGACCAGATTGCCGATACTTATCGCATCTTGCTTAGTGAGTTTTTGCTGCCGACTGACTTCGTGCCTTTACTTTGTCATATGATACTCTGGATTACTGATATGTCCTTCCTTTGCTTCAATTGCAGGTGCCAATCTTGCGGCCCAAGAAGAAGATGTTGTTGCCAAGGCTAAAACGTTGAAGACTGTGTTCCGGACCTTTTTTGCCGGTACAAAGCTTATATTGGATGCCGTGAAGTGGCCTACCGAGGTATACCCGGGTGAGGAAAACCTTATTCAAGCCTGCTCCACAGTGCCTGGATGGATCGAGATATGGAAACGATCGTCCTGCCGGATTGGTATGACCCGGGCCTTTACACTAGCTAAAGCTTATTTTCCGAAGCTTGACCTGGCAAAGGTAATATCCGGGTTTCCCGAATTCAAAGCTGATGGCTCCAGGTTTGTACCCAAGGATTTCAAGGCCATACAATCCTCGGTGCGCCACTCGGCAACCGCTTTGGCCGATAAGATGGATCTGGGCATGATTATGAGTTCATACGATGCTGAAGGCAACATCATACAGGAGGACGCGCCCCCTCCCTTTGATATTTTGGAGAGATGGGCGGCTAATTTGGCCAGGAAGAAAGAAGAAACCGCTAAGAGAGAGGCCGAGTTAGGATCAAGGCCAACTACCTCTACACCAGCTGTCCCTCCGCCTGTCCGTCCTGATGCAGGGAGTCCGGGTGATGCCGCCGGGAAAGCTAAGGAGCAAACCCAGGACCAAGACCCGGAGGGCCCTACTCAGGAGGCCGAATAGGTCAGTGCCATCATAGTTCCTCGATCACCTGATACTTTGTATTCAAAACTAGTACACTTTTGATGGTGCGCCTGTGCACCCCTGATATTGGTATCGTAATTTGTAACGTACTTTTAGTCCGTGATATACTTTGCGCCTTTCCTGGCCTTTTGATAATCTTGATACTTGTTTATTCTTGAACTTATTCTCGATACCCGACTCTCTTTTTGGCTCCCTTTGCGAGACTCGGTTTTCCGAGTATCACGGGTGTTGATAAGTGGACTTTTCTTTAAGTCCGCAAGTCTCGGATGCTAGGGTCTTTCGAGCTTCGATAGCCAAGTAGTTTGTTTCTGTTTCGAAGTCCCCAGTCCCCATGGCCCAAAGTCCGAGTCAGGGGGGTGTGGCCTTTCTCAGAGAACAAATTGTTTTTTACCGAGCCGAAAACCTATAGGCGTTCCGTGTAGGTACTGAAGTTATGCTTGATAATCGTTGAGTTTCCGGCTATTAGCCTTGTACTCTGCATAAACTTGTGGTTTAGATGGCCCTTTTGACTATCTTGTACTGTAAGCCGGCTTTCGCGTGGATACCATGTTGTTACATCTATACGAAAAACAAGGTCAGGCAAGTCCCATTAGGCTGCACGGCTGATTGTAATCGTAACCGAACAGATCATGCCACTTTAGTGCGAGTCACATCAAGCTTAAGTCAGAATAGTCAAGAAAACTTGGCTCCTTTGTCCGGTTATAAGATTGCAGCCGTACTCGTCTTGCGAGTAATTGGCCCTTATAACTCATAGGCATCAAGGCCGGGTCTTTGGGTTTGTGGCTGTGCTGTACGAGCATCCAGCCCCCAAGACCTATATATATATATGCAACATTCTTGATGATACTGATGTACTGATAGCAGTGAATACTACTTACTTGTAATCGAAGCAAAGATCATAATAAGACTTGATAACCATCTCTTTTACTGATACGAGAAAGTTTGGGTCAGCAGGCCGCCTCATTAAAAACCTTCCAGTCCCCTTAGGTACCCTGGGTAGGAAAAGAGCGCGTCTGAAATCTGCTTCCTGTTACACTGTTTAATTCTTCTTGGGAATCGGTCCCGGGCTAGCGCGACCGACGCACATTCTCCATTCGTTGGACTTTTTCATGACGAGTACCGGGTTCGCTAGCCAATCCGGGTAAGGTGTTCCCATAACGCGGCTAGCTGTGAGCGGCGGTGTGGTTTCTTCTCCTATGCCAGATTGTTTCGAGGAATCGTTCTTAATGAAAGCCACCATCTTAGCATCTTGTTCTGCCCTGGGTTTTGCTTTTTCTCCTTCGGTGGTCGGCCTTTTTGAAGCGGCCCTTTCCTCCGGGTCTGCTTGAGACCGGTAATGCTTGAGTTCCTCTTTCCTACAGGCTTGCTCGGCCATTGCTGCGTCTCCTTCGTCGCATTCAGCTGCTATATCTCGATTTCCATGTACGGTAATGGTCTGCTTAGGACCCGGTATTTTCAGTTGCAGATACACATAACACGGCCTTGCCATAAATTTAGCGTAAGCCGGCCTTCCGAATAACGCGTGATAAGGACTGCGCAACTTAACCACCTCGAAAGTAAGCCACTCAACTCGATAATTGTCCTTGGATTCCCCAAAAGCTACCTCCATTGCGATTTTCCCTTCAGGGCACGCTGAATGACCCGGCACTATCCCATGAAAAACTGTTGTACTCTTTTGTAGCTGAGATTCCTTGAGACCCATGCGTAGAAAGGTTTCCCAGTACAGGATATTGATGCTGCTTCCTCCATCCATCAGGACCTTTTTTAGCTCATACCCATTGACCTGTGGTGCAACCACCAACGCTAAGACTCCTGGGTGCTCTATTCTTTCCGGGTGATCCCTTCTGCTCCATGTTACATCCTGCTCTGACCACCGCAAATACCTCGGGATGGCCGAAGAAATTGAGTTGACCGCTTGCTTCAATATCTTTTTATCCTTGTTAGAGCCTCCTGTAGTATGTACGTGATACTGACCCAACTGTTTGGGGTTGGCCTGGAAGCCTCCAGCTCCCCCTTGATTGCTGCCCTGATTTCCGGCTACCGGGTTACCGGCTGGGGGTGGGCCGTTGCCTAGGTTTCCTCCTGGACCGGGTCCTCCTCCCCGACCCGTACCTCGCATGGCTCTGTTCACTTCCTCGTTCTTCCATGTTTGTAAGTCGGCACACTGCTCCAAGAAGTGGTTAGCCGGCTTGCCGTTCCTGCTGTGCTTCGGGCATGCCATTCTGAAGATGTCCCAACTGTTGCCTGGCCTTGGAGGCCCTTGATAATGTCCTCCATTGTGATTTCCAGTGTTAAAATTCCCTTCTGATCTGGGTCTCGAAGACCCGGCTTCTGTGTTAGCGACAAACTCGGAGCCTCCTTCAAACGGATGCTTGTTCTGGCTATTTCCGTTATTACCCGATGCTGATCCATTGCCGGTTCTTCCACTATTACTTGTGTTTGCTTTTGCCTTTTTGTCATCAACTTCCTCCTCTGTAGTATCTGTTGCAGCGTGTTTATTGCACGCATCCATTAATTCTCCCATCGTAACCTCCGACGCATTCCGACTGGATTTCATGCGGGTTAGCTTTTGCACTAAAGGTGTGCACTTGCATGTTTTCGCCATGGCTTGTATTGCATCCTTAGGCTGAATATCTGTGGACGAGTGAAGTATCTCCATGACCCGGCGCACCCAACTGCGCGCCGATTCTCCCTTCTTCTGAACACATCGCTCTAGATCATCAATAGTGAAAACTTTTCTGCACGTCCCATGAAAGTGCTTGACAAACGCGGTCTTCAATTCCTCCCAGGACTTGATCGATCTTTCCGGCAGATTAGTGAACCATAACCTTGCTGCTCCTTCTGACATCATCAAGTACATGAACTTGGCTTGGAGATTCTCGGATGCATTGCGGATCGACATTGCCATCTCATAACTGCTTAGCCATGTTTCTGGATCCATAGTTGGTTCGTAATTCACTACTTTTCCTGGCTCTTTGAATTTTTCCGGGTAAGGTTCAGCTCTGATGTTGTCCGAGAGACACTTGGGTCCTGCAAGAATGGTCGAGGCTGGCCTTGCTCGAGAAACGTGTGATCCAGCGGGGGGCGCAGCTGGGCGCGGTGCTGCAGGTAGTCCATGCGCTGCAGACCCGGCCCCGGCCCTCCGAGCCCTGGAACTATCCACAACAGCCTGTGCTGCTGATGTTGCCTGAACGCGGGGAGGAGGCGGCATTTGCTGCTGCTCTTCCCTCCGCCGTGCTGAACTTGTTTGGATATTCCCTTGTTGCTGACTGGCGTATGGTGTCCCGTGCATTCCACTTCTATGATCCGGACAATTGGCTTGCTGCGCCACCGCAGTGTGCAACAGATCGATCGCTTGCCGGGTCTTCTCTGCATGGGGCGACTCTCCTACGGGGATTTGATTCAATGCGAGTGTTGCTGCATACACGTTGTCCATGGGATTGTTGTAGTGACCTGCTGGTGTGCGAAATCGTGATGGTGGCGGTGGTGGTAGATCGTTGCCGGTTGTGACTCTAGTCTGTGGTAGGGGTAACCCGGCCTGCTCATTTGCCGAATGTGCTCCCGCTGTTGTCGGTTGGGGTGCGGTTCCCTGGTTCACCACTGGTATCAGCTAATCCTGAGGTGTGATAAATAAAGCAGCCGGATTAATAACCCCACCCGTTGCTGGTAATCTGGTTTGATGCCTTTGATGTACTCTAGATGTTTCCTCTCGGAGCCGGGTTTCCAGTGCATCAAGCTCGCGTTGACGTGTAACGATCCCTTGTCTCTCAACTTCCACTTGCCTTCTTTGCTGTTCCAACGCACGACGAGCCACATCCAGATCCCTGGCACGTTCTGCTGCGTTTTCTGGAGTGATAACCGTAGCAAGAACCGTGGGATCTAGGATCAGATTATTATCGAATAGGGCCGGGTGACGCGGGTTCGAAGGACCCGCCCCTGGTGTCCGGTTTCCCAAGAATCCGAACGTATTTGCGTGCAACTCCTCGTCTGCTGCGCGGCTGGTCACCGATGCCGATTCTCCATCAACCCGAGCCAGAACCGGGTTTCCGTTAGCTGTGCCCTGATGCTGGGCCAATGCCTGAGCCGCCCCGACTGCGGCCGCGGTCGCGTTCTCTTGGTTGAGGTTGGCCGCGGGAGCCGTGTAGACCGCAACTCGGCGTACGATGCTTGGTGTGAATTCATGTCGTTCTTCTTAGCTGTTATTCTCCTCATACCGGTTCTCCAGCAGATCCCGGATAGACTCGGTATCATCCTCTCCACCGACCCGGTCACGCGGGGTCCATGCTGGCTCCTCCGGCTGTTCCCCCTTCGTGATGGGTTCTTCTATCTGATCTGTTGTTCCAATTGATTCTTCTCTAGCTGATTGGATATAGGTAGCCTCCCCTGACACAGAATCAGATCCAAAATTGTCAGGGATCGAACTGGAAGTACATACCATACCGATGAAGACGCTGATCCAGCCGATTGTCACGACAGATCCGGATTCGAGGTGATCCGACTCTGGCCCCCAGCCGGAATCGTCCACCATCTTCTCTCCTTCGTGGTCGACGTAGATCTCGCCTATGACGAGATTCTCCATGTTCTTCCGAGCTTCTCCCGTGATGTAAACACCTTTGGACGCAGGCCCCACGGTGGGCGCCAACTGTCGTGGGATAATCACGGCAGACGTTACCGGGGGTAACTGATCTTGGGGCAAGACGACACAGGCGTTTGGGAGAGGGTTTAGCTCAGAGGAAAACATGATGGAATTCGATCTGGTAGCCGGCAATCAAGTCGCTGAGTCTCCGATCTCGAAATAATAACTCAACTCTCGGGTTACACTGGATGCTCGATATCAAGCGATATTGCTAGGGTTCTTGGATCTCTTTAAACTAGACTTAGGGGTCGGTTTATAAAGCACCGTACCCTCCTGACTTGCCCTCCAAGGCGTACCCTGAACCCTACCCGGACACCGCTTACATTCCCTAGCTTTCCTTACCGCAACCCACAATCCGGGTTACGAGGCCTACAAACTTTGGGCCTACCAGAAGTTTCGTTATCCTTAGCCGGATCCTGCGCCGAGTCCCTTGGGTCGGGTTACACCTTGGAGTTGGCCTACCGGGTTATTATCCCTCCATCACCCTTGCCACAGACTGGTGTTACGACCGGTAACACATTGCCACCGCCACCACCGTCGCGTTTTCATACACCTGCAGGCCATTACAATAATCCTATGGACAACGTGTACGCAGCGACACTTGAGTTGAATCAAATCCCTGTGAGAGAGTCGCCCCACGCAGAGCAGACCCGGAAGGGGATAGATATGCTGCACACCGCGGTGGCGCAGCAAGCTAATTATCCGGATCACAGAAGTGGAATGCATGGGACGCCATACGCCAGTCAGCAACGTGGCAACACCGGCAATATCCAAACAAGTTCAGCACGGCGGAGGGAAGAGCAGCAGCAAATGCCGCCTCCTCCCCGTGTTCAGGCGGTACCAGCGGCATCAGCAGCGCAAGTTGTTGTGGATAGCTCCAGGGCCAGGAGGGTCGGGGCCGGTTCTGCAGTACATGGATTACCAGCGGCACCGCGTCCCGCTGTGCCCCCCGCAGGATCACATGTCTCCCGAGTAAGGCCAGTTTCGACCATTCTTGCAGGACCTAAGTGTCTCTCGGACGGTATCAGGGCCGAACCTTACCCGGAAAAATTCAAAGAGCCGGGTAAAGTGGTGAATTACGAACCAACTATGGATCCAGAAACATGGTTAAGCAGTTATGAGATGGCTATGTCAATTCGCAATGCATCCGAGAATCTTCAAGCCAAATTCATGTACCTGATGATGTCAGAAGGAGCAGCGAAGCTATGGTTCACCAATCTACCAGAAGGGTCTATCAAGTCCTGGGAAGAGTTGAAGACCGCGTTTGTCAAGCACTTTCATGGGACGTGCAGAAAGTTGTTCACTATTGATGACCTAGAACGATGCGTCCAGAAGAAGGGAGAGTCGACGCGCAGTTGGGTGCGCCGGGTTAT
Organism: Alopecurus myosuroides; assembly: GCA_028641055.1. NCBI lineage: Eukaryota > Viridiplantae > Streptophyta > Magnoliopsida > Poales > Poaceae > Alopecurus > Alopecurus myosuroides. The sequence continues at coordinate 18,480,274 of CM054057.1, forward strand.
GGAGATACTTCATTCGTCCACAGATATTCAACCCAAGGACGCATTACAAGCTATGGCGAAAACATGCAAGTATACGCCTCTAGTGCAGAAATTAAGTCGCATGAAATCCAGTCGGAATGCTTCGGAGGTTACAATGGGAGAACTGATGGATGCATGCAACAAACATGCCGCAACAGACACTACGGAAGAGGAAGCTGACGATAAAAAAGCAAAAGCGAACACGAGTAACAACGGAAGAACCGGCAATGGATCAGCGTCGGGTAACAACAGCCAGAACAAGCGCCCGTTTGAAGGAGGCTCCGAGTTTGTCGCCAACACTGAAGCCGGATCTTCCAGACCCAGGGCAGAAGGAAATTTCAATACTGGGAATCACAACGGAGGAAACTATCAAGGGCCACCAAGGCCGAGTAATAATTGGGACATATTCCGAATGGCATGCCCGAAGCACAACATGAACGGTAGGCCAGCTAACCACTCCTTGGAGCAGAGCGTCGACCTACAAAGATGGAAGAATGAGGAAGTGAACAGAGCCATGCGAGGTGCAGGTCGGGGAGGAGGACCGGGTCCAGGTGGAAACTCGGGCAACGGCCCACCCCCAGCCGGCAACCCGACAGCTGGAAATCAAGGTAATAACCAAGGGGGAGCAGGAGGTTTCCAGGCCAACCCCAAGCAATTGGGTCAGTATCACGTGCATACTACAGGAAGTTCCAACAAGGACAAGAAGATATTAAAACAGGCGGTAAACTCAGTGTCCTCGGCTGTCCCGAGATACCTGAGATGGTCAGAACAGGACGTAACATGGAGCAGAAGGGATCACCCGGAAAGAATAGAACACCCGGGAGTCTTAGCATTAGTAGTCGCACCGCAGGCCAATGGGTATGAGCTGAAAAAGGTTTCGATGGACGGTGGAAGTAGCATCAATATACTGTATTGGGAAACCTTCCTACGCATGGGTCTCAAGGAGTCTCAGCTACAAAAAAGTTCAACAATTTTTCATGGGATAGTGTCGGGTCATTCATCGTGCCCCGAGGGAAAAATGGCATTGGAGGTAGCTTTTGGGGAATCAAAGGATAACTATCGAGTTGAGTGGCTCACTTTTGAGGTGGTCAAATTGCGCAGTCCTTATCACGCGCTATTCGGAAGGCCGGCTTATGCTAAATTCATGGCAAGGCCGTGTTATGTGTATCTACAGCTAAAAATCCCAGGTCCTAAGCAGACCATTACCATACATGGAAATCGAGATATAGCAGCCGAATGCGATGAAGGAGACGCAGCAATGGCCGAGCAAGCCTGTAGAAAAGAGGAACTCAAGCATTACCGATCTCAAGCAGACCCGGATGATAGAACCGCATCGAAAAGGCCGAGCACTGAAAGCGAAAGAGCAAAGCCCAAGGCAGCACAAGACTCTAAGATGGTGGCTTTCATCAAGGAGGATTCCCCCAAACAATCTGGCATAGGAGAAGAAATTGCGCGGCCGTTCACAGCCAGCCCCGTTATGGAAACACCTTACCCGGATTGGCTAACAAACCCGGTACTCATTATGAGAAAGTCTAGCAAATGGAGAATGTGTATCGGTCACGACAGCCCGGGACCGATTCCCAAGAAGAACTAAACAATGTAACGGGCAGCAGGTTTCAGACGCGCTCTTTTCCTACCCAGGGTACCTGATGGGACTGGAAGGTTTTTAATGAGGCGGCCTGCTGACCCAAACTTTCTCGTATCAATAAAGAGATGGTTATCAAGTCTTATTTTGGTCTGATCTTTACTTCGGTTACAGGTAAGTAGTATTCATTGCTATCAGTACATCAGTATCATCAAGTATGTTGCATATATATAGGTCTTGGGGGCTGATTGCTTGAATAGCAGTCACAAACCCAACGACCCGGCCTTGATGCCTATGAGTTATAAGGGCCGATTACTCGCAAACGGATACGGCTGCAATCTTATAACCGGACAAAGGAGCCAAATTTTCTTGACTTTTCTTACTTAAGCTCGATGTGACTCGCACCAAAGTGGCATGATTTGCTCGCTTACGATTCCAATCAGTCATGAAGCCCAATGGGACTTGCCTGACCCTGTTTTCGTATAGATGTAACAACATGGTATCGACGCGAAAGCCGCCTTACAGTACAAGATAGTCAAAAGGGTCATCTAAACGACAAGTTATGCAGAGTACAGGGCTAATAGCCGGAAACTCAACGCTTATTAAGCATAACTTCAATACCTACGTGAAATGGCTCTGGGTCTTGGCTTGGTAGAAAACAATTTGTTATCTGAGAAAGACCCCACATCTCAGACTCGGATTTTGGGTCATGGGGACTTCGAAACAGAGACAAACTGCTTGGCTATCGAAGCTCGAAAGACCCTAGCGTCCGAGTCTTGGGGACTTAAAGAAAAATCCACTTATCAAAGCCCATGATACTCGGAAACCGAGTCTCGCAAGGGGAACCAAAAAGAGAGTCGGGTATCAAGAATAAAGTTCAAAAATAGACAAGTATCAAGTTCATCAAAAGGCCTAGAAAGGCACGAAGTGTATCGCGGAATTAAAATACGTTACAAATTGCGATACCAGTATCAGGGGTGCACAGGCGCACCGTCAAAAGAATACTTGTTTTGAATAAAAGAATCAAAGGATCGAAGTATTATGATGGCATTCGCCTATTCGGCTTCCTGAGTAGGGTCCACATCTTTGCCCTTGCCCTCCGGGTCTTGGTCCTGGGCTTGCTCTTTTGCTCTCCCGGCATCATCACCCGGATTCTTCACGTCAGGACGGACAGGCGGAAGGACAGCTGGTGTAGAGGTGGTTGGCTCCGATGCTAGCTCGGCCTCTCTCTTCGCGGTTTCTTCCCTCTTCCTGGCCGAGTCAGCAGCCCATTTCTCCAAAATATCAAAGGGCGGGGGTGCGTCCTCCTTCACGATTTTGCCTTCAGCATCGTACGCACTCATAATTGTACTCAGATCGATACTATCGGCCAAAGTGGTTGCCGAGTGACGCACTGCGGATCGTATGGCCTTGAAGTCCTTGGGTACAAACTTGGAGCCATCAGCTTTGAATTCTGGAAACACGGATATTACCTTTGCCGGATCAAGCTTAGGAAAATAAGCCTTAGCCAGTGTAAAGGCCCGGGTCATACCAATCCGGCATGCCGAGCGTTTCCAGATCTCAATCCATGCAGGCACGGTGGAGCAGGCTTGGATAAGATTTTCTTCACCCGAATATACCTCGGTAGGCCACTTCACGGCATCCAATATAAACTTGGTACCGGCAAAGAAAGTCCGGAGCACAGTCTTCAATGTTTTAGCCTTGGCAACAACATCTTCTTCTGGGGCCGCAAGGTTGGTACCTGCAGTTGAAACAAAGGAAGGACATATCAGTAATCCCGAGTATCATGTAATAAAGTAAAGGCATGAAGTCAGTCGGCAGCGAAAACTTACTAAGCAAGATGCGATAGGTATCGGTAACCTGGTCCGATAATTTCTTCAGTGCGGTTTGAGCAGTGTTGCACTTCTTCTTATATTTAGACACGTCCTTCTTCAAGGTTTCCACGTCAGCCTCAAGGGCTTCTCTCCACTTTACCTCGGCAAGAAGAAGTTGTTCGGTCTTGAGCAAAATTTCATCAGACCGGGTCATCTGCGACTGTAAGGAACAAGGAGCACAAGTATCAGTCGGATATTATGGCAAGCTAAGTATTGCATAAAGTACCAAGCACAACTTCAACAAGTTATGCTCGGAACTTGGGGACTAGGTGCACACTACGAGATATCAAGTAGTGTTACCTGGTGCTCTGCGGCCATGCGCTCCAGAATATTGCTCTCTGAGGTCTTCATAGTGAGGAGAGCGCTCATCAGCTGATCAAAGGTATCATTACCCGTGTTAGAGGACCCGGGGCCTTGGAAACTCGGAGAAGGAGTTTTCTTCTTAGCGGGAGACGGCATCCGGGTCATTTGAATGTCGGAATCTGATGCTCCTCCTCCCGCACCCAAAGTTGCAGCTTTTTACTTCTCGCTTGCGTGCGAGGCTATCGGATACTCGGCTTCTTGCATGGCCGGGTTTATTGGTGACACTTGTTCTTCGCCGCTAGCCGCGGCTGTTGTATTATCAGTCGGGTTCCCTTTACCCGGGTCATCGGTCTCCATATCCTCTTGGTCGCTGATAATGAACATGGCCCTATAGACAGTATGAGTGAGCAGTTAGCGTATAACCAGGAAAAGGTGATGAAAATGTGATAGAATGTCAGGAAAGGAACTTTACCCGGGATTCACCGCATAGTCCGCAGGGAATTCGCTGCTGGACCCGGACGAAACTGAAAAACATCAAGCAAGATCTTGTGAGGGAATGGTTCAGGAAGATTTTTTCATTCAAGAAAGGATAAGGTAAATACCAGCGCGTCGAGCCGGAGACGATGGAATACCCGGGTTAAGAGCACTATCACCCGGGTAATTTCGAGTCGCTCTGCGCTTGGTCATAGGCGACTCCTTCAAATACGGCCAGTGGAATAATGTCAAGATAGCTCATGCATGTCATCGAAGGAATACGAATTGGACACAAGGAAACGATATGGTACCTTGAAGACGACCCCTCGGGTTTTTCTCTTAGATCCGACTTTGATCGTCGGCTCCACTTCATCCTCATCACTGGCGGATTCCACCTTGCCGTCAGTTTCCTCTTCTTCGTCTTTGTCCTCTTGTTCTGGAAGTTATCAAGGTTATAGTTGGAAAATGAAGAAGGAGCTACGACGAACTTAAAGTAACCAAATGAAACCCGGAGAGCACCTTCGTCTGAGTTAGCGGCATCTTCTTGTTCCTCTGGACTTTCGGAGCTAGGAGGAGTCTCGATCTTCCAAAAATCATCATCAGCCTGAGATGAAGGTATCAGAACAAGGGTTATCAGCTGTACCAAGTGGAAAGAGCGAAGGTAAAAACATGAAAATCGGATCTTTACCTTGGGGGCTGGGTTCTCGAGTGTGAAGGGCTCTAATCCGGCTATGTTCCGGATTACCTCTAGCTTTTCTGTCAGGAAACCCTTGATAGTTTTATTGGTGTCACCAGCCGCAAAGCTGTTGTTAGAGTACCGGAGCGGGTCTGTGGTGTGCCCCGAGTACTCGCACATTAACTTTGTGCGGATGGAATTGGGCTGGATCTGGAAATCGAACCAAGTTTTCACCAGGTTAAGCCCGATGAGACCTTGGGCCGCAAGAATAGCGATTTTGGCTAGCAAAGGTTGAATTGCCTCCCTGTCCGAGTCAGGGGCAAAGGCGTTGAAGTTCTCGGAGATATCAAGAAGGCCCTCCGAGTAACCCGGTACTTTCTTTTGGCCCGGTGGGGAGGTGTCCCGGCAGTAGAAGTATGAGAGTTGCCAATGTTTGATGTGGGAGTTGAGGGTAAGAGGTGGCATTAGAGAGTTCTTGCGGCGCTGGATAGAAACCCCGCCGCAAGCGAGGAGTGCCCCGTCAGCGCTTTCGCGGCACGGTTTACACTGGAAAAGTTCGACAAAAAGAGCCAAACTTGGCGGAGTGCACAAGTATGACTCGGAGAGAACGATGAAGTGGGAGATATTTAACACAGAGTTAGGACCTATGTCAAATATACGAAGGCCATAATGGCTCAGAAAGTCGCGGAAGAAGGGGTGACCCGGAGGACGAAAGCCCCGAGTCACGTGCTCCACAAAGCATATTACCTCATCCTTTGCCGGTGTAGGCCAGGCCTCGTTACCCGGCACCCTCCACTGGATATCCTCTTGAGGGGGAAGAACTCCTAGCTCGACCAGTTCTTCTAACTTGGCCTTGGTGACCGTAGATCGCGCCCAGTTGGCAGATATGGAATTGGTAGTCTTGGCCTTGGTCGGCTGCTTTCCCTGTTTCTTGGGAGCCATGGGTCTAACCTGCAAAGCACAAGGTAGAAGGGCATGAGGAATAAGACTCGGAAACCATGAGCCGGTCGAGTATCGGTGAGCGATATCGAGACAACATGGAAGTTACATACTATCCGGGTGTCATTCTGTGGAGCAAGGTTCAAGCTATCCGGGTATCAAGTATCATTATAAAAATCATGGAGGCTTATGCATTGAAAGAATGTTTGAGGGCGGTGGATGGTTACACAAGTACCTATTACGAACAAAAAGAACCGGAAAAGGGAAGATTTTCCGGGTGATAGAGACAAGGGCGGAAAAATTGGGCGGCCCGAGCCCAGACTAGAGATTCCATTTCTAGACTTGTGGTAAAATTAGCAACTATGGGTGGTAGGGAAGTGAAATAAAGTCAATATCGAATCCATTGGATGAGCTAGAATGAATACAGGCAACTTAATTCGGCATGACCGGGAAAATGACCGGCGGGTTGACTTAGATCTAAACTGAAGAAAATCAAGAAATTGCGGAGGCCTGTTAACGGATATGAGAGGCTTACTGGAGGAGATCGAAGTGAAGCTCGACGGAGGGAAATAACACAAGCTTGGTGCCCCTTTGCGATTCCCGGCGGGCAGGTCGGGGGTCTGGCGGCGGATCTGGGCGGCGGTGCAGATCGCACCGTGGCGGAGCGTAGCCGGCGACAGATGGGCTCCGGTGATGCCTGCGAGGTTTCCGTAATGGCGCTCTGTGGGCTTGAGCACGGAGGAAGAAAGGAAGAGGAATGGGGGGAAGTGAGCCGTTGGGGTTAGGGTTACCCCTCAGAGCCTATTTATAATGGTTCGGGTGGATAAGCTCAGTTCAACGAGCGGGAGCCGGAAATTACGGAGTAACGGCTATCTGTTTGAGTTTTGCGAGATATGCTTTAAGTATTGGACGAGGTATCTGGACAGAAATAGGAAGGAGATATTCACCACAATATCAAAATCAATTATCGAGTAAAGTACAGGGTTTTGGCATTTTTATCAGGGCTTAGACCCGGAAGGCTAAGCTAAGTACTTGGAGAAAGGTCGGGTTACTATATGGGCACCATGGAGTTAGGCCTAGCTATTTATCAAAGCACTTTAACCTGGCCTTCATACACTTGTGCGGCTGATATTTTTTGCAGGGAATAGCGAGCGCTTCAAGGAGGAATCCGTGAAGCCCAAGCTATTCTGGGGACTACTGATGGAGGGATAATAACCCGGTAGGCCAACTCCAAGGCATAACCCAGCCCAAAGGGCGATGCGCAGGATCCGTCTAAGAATAAAGAAATTTCTGGAAGGCCCAAATTTGTAGGCCTCGTAACCCGGATTGTGGGCTACGGTAAGGAAAGTTAGGGTTTGTATGCGGTGTCCGGGTAGGATTCAGGTTGCGCCTTGGAGGGCAAGTCCGGGGGGTACGGGTGCTTTATAAACCGACCCCTAGGTCTAGTTGAGAGAGATCCAAGAGTTCTAGCGATATCGCCTACTATCGAGTATCCAGTGTAACACGTGACTTGAGTTATTATCTTGAGATCGGAGACTCGGCGACTTGATTGCCGGCTACCAGATCGAATATCATCATGTCTTCCTCTGAGATAAACCCTCTCCCAAACGCCTGTGTCATCTTGCCCCAAGATCAGTTACCCCGGTAACGTCTGCCGTGATTATCCCATGACAGTGGTCCTTTTGAGGGGAAAGACTTCTTGACGTCACATACGTGGGACATGTTGAAAATGAGTGAGTAGTTCATCCTTGGACTATAGGACCATAACAGTAGCTATATGGTTGTTCTCTCCTCTTTATGCCTCATGTTTAGATCTTGTGAGCTGCCCTACATGATCGAGATCATCTTATTGTAATGCTACATGTTGTGTTTGCTGGAACCCGATGATTGTTGAATGCTATGTCTCTTGATTATCAATGTATCATGTGCTATCTTCGTGTGTATGTTATTTATAAATCTTGAATTGTTCTCCGTTGTTAGTAGATGCTCTAGCCAAGTAGAGACTATTAACTCCAAGAGGGAGTATTTATGCTCGATAGTGGGTTCATGCCTATTTTGCATCTGTGCTCGAGTGACATAAAGGTGACAGATGGAGGATGTGTTGTTGCCATTAGGGAGAAAAAAAACGATGTTTACGTTGTTTACATTACACACTTTGATTACTGCGACTATCTGTTGCTTGCAACTTAATACCCAATGTTTGTTCGGATGATATTCTGTGGGTGGATTATTAGTCATTGATGCAGTTGGATAACGATCTATGAGTCTTGTTGTAATGCTTGCATGAATCACATAGTAATCATCATTTAATGCATGTTTCAATATCTATCAATTGCCCACCTGTAATTTGTTCACCACACATGGTATCCATCTTTTATGGAGAGACACCTCTAGTGAACTGTGGACCCCTGTCCATTTTCTCATACTGATAATACAACCACTTTAATTATTGTTTTCACACGGCTTCCACTGTTTTCACACTGCTACTGCTGTTGTCATATTTTTCTCCTACTGTTTTCCACACCATAGATTTAAACTCTTTGTTATCAGCAAAACCGGTGAGATTGACAACCTCACTGCTTCATTGGGGCTAACTGAATTGATTGTGTTGTGTAGGTTCCACGTTGCTGCTGAACCGGTAGTGCGCCCTACCACATCAACTGCATCAACCTTTATAAGTTTCTTGTCCTCCTATTGGCCGATTCAACCTTGGTTTCTTTTCGGAGGGAAAACATGCCGCTGCACTCTTCACAACCTTTCTCTTGGGGTTTACCAATGAGTGCAACTACACACCCTATCAGCTACCACCCTTAAAAGACATCTTTGTGGGTATTCTGATCACATGGCTTAATGGTGTAGATTGTCTTCGATGTCTTGAGTAGAACTTTCCTTCGCAGTAGAGCTGCAGATTAACTGGTGCTTCTTGAACTTCATTTGACACTAAGGGGTCACTTTTTGGGTCAATCAAAAGTCATCGGGTCACTCTCAACTTGGTCTTTTGATATCCTTGGCCATCTTCCATCTTGTTGTTGTCTTCGCCTGGTTGTTGGTATTCTGGCTAGGTATCTGGTTGGGTTTAGCATAGATGAGTAGAGACTTAGAAAGATCTAAAGAAGGTTCCTATCTCAACACAGCAGATCAAGGAAACTCATCTTACAAACAACATCTAGTCAACCATTTTCACACCAAACAACAAGGTTCTAGCAAATAACTAATATTCTCATACCACACTTATTGGTATTCCCAATACACTAACACGTTGACGTTGTTCTAACAAAGTAACTAGATTGGTGGTCTCATCTATACCTTCTTGAGTCTCTTCTCATCTTCTTGAGGTGTTTCGGATTGTTGTGAAGTGTGAATTCTTCTCTAAGTTCTTCAATAGTCTTCTTTGTAGTACTTCATCAGGTTGTGTGAATGATACTTATTGCACTTCAGGGCATGGTATTCACCAAACTTGTCTTGATGGTATACAAGGGATGTCATCTAGAACAAGAAAAGAAAATTTTGAAGGTGAGATTTCTCAACCAAACCATCAAATGTGATTCTATTTCTTATTATCCAAATCACCCAGCAGGCTGAAGCAAGAACAAGCATATGAAATCTTTTATGACCAGAAAAATAAGCGAATAACCAAGCCCAAATTTTCCACAAGAAGGTAGGATAGTAATAAGTTCTCAACAAAGACCCGAAACAACCCCAAACAACTTTAGCATGAGAACAAGAGAAAAATAGGTATTGTGCAGTTTCCAATTGATCACTGAACGAGCAGTTAGGATTACCTACCACTTCCTTTTTTTTCAAATTATCTCTTGTAAGAATAGAATTTTGGAACAACTGCCACAAAAAGACCGTTATTTTTAAAGGGAGTTTGGCTTTCCATATCCATTTGTTATGAGAACCGGGCAAGTTTATTTCAAAGTGCTGGTATAAGGATTTGATTGAGAATCAACCATTTTCTAGGTCTCACATCCGCCCCAGGAAGTACACATCGTTAACCTTGATGATAGCCTTCCAGATAGGAGAGTCAGTAAATCTAGGTCTCACATCCGCCACAGTTTTATTGCGTAAGTATTTAGCTTTCACGATAGTCTGCCATAAACCCTCATGATTTACTAACTTCCACCACCATTTACAAAGGAGGCTAATGTTTTGTTTCCTTAGATCTTTCACCCCTTGCCCGCCTTTACTTTTGGACCTGCACACTCTTGAACATTTAACCATATGATATTTATGTTTCTTGTTCTTATTCCCACCCCTCAAGAAAGATTTTCTTCTATGTTTGTCCAATTTGTCCACAAAACTCTTGTTCAATAAGAACATAGACATATAATAAGACGAGACCCAAGTCAAATTAGAATTCAAAAGTGTCAACCTGCCACCCAAGGAGGCTGAATCTCCAATCCAAGCCTCAAGCTTTTTAATCATTTTAGCATCTAGAAAATCCGAATCAACATTTTTCAAATTGGTAAAGGTAACCGGCACCCTAAGATCGTTTATAGGAAGCTGCTCCACATGAAAATTGAAAAGGCTGGAGTAGAATTCAGCAATGTTATTATCACCCCCAATAACAAAAATCTCACTTTTGTCATAATTGATTTTAAGACCTCACATCAACTCGAATAAGTACATGATGCAAGCGAATCAATTTGGCTAAGTTCATAGTCGCTGCGAGCACTCAGGGCGTCCCTCTCCGGTGAGAAGGGCTTCGTGTAGCAAAAGCGCCAGCCGGATTCTTCATGAGCATATCAGGCTTCCGGCAAGCATCATTCCATGGCATACCAGTGCATCACCCCCCCCCCTCCTGACAGTACTCATGGACATGTTCAATGTAGATGTAAAACAATGTTTATAATGAATATTTATGTTTTTCCTAAGTAGAAGCAACTCGGTCATGCTACATCGATCCACGTTTTTGCGTCGTGGCTACACACTGCATGCTATCTTGGATCGATCCATATTGTTACGCCGTGGCTACATATTGCATCTTATCATATAAGACCTATGAATGTTAGTTTACCTTATAATGTACATTGCACTTTGAACATCGTCCTATAATAATCGGCACACTAATTTTTCTTTAAAAATTATTTAAAAGATTAGCAATTGATTGAGTTTATACAAAATTTAACTCTCCACAATTATTTTTAAAATTTCTAGTTTCATATATAATTTCCGTAAACAAAACTATTGTTTTATAATGTCTCCCCTAAAATTACAATGCTATATTGTTATTCGTGTGTTCATAAATATAACCGCTATTTGTTTAATTGAGTTTAGTCTGAAAATGGCCATGTCAACATATCCTACATCGATGAAAAACTTTCATTTGCAATTGCACGTCAAGAAATTACCCGTGCATGTCAACATCAAATATGGTCGTATTATTATGGATAAGGAACCAAGCAGGCGGGTGCATTGAGCGACCGGCTATGTTGACCGTCACTACGGGAAACAGCACAGACGCCGAGGGCCGCCAGAGACGCCGACGGCCAAATGTCGGCCCCCTCGGCGTAGGGGGGTCGACAGGATTGGCTCGCGGCGTGCCCCTCGGCGTCTGTACGCCCCTCGGCGTATGCAATCTACCCCGAGGGCCACCGTCGGCGTAGCGGCCCCCCTCGGCGTACGTGACGCTCCGTTACGGCGTCCGCGCGTGGCCGTTACATGCTGGCCTACGCCGAGGGGGTGCCGTCGGCGTTTATTTCTTTTTTTTTTTCCTCCCCACGCGTTACGTGCTGTGTATACACGCGTTGCGTGCTTTTTTAAAAAAACTTCAATAGTATGATTGTGTTGCGTTGCGTGCTTTTTTTTCCTCCCCACGCGTTACGTGCCGTCGGCTTAGGTAGTTTTTCTTTTTTCTTTTGCTCGATCGCGATATTGTTGCAAGTCATTGCTCTGATATTCTGTTCAGGAACCACTTTTATCATGAATTTTTTTACTGCAAGTTAATATGATTGTGTCATCGACTCATTATCAACATACTCATCGCAACAACAACAAATTAAATAGTAGTGAAGATAGAGTAATATGGACGAAAACCGGAGGGGGGCTACGGAGCGTCCGGAACCTTTCACAAGCTATAGGGTGCCATACCATGTTATTATATGTGTGTTGTGGTCTTTGGATGGCAAAGATTGCACTCCGGGGTGTGACCCGCTTCACCGACGTCCGTTTCTCCCTCGTGAGTTTACATGCGCTTATAGGGTTAAACTCCCTTATCGGACGAAACGTCGGGAATCTTCCGAAGAGTTGGGTTCTACCAACTTGTTTTATGTTCCTATGGGCTACCCTAACACAAACAAGCAGCTGGTTCCACAATGCTACCCCCTTTCGACGCCGTTACCGCGTGTATCCGTATAAGTCCGGTATTTCTCCTGCGGGTCTAGGTTTTCACCGGAGGGGGGCTACGGAGCGTCCGGAACCTTTCACAAGCTAGAGGGTGCCATACCATGTTATTATATGTGTGTTGTGGTCTTTGGATGGCAAAGATTGCACTCCGGGGTGTGACCCGCTTCACCGACGTCCGTTTCTCCCTCGTGAGTTTACATGCGCTTATAGGGTTAAACTCCCTTATCGGACGAAACGTCGGGAATCTTCCGAAGAGTTGGGTTCTACCAACTTGTTTTATGTTCCTATGGGCTACCCTAACAAAAACAAGCAGCTGGTTCCACAATGCTACCCCCTTTCGACGCCGTTACCGCGTGTATCCGTATAAGTCCGGTATTTCTCCTGCGGGTCTAGGTTTTCACCGGAGGGGGGCTACGGAGCGTCCGGAACCTTTCACAAGCTAGAGGGTGCCATACCATGTTATTATATGTGTGTTGTGGTCTTTGGATGGCAAAGATTGCACTCCGGGGTGTGACCCGCTTCACCGACGTCCGTTTCTCCCTCGTGAGTTTACATGCGCTTATAGGGTGAAACTCTCTTATCGGACGAAACGTCGGGAATCTTCCGAAGAGTTGGGTTCTACCAACTTGTTTTATGTTCCTATGGGCTACCCTAACACAAACAAGCAGCTGGTTCCACAATGCTACCCCCTTTCGACGCCGTTACCGCGTGTATCCGTATAAGTCCGGTATTTCTCCTGCGGGTCTAGGTTTTCACCGGAGGGGGGCTACGGAGCGTCCGGGTCCCCACACAAGCTAGAGGGTGGCATAACATGTTAGTATAGGTGTGTTGTGGTCTTTGGATGGCAAAGATTGCACTCCGGGGTGTGACCCGCTTCACCGACGTCCGTTTCTCCCTCGTGAGTTTACATGCGCTTATAGGGTGAAAGTCCCTTATCGGACGAAACGTCGGGAATCTTCCGAAGAGTTGGGTTCTACCAACTTGTTTTATGTTCCTATGGGATACCCTAACACAACCAAGCAGCTGGTTCCACAATGCTACCCCCTTTCGATGCTGTTACCGCGTGTATCCGTATAAGTCTGGTATTTCTCCTGCGGGTCTAGGTTTTCACCGGAGGGGGGCTACGGAGCGTCCGGGTCCCCACACAAGCTAGAGGGTGGCATAACATGTTAGTATAGGTGTGTTGTGGTCTTTGGATGGCAAATATTGCACTCCGGGGTGTGACCCGCTTCACCGGCGTCCGTTTCTCCCTCGTGAGTTTACATGCGCTTATAGGGTGAAAGTCCCTTATCGGACGAAACGTCGGGAATATTCCGAAGAGTTGGGTTCTACCAACTTGTTTTATGTTCCTATGGGATACCCTAACACAACCAAGCAGCTGGTTCCACAATGCTACCCCCTTTCGACGCCGTTACCGCGTGTATCCGTATAAGTCCGGTATTTCTCCAGCGGGTCTAGGTTTTCACAGGAGAGAGGCTACGGAGCGTCCGGGTCCCCACACAAGCTAGAGGGTGGCATAACATGTTAGTATAGGTGTGTTGTGGTCTTTGGATGGAAAAGATTGCACTCCGGGGTGTGACCCGCTTCACCGACGTCCGTTTCTCCCTCGTGAGTTTACATGCGCTTATAGGGTGAAAGTCCCTTATCGGACGAAACGTCGGGAATCTTCCGAAGAGTTGGGTTCTACCAACTTGTTTTATGTTCCTATGGGATACCCTAACACAACCAAGCAGCTGGTTCCACAATGCTACCCCCTTTCGACGCTGTTACCGCGTGTATCCGTATAAGTCTGGTATTTCTCCTGCGGGTCTAGGTTTTCACCGGAGGGGGGCTACGGAGCGTCCGGGTCCCCACACAAGCTAGAGGGTGGCATAACATGTTAGTATAGGTGTGTTGTGGTCTTTGGATGGCAAAGATTGCACTCCGGGGTGTGACCCGCTTCACCGGCGTCCGTTTCTCCCTCGTGAGTTTACATGCGCTTATAGGGTGAAAGTCCCTTATCGGACGAAACGTCGGGAATCTTACGAAGAGTTGGGTTCTACCAACTTGTTTTATGTTCCTATGGGATACCCTAACACAACCAAGCAGCTGGTTCCACAATGCTACCCCCTTTCGACGCCGTTACCGCGTGTATCCGTATAAGTCCGGTATTTCTCCAGCGGGTCTAGGTTTTCACAGGAGAGAGGCTACGGAGCGTCCGGGTCCCCACACAAGCTAGAGGGTGGCATAAAATGTTAGTATAGGTGTGTTGTGGTCTTTGTATGGCAAAGATTGCACTCCGGGGTGTGACCCGCTTCACCGGCGTCCGTTTCTCCCTCGTGAGTTTACATGCGCTTATAGGGTGAAAGTCCCTTATCGGACGAAACGTCGGGAATCTTCCGAAGAGTTGGGTTCTACCAACTTGTTTTATGTTCCTATGGGATACCCTAACACAACCAAGAAGCTGGTTCCACAATGCTACCCCCTTTCGACGCCGTTACCGCGTGTATCCGTATAAGTCCGGTATTTCTCCTGCGGGTCTAGGTTTTCACCGGAGGGGGGCTACGGAGCGTCCGGAACCTTTCACAAGCTAGAGGGTGCCATAACATGTTATTATAGGTGTGTTGTGGTCTTTGGATGACAAAGATTGCACTCCGGGGTGTGACCCGCTTCACCGGCGTCCGTTTCTCCCTCGTGAGTTTACATGCGCTTATAGGGTGAAAGTCCCTTATCGGACGAAACGTCGGGAATCTTCCGAAGAGTTGGGTTCTACCAACTTGTTTTATGTTCCTATGGGATACCCTAACACAACCAAGCAGCTGGTTCCACAATGCTACCCCCTTTCGACGCCGTTACCGCGTGTATCCGTATAAGTCCGGTATTTCTCCCGCGGGTCTAGGTTTTCACAGGAGAGGGGCTACGGAGCGTCCGGGTCCCCACACAAGCTAGAGGGTGGCATAACATGTTAGTATAGGTGTGTTGTGGTCTTTGGATGGCAAAGATTGCACTCCGGGGTGTGACCCGCTTCACCGGCGTCCGTTTCTCCCTCGTGAGTTTACATGCGCTTATAGGGTGAAACTCCCTTATCGGACGAAACGTCGGGAATCTTCCGAAGAGTTGGGTTCTACCAACTTGTTTTATGTTCCTATGGGCTACCATAACACAAACAAGCAGCTGGTTCCACAATGCTACCCCCTTTCGACGCCGTTACCGCGTGTATCCGTATAAGTCCGGTATTTCTCCTGCGGGTCTAGGTTTTCACCGGAGGGGGGCTACGGAGCGTCCGGAACCTTTCACAAGCTAGAGGGTGCCATAACATGTTATTATATGTGTGTTGTGGTCTTTGGATGGCAAAGATTGCACTCCGGGGTGTGACCCGCTTCACCGGCGTCCGTTTCTCCCTCGTGAGTTTACATGCGCTTATAGGGTGAAACTCCCTTATCGGACGAAACGTCGGGAATCTTCCGAAGAGTTGGGTTCTACCAACTTGTTTTATGTTCCTATGGGCTACCCTAACACAAACAAGCAGCTGGTTACACAATGCTACCCCCTTTCGACGCCGTTACCGCGTGTATCCGTATAAGTCCGGTATTTCTCCTGCGGGTCTAGGTTTTCACCGGAGGGGGGCTACGGAGCGTCCGGAACCTTTCACAAGCTAGAGGGTGCCATACAATGTTATTATATGTGTGTTGTGGTCTTTGGATGGCAAAGATTGCACTCCGGGGTGTGACCCGCTTCACCGGCGTCCGTTTCTCCCTCGTGAGTTTACATGCGCTTATAGGGTGAAACTCCCTTATCGGACGAAACGTCGGGAATCTTCCGAAGAGTTGGGTTCTACCAACTTGTTTTATGTTCCTATGGGCTACCCTAACACAACCAAGCATCTGGTTCTACAATGCAACACCATTTTCGACGCTGTTACCGCGTGTATCCGTATAAGTCTGGTATTTCTCCTGCGGGTCTAGGTTTTCACCGGAGGGGGGCTACGGAGCGTCCGGAACCTTTCACAAGCTAGAGGGTGCCATAACATGTTAGTATAGGTGTGTTGTGGTCTTTGGATGGCAAAGATTGCACTCCGGGGTGTGACCCGCTTCACCGGCGTCCGTTTCTCCCTCGTGAGTTTACATGCGCTTATAGGGTGAAACTCCCTTATCGGACGAAACGTCGGGAATCTTCCGAAGAGTTGGGTTCTACCAACTTGTTTTATGTTCCTATGGGCTACCCTAACACAACCAAGCAGCTGGTTCCACAATGCTACCCCCTTTCGACGCTGTTACCGCGTGTATCCGTATAAGCCTGGTATTTCTCCTCCGGGTCTAGGTTTTCACCGGAGGGGGGGCTACGGAGCGTCCGGGTCCCCACACAAGCTAGAGGGTGGCATAAAATGTTAGTATAGGTGTGTTGTGGTCTTTGGATGGCAAAGATTGCACTCCGGGGTGTGACCCGCTTCACCGGCGTCCGTTTCTCCCTCGTGAGTTTACATGCGCTTATAGGGTGAAAGTCCCTTATCGGACGAAACGTCGGGAATCTTCCGAAGAGTTGGGTTCTACCAACTTGTTTTATGTTCCTATGGGCTACCCTAACACAAACAAGCAGCTGGTTACACAATGCTACCCCCTTTCGACGCCGTTACCGCGTGTATCCGTATAAGTCCGGTATTTCTCCTGCGGGTCTAGGTTTTCACCGGAGGGGGGCTACGGAGCGTCCGGAACCTTTCACAAGCTAGAGGGTGCCATACCATGTTATTATATGTGTGTTGTGGTCTTTGGATGGCAAAGATTGCACTCCGGGGTGTGACCCGCTTCACCGGCGTCCGTTTCTCCCTCGTGAGTTTACATGCGCTTATAGGGTGAAACTCCCTTATCGGACGAAACGTCGGAAATCTTCCGAAGAGTTGGGTTCTACCAACTTGTTTTATGTTCCTATGGGCTACCCTAACACAACCAAGCATCTGGTTCCACAATGCTACCCCCTTTCGACGCTGTTACCGCGTGTATCCGTATAAGTCTGGTATTTCTCCTCCGGGTCTAGGTTTTCACCGGAGGGGGGCTACGGAGCGTCCGGAACCTTTCACAAGCTAGAGGGTGCCATAACATGTTAGTATAGGTGTGTTGTGGTCTTTGGATGGCAAAGATTGCACTCCGGGGTGTGACCCGCTTCACCGGCGTCCGTTTCTCCCTCGTGAGTTTACATGCGCTTATAGGGTGAAACTCCCTTATCGGACGAAACGTCGGGAATCTTCCGAAGAGTTGGGTTCTACCAACTTGTTTTATGTTCCTATGGGCTACCCTAACACAACCAAGCAGCTGGTTCCACAATGCTACCCCCTTTCGACGCTGTTACCGCGTGTATCCGTATAAGTCTGGTATTTCTCCTGCGGGTCTAGGTTTTCACCGGAGGGGGGCTACGGAGCGTCCGGAACCTTTCACAAGCTAGAGGGGTGGCATAACATGTTAGTATAGGTGTGTTGTGGTCTTTGGATGGCAAAGATTGCACTCCGGGGTGTGACCTGCTTCACCGGCGTCCGTTTCTCCCTCGTGAGTTTACATGCGCTTATAGGGTGAAAGTCCCTTATCGGACGAAACGTCGGGAATCTTCCGAAGAGTTGGGTTCTACCAACTTGTTTTATGTTCCTATGGGATACCCTAACACAACCAAGCAGCTGGTTCCACAATGCTACCCCCCTTTCGACGCCGTTACCGCGTGTATCCGTATAAGTCCGGTATTTCTCCAGCGGGTCTAGGTTTTCACAGGAGAGGGGCTACGGAGCGTCCGGGTCCCCACACAAGCTAGAGGGTGGCATAACATGTTAGTATAGGTGTGTTGTGGTCTTTGGATGGCAAAGATTGCACTCCGGGGTGTGACCCGCTTCACCGGCGTCCGTTTCTCCCTCGTGAGTTTACATGCGCTTATAGGGTGAAACTCCCTTATCGGACGAAACGTCGAGAATCTTCCGAAGAGTTGGGTTCTACCAACTTGTTTTATGTTCCTATGGGCTACCATAACACAAACAAGCAGCTGGTTCCACAATGCTACCCCCTTTCGACGCCGTTACTGCGTGTATCCGTATAAGTCCGGTATTTCTCCTGCGGGTCTAGGTTTTCACCGGAGGGGGGGCTACGGAGCGTCCGGAACCTTTCACAAGCTAGAGGGTGCCATAACATGTTATTATATGTGTGTTGTGGTCTTTGGATGGCAAAGATTGCACTCCGGGGTGTGACCCGCTTCACCGGCGTCCGTTTCTCCCTCGTGAGTTTACATGCGCTTATAGGGTGAAAGTCCCTTATCGGACGAAACGTCGGGAATCTTCCGAAGAGTTGGGTTCTACCAACTTGTTTTATGTTCCTATGGGATACCCTAACACAACCAAGCAGCTGGTTCCACAATGCTACCCCCTTTCGACGCCGTTACCGCGTGTATCCGTATAAGTCCGGTATTTCTCCTGCGGGTCTAGGTTTTCACCGGAGGGGGGCTACGGAGCGTCCGGAACCTTTCACAAGCTAGAGGGTGCCATAACATGTTATTATATGTGTGTTGTGGTCTTTGGATGGCAAATATTGCACTCCGGGGTGTGACCCGCTTCACCGGCGTCCGTTTCTCCCTCGTGAGTTTACATGCGCTTATAGGGTGAAACTCCCTTATCGGACGAAACGTCGGGAATCTTCCGAAGAGTTGGGTTCTACCAACTTGTTTTATGTTCCTATGGGCTACCCTAACACAACCAAGCAGCTGGTTCCACAATGCTACCCCCTTTCGACGCTGTTACCGCGTGTATCCGTATAAGTCTGGTATTTCTCCTGCGGGTCTAGGTTTTCACCGGAGGGGGGCTACGGAGCGTCCGGAACCTTTCACAAGCTAGAGGGTGGCATAACATGTTAGTATAGGTGTGTTGTGGTCTTTGGATGGCAAAGATTGCACTCCGGGGTGTGACCTGCTTCACCGGCGTCCGTTTCTCCCTCGTGAGTTTACATGCGCTTATAGGGTGAAAGTCCCTTATCGGACGAAACGTCGGGAATCTTACGAAGAGTTGGGTTCTACCAACTTGTTTTATGTTCCTATGGGATACCCTAACACAACCAAGCAGCTGGTTCCACAATGCTACCCCCTTTCGACGCCGTTACCGCGTGTATCCGTATAAGTCCGGTATTTCTCCAGCGGGTCTAGGTTTTCACAGGAGAGAGGCTACGGAGCGTCCGGGTCCCCACACAAGCTAGAGGGTGGCATAAAATGTTAGTATAGGTGTGTTGTGGTCTTTGTATGGCAAAGATTGCACTCCGGGGTGTGACCCGCTTCAACCGGCGTCCGTTTCTCCCTCGTGAGTTTACATGCGCTTATAGGGTGAAAGTCCCTTATCGGACGAAACGTCGGGAATCTTCCGAAGAGTTGGGTTCTACCAACTTGTTTTATGTTCCTATGGGATACCCTAACACAACCAAGAAGCTGGTTCCACAATGCTACCCCCTTTCGACGCCGTTACCCGCGTGTATCCGTATAAGTCCGGTATTTCTCCTGCGGGTCTAGGTTTTCACCGGAGGGGGGCTACGGAGCGTCCGGAACCTTTCACAAGCTAGAGGGTGCCATAACATGTTATTATAGGTGTGTTGTGGTCTTTGGATGACAAAGATTGCACTCCGGGGTGTGACCCGCTTCACCGGCGTCCGTTTCTCCCTCGTGAGTTTACATGCGCTTATAGGGTGAAAGTCCCTTATCGGACGAAACGTCGGGAATCTTCCGAAGAGTTGGGTTCTACCAACTTGTTTTATGTTCCTATGGGATACCCTAACACAACCAAGCAGCTGGTTCCACAATGCTACCCCCCTTTCGACGCCGTTACCGCGTGTATCCGTATAAGTCCGGTATTTCTCCCGCGGGTCTAGGTTTTCACAGGAGAGGGGCTACGGAGCGTCCGGGTCCCCACACAAGCTAGAGGGTGGCATAACATGTTAGTATAGGTGTGTTGTGGTCTTTGGAATGGCAAAGATTGCACTCCGGGTGTGACCCGCTTCACCGGCGTCCGTTTCTCCCTCGTGAGTTTACATGCGCTTATAGGGTGAAACTCCCTTATCGGACGAAACGTCGGGAATCTTCCGAAGAGTTGGGTTCTACCAACTTGTTTTATGTTCCTATGGGCTACCATAACACAAACAAGCAGCTGGTTCCACAATGCTACCCCCTTTCGACGCCGTTACCGCGTGTATCCGTATAAGTCCGGTATTTCTCCTGCGGGTCTAGGTTTTCACCGGAGGGGGGCTACGGAGCGTCCGGAACCTTTCACAAGCTAGAGGGTGCCATAACATGTTATTATATGTGTGTTGTGGTCTTTGGATGGCAAAGATTGCACTCCGGGGTGTGACCCGCTTCACCGGCGTCCGTTTCTCCCTCGTGAGTTTACATGCGCTTATAGGGTGAAACTCCCTTATCGGACGAAACGTCGGGAATCTTCCGAAGAGTTGGGTTCTACCAACTTGTTTTATGTTCCTATGGGCTACCCTAACACAAACAAGCAGCTGGTTACACAATGCTACCCCCTTTCGACGCCGTTACCGCGTGTATCCGTATAAGTCCGGTATTTCTCCTGCGGGTCTAGGTTTTCACCGGAGGGGGGCTACGGAGCGTCCGGAACCTTTCACAAGCTAGAGGGTGCCATACAATGTTATTATATGTGTGTTGTGGTCTTTGGATGGCAAAGATTGCACTCCGGGGTGTGACCCGCTTCACCGGCGTCCGTTTCTCCCTCGTGAGTTTACATGCGCTTATAGGGTGAAACTCCCTTATCGGACGAAACGTCGGGAATCTTCCGAAGAGTTGGGTTCTACCAACTTGTTTTATGTTCCTATGGGCTACCCTAACACAACCAAGCATCTGGTTCTACAATGCAACACCATTTTCGACGCTGTTACCGCGTGTATCCGTATAAGTCTGGTATTTCTCCTGCGGGTCTAGGTTTTCACCGGAGGGGGGCTACGGAGCGTCCGGAACCTTTCACAAGCTAGAGGGTGCCATAACATGTTAGTATAGGTGTGTTGTGGTCTTTGGATGGCAAAGATTGCACTCCGGGGTGTGACCCGCTTCACCGGCGTCCGTTTCTCCCTCGTGAGTTTACATGCGCTTATAGGGTGAAACTCCCTTATCGGACGAAACGTCGGGAATCTTCCGAAGAGTTGGGTTCTACCAACTTGTTTTATGTTCCTATGGGCTACCCTAACACAACCAAGCAGCTGGTTCCACAATGCTACCCCCTTTCGACGCTGTTACCGCGTGTATCCGTATAAGCCTGGTATTTCTCCTCCGGGTCTAGGTTTTCACCGGAGGGGGGCTACGGAGCGTCCGGGTCCCCACACAAGCTAGAGGGTGGCATAAAATGTTAGTATAGGTGTGTTGTGGTCTTTGGATGGCAAAGATTGCACTCCGGGGTGTGACCCGCTTCACCGGCGTCCGTTTCTCCCTCGTGAGTTTACATGCGCTTATAGGGTGAAAGTCCCTTATCGGACGAAACGTCGGGAATCTTCCGAAGAGTTGGGTTCTACCAACTTGTTTTATGTTCCTATGGGCTACCCTAACACAAACAAGCAGCTGGTTACACAATGCTACCCCCTTTCGACGCCGTTACCGCGTGTATCCGTATAAGTCCGGTATTTCTCCTGCGGGTCTAGGTTTTCACCGGAGGGGGGCTACGGAGCGTCCGGAACCTTTCACAAGCTAGAGGGTGCCATACCATGTTATTATATGTGTGTTGTGGTCTTTGGATGGCAAAGATTGCACTCCGGGGTGTGACCCGCTTCACCGGCGTCCGTTTCTCCCTCGTGAGTTTACATGCGCTTATAGGGTGAAACTCCCTTATCGGACGAAACGTCGGAAATCTTCCGAAGAGTTGGGTTCTACCAACTTGTTTTATGTTCCTATGGGCTACCCTAACACAACCAAGCATCTGGTTCCACAATGCTACCCCCTTTCGACGCTGTTACCGCGTGTATCCGTATAAGTCTGGTATTTCTCCTCCGGGTCTAGGTTTTCACCGGAGGGGGGCTACGGAGCGTCCGGAACCTTTCACAAGCTAGAGGGTGCCATAACATGTTAGTATAGGTGTGTTGTGGTCTTTGGATGGCAAAGATTGCACTCCGGGGTGTGACCCGCTTCACCGGCGTCCGTTTCTCCCTCGTGAGTTTACATGCGCTTATAGGGTGAAACTCCCTTATCGGACGAAACGTCGGGAATCTTCCGAAGAGTTGGGTTCTACCAACTTGTTTTATGTTCCTATGGGCTACCCTAACACAACCAAGCAGCTGGTTCCACAATGCTACCCCCTTTCGACGCCGTTACCGCGTGTATCCGTATAAGTCCGGTATTTCTCCTGCGGGTCTAGGTTTTCACCGGAGGGGGGCTACGGAGCGTCCGGAACCTTTCACAAGCTAGAGGGTGCCATAACATGTTATTATATGTGTGTTGTGGTCTTTGGATGGCAAAGATTGCACTCCGGGGTGTGACCCGCTTCACCGGCGTCCGTTTCTCCCTCGTGAGTTTACATGCGCTTATAGGGTGAAAGTCCCTTATCGGACGAAACGTCGGGAATCTTCCGAAGAGTTGGGTTCTACCAACTTGTTTTATGTTCCTATGGGATACCCTAACACAACCAAGCAGCTGGTTCCACAATGCTACCCCCTTTCGACGCCGTTACCGCGTGTATCCGTATAAGTCCGGTATTTCTCCTGCGGGTCTAGGTTTTCACCGGAGGGGGGCTACGGAGCGTCCGGAACCTTTCACAAGCTATAGGGTGCCATAACATGTTAGTATAGGTGTGTTGTGGTCTTTGGATGGCAAAGATTGCACTCCGGGGTGTGACCCGCTTCACCGGCGTCCGTTTCTCCCTCGTGAGTTTACATGCGCTTATAGGGTGAAACTCCCTTATCGGACGAAACGTCGGGAATCTTCCGAAGAGTTGGGTTCTACCAACTTGTTTTATGTTCCTATGGGCTACCCTAACACAACCAAGCAGCTGGTTCCACAATGCTACCCCCTTTCGACGCCGTTACCGCGTGTATCCGTATAAGTCCGGTATTTCTCCTGCGGGTCTAGGTTTTCACCGGAGGGGGGCTACGGAGCGTCCGGAACCTTTCACAAGCTAGAGGGTGCCATAACATGTTATTATATGTGTGTTGTGGTCTTTGGATGGCAAAGATTGCACTCCGGGGTGTGACCCGCTTCACCGGCGTCCGTTTCTCCCTCGTGAGTTTACATGCGCTTATAGGGTGAAACTCCCTTATCGGACGAAACGTCGGGAATCTTCCGAAGAGTTGGGTTCTACCAACTTGTTTTATGTTCCTATGGGCTACCCTAACACAAACAAGCAGCTGGTTACACAATGCTACCCCCTTTCGACGCCGTTACCGCGTGTATCCGTATAAGTCCGGTATTTCTCCTGCGGGTCTAGGTTTTCACCGGAGGGGGGCTACAGAGCGTCCGGAACCTTTCACAAGCTAGAGGGTGCCATACAATGTTATTATATGTGTGTTGTGGTCTTTGGATGGCAAAGATTGCACTCCGGGGTGTGACCCGCTTCACCGGCGTCCGTTTCTCCCTCGTGAGTTTACATGCGCTTATAGGGTGAAACTCCCTTATCGGACGAAACGTCGGGAATCTTCCGAAGAGTTGGGTTCTACCAACTTGTTTTATGTTCCTATGGGCTACCCTAACACAACCAAGCATCTGGTTCTACAATGCAACACCATTTCGACGCTGTTACCGCGTGTATCCGTATAAGTCTGGTATTTCTCCTGCGGGTCTAGGTTTTCACCGGAGGGGGGCTACGGAGCATCCGGAACCTTTCACAAGCTAGAGGGTGCCATAACATGTTAGTATAGGTGTGTTGTGGTCTTTGGATGGCAAAGATTGCACTCCGGGGTGTGACCCGCTTCACCGGCGTCCGTTTCTCCCTCGTGAGTTTACATGCGCTTATAGGGTGAAACTCCCTTATCGGACGAAACGTCGGGAATCTTCCGAAGAGTTGGGTTCTACCAACTTGTTTTATGTTCCTATGGGATACCCTAACACAACCAAGCAGCTGGTTCCACAATGCTACCCCCTTTCGACGCTGTTACCGCGTGTATCCGTATAAGTCTGGTATTTCTCCTGCGGGTCTAGGTTTTCACCGGAGGGGGGCTACGGAGCGTCCGGGTCCCCACACAAGCTAGAGGGTGGCATAACATGTTAGTATAGGTGTGTTGTGGTCTTTGGATGGCAAAGATTGCACTCCGGGGTGTGACCCGCTTCACCGGCGTCCGTTTCTCCCTCGTGAGTTTACATGCGCTTATAGGGCGAAAGTCCCTTATCGGACGAAACGTCGGGAATCTTCCGAAGAGTTGGGTTCTAACAACTTGTTTTATGTTCCTATGGGCTACCCTAACACAAACAAGCATCTGGTTACACAATGCTACCCCCTTTCGACGCCGTTACCGCGTGTATCCGTATAAGTCCGGTATTTCTCCTGCGGGTCTAGGTTTTCACCGGAGGGGGGCTACGGAGCGTCCGGAACCTTTCACAAGCTAGAGGGTGCCATACCATGTTATTATATGTGTGTTGTGGTCTTTGGATGGCAAAGATTGCACTCCGGGGTGTGACCCGCTTCACCGGCGTCCGTTTCTCCCTCGTGAGTTTACATGCGCTTATAGGGTGAAACTCCCTTATCGGACGAAACGTCGGGAATCTTCCGAAGAGTTGGGTTCTAACAACTTGTTTTATGTTCCTATGGGCTACCCTAACACAACCAAGCATCTGGTTCCACAATGCTACCCCCTTTCGACGCTGTTACCGCGTGTATCCGTATAAGTCTGGTATTTCTCCTGCGGGTCTAGGTTTCACCGGAGGGGGGCTACGGAGCGTCCGGAACCTTTCACAAGATAGAGGGTGCCATAACATGTTAGTATAGGTGTGTTGTGGTCTTTGGATGGCAAAGATTGCACTCCGGGGTGTGACCCGCTTCACCGGCGTCCGTTTCTCCCTCGTGAGTTTACATGCGCTTATAGGGTGAAACTCCCTTATCGGACGAAACGTCGGGAATCTTCCGAAGAGTTGGGTTCTACCAACTTGTTTTATGTTCCTATGGGCTACCCTAACACAACCAAGCAGCTGGTTCCACAATGCTACCCCCTTTCGACGCTGTTACCGCGTGTATCCGTATAAGTCTGGTATTTCTCCTGCGGGTCTAGGTTTTCACCGGAGGGGGGCTACGGAGCGTCCGGAACCTTTCACAAGCTAGAGGGTGGCATAACATGTTAGTATAGGTGTGTTGTGGTCTTTGGATGGCAAAGATTGCACTCCGGGGTGTGACCCGCTTCACCGGCGTCCGTTTCTCCCTCGTGAGTTTACATGCGCTTATAGGGTGAAAGTCCCTTATCGGACGAAACGTCGGGAATCTTCCGAAGAGTTGGGTTCTACCAACTTGTTTTATGTTCCTATGGGATACCCTAACACAACCAAGCAGCTGGTTCCACAATGCTACCCCCTTTCGACGCCGTTACCGCGTGTATCCGTATAAGTCCGGTATTTCTCCAGCGGGTCTAGGTTTTCACAGGAGAGGGGCTACGGAGCGTCCGGGTCCCCACACAAGCTAGAGGGTGGCATAACATGTTAGTATAGGTGTGTTGTGGTCTTTGGATGGCAAAGATTGCACTCCGGGGTGTGACCCGCTTCACCGGCGTCCGTTTCTCCCTCGTGAGTTTACATGCGCTTATAGGGTGAAACTCCCTTATCGGACGAAACGTCGAGAATCTTCCGAAGAGTTGGGTTCTACCAACTTGTTTTATGTTCCTATGGGCTACCATAACACAAACAAGCAGCTGGTTCCACAATGCTACCCCCTTTCGACGCCGTTACTGCGTGTATCCGTATAAGTCCGGTATTTCTCCTGCGGGTCTAGGTTTTCACCGGAGGGGGGCTACGGAGCGTCCGGAACCTTTCACAAGCTAGAGGGTGCCATAACATGTTATTATATGTGTGTTGTGGTCTTTGGATGGCAAAGATTGCACTCCGGGGTGTGACCCGCTTCACCGGCGTCCGTTTCTCCCTCGTGAGTTTACATGCGCTTATAGGGTGAAAGTCCCTTATCGGACGAAACGTCGGGAATCTTCCGAAGAGTTGGGTTCTACCAACTTGTTTTATGTTCCTATGGGATACCCTAACACAACCAAGCAGCT
Source organism: Alopecurus myosuroides (assembly GCA_028641055.1). Taxonomy (NCBI): domain Eukaryota; kingdom Viridiplantae; phylum Streptophyta; class Magnoliopsida; order Poales; family Poaceae; genus Alopecurus; species Alopecurus myosuroides. Next base: position 18,506,659 of record CM054057.1, read on the forward strand.
GGTTCCACAATGCTACCCCCTTTCGACGCCGTTACCGCGTGTATCCGTATAAGTCCGGTATTTCTCCTGCGGGTCTAGGTTTTCACCGGAGGGGGGCTACGGAGCGTCCGGAACCTTTCACAAGCTAGAGGGTGCCATAACATGTTATTATATGTGTGTTGTGGTCTTTGGATGGCAAATATTGCACTCCGGGGTGTGACCCGCTTCACCGGCGTCCGTTTCTCCCTCGTGAGTTTACATGCGCTTATAGGGTGAAACTCCCTTATCGGACGAAACGTCGGGAATCTTCCGAAGAGTTGGGTTATACCAACTTGTTTTATGTTCCTATGGGCTACCCTAACACAACCAAGCATCTGGTTCCACAATGCTACCCCCTTTCGACGCTGTTACCGCGTGTATCCGTATAAGTCTGGTATTTCTCCTGCGGGTCTAGGTTTTCACCGGAGGGGGGCTACGGAGCGTCCGGAACCTTTCACAAGCTAGAGGGTGCCATAACATGTTAGTATAGGTGTGTTGTGGTCTTTGGATGGCAAAGATTGCACTCCGGGGTGTGACCCGCTTCACCGGCGTCCGTTTCTCCCTCGTGAGTTTACATGCGCTTATAGGGTGAAACTCCCTTATCGGACGAAACGTCGGGAATCTTCCGAAGAGTTGGGTTCTACCAACTTGTTTTATGTTCCTATGGGCTACCCTAACACAACCAAGCAGCTGGTTCCACAATGCTACCCCCTTTCGACGTTGTTACCGCGTGTATCCGTATAAGTCTGGTATTTCTCCTGCGGGTCTAGGTTTTCACCGGAGGGGGGCTACGGAGCGTCCGGGTCCCCACACAAGCTAGAGGGTGGCATAACATGTTAGTATAGGTGTGTTGTGGTCTTTGGATGGCAAAGATTGCACTCCGGGGTGTGACCCGCTTCACCGGCGTCCGTTTCTCCCTCGTGAGTTTACATGCGCTTATAGGGTGAAAGTCCCTTATCGGACGAAACGTCGGGAATCTTCCGAAGAGTTGGGTTCTACCAACTTGTTTTATGTTCCTATGGGCTACCCTAACACAAACAAGCAGCTGGTTACACAATGCTACCCCCTTTCGACGCCGTTACCGCGTGTATCCGTATAAGTCCGGTATTTCTCCTGCGGGTCTAGGTTTTCACCGGAGGGGGGCTACGGAGCGTCCGGAACCTTTCACAAGATAGAGGGTGCCATACCATGTTATTATATGTGTGTTGTGGTCTTTGGATGGCAAAGATTGCACTCCGGGGTGTGACCCGCTTCACCGGCGTCCGTTTCTCCCTCGTGAGTTTACATGCGCTTATAGGGTGAAACTCCCTTATCGGACGAAACGTCGGGAATCTTCCGAAGAGTTGGGTTCTACCAACTTGTTTTATGTTCCTATGGGCTACCCTAACACAACCAAGCATCTGGTTCCACAATGCTACCCCCTTTCGACGCTGTTACCGCGTGTATCCGTATAAGTCTGCTATTTCTCCTGCGGGTCTAGGTTTTCACCGGAGGGGGGCTACGGAGCGTCCGGAACCTTTCACAAGCTAGAGGGTGCCATAACATGTTATTATAGGTGTGTTGTGGTCTTTGGATGGCAAAGATTGCACTCCGGGGTGTGACCCGCTTCACCGACGTCCGTTTCTCCCTCGTGAGTTTACATGCGCTTATAGGGTGAAAGTCCCTTATCGGACGAAACGTCGGGAATCTTCCGAAGAGTTGGGTTCTACCAACTTGTTTTATGTTCCTATGGGATACCCTAACACAACCAAGCAGCTGGTTCCACAATGCTACCCCCTTTCGACGCTGTTACCGCGTGTATCCGTATAAGTCTGGTATTTCTCCTGCGGGTCTAGGTTTTCACCGGAGGGGGGCTACGGAGCGTCCAGAACCTTTCACAAGCTAGAGGGTGGCATAACATGTTAGTATAGGTGTGTTGTGGTCTTTGGATGGCAAATATTGCACTCCGGGGTGTGACCCGCTTCACCGGCGTCCGTTTCTCCCTCGTGAGTTTACATGCGCTTATAGGGTGAAAGTCCCTTATCGGACGAAACGTCGGGAATCTTCCGAAGAGTTGGGTTCTACCAACTTGTTTTATGTTCCTATGGGATACCCTAACACAACCAAGCAGCTGGTTCCACAATGCTACCCCCTTTCGACGCCGTTACCGCGTGTATCCGTATAAGTCCGGTATTTCTCCAGCGGGTCTAGGTTTTCACAGGAGAGGGGCTACGGAGCGTCCGGGTCCCCACACAAGCTAGAGGGTGGCATAACATGTTAGTATAGGTGTGTTGTGGTCTTTGGATGGCAAAGATTGCACTCCGGGGTGTGACCCGCTTCACCGGCGTCCGTTTCTCCCTCGTGAGTTTACATGCGCTTATAGGGTGAAACTCCCTTATCGGACGAAACGTCGGGAATCTTCCGAAGAGTTGGGTTCTACCAACTTGTTTTATGTTCCTATGGGCTACCATAACACAAACAAGCAGCTGGTTCCACAATGCTACCCCCTTTCGACGCCGTTACCGCGTGTATCCGTATAAGTCCGGTATTTCTCCTGCGGGTCTAGGTTTTCACCGGAGGGGGGCTACGGAGCGTCCGGAACCTTTCACAAGCTAGAGGGTGCCATACCATGTTATTATATGTGTGTTGTGGTCTTTGGATGGCAAAGATTGCACTCCGGGGTGTGACCCGCTTCACCGGCGTCCGTTTCTCCCTCGTGAGTTTACATGCGCTTATAGGGTGAAACTCCCTTATCGGACGAAACGTCGGGAATCTTCCGAAGAGTTGGGTTCTACCAACTTGTTTTATGTTCCTATGGGCTACCCTAACACAACCAAGCATCTGGTTCCACAATGCTACCCCCTTTCGACGCCGTTACCGCGTGTATCCGTATAAGTCCGGTATTTCTCCTGCGGGTCTAGGTTTTCACCGGAGGGGGGCTACGGAGCGTCCGGAACCTTTCACAAGCTAGAGGGTGCCATAACATGTTATTATATGTGTGTTGTGGTCTTTGGATGGCAAAGATTGCACTCCGGGGTGTGACCCGCTTCACCGGCGTCCGTTTCTCCCTCGTGAGTTTACATGCGCTTATAGGGTGAAAGTCCCTTATCGGACGAAACGTCGGGAATCTTCCGAAGAGTTGGGTTCTACCAACTTGTTTTATGTTCCTATGGGATACCCTAACACAACCAAGCAGCTGGTTCCACAATGCTACCCCCTTTCGACGCCGTTACCGCGTGTATCCGTATAAGTCCGGTATTTCTCCTGCGGGTCTAGGTTTTCACCGGAGGGGGGCTACGGAGCGTCCGGAACCTTTCACAAGCTAGAGGGTGCCATAACATGTTATTATATGTGTGTTGTGGTCTTTGGATGGCAAAGATTGCACTCCGGGGTGTGACCCGCTTCACCGGCGTCCGTTTCTCCCTCGTGAGTTTACATGCGCTTATAGGGTGAAACTCCCTTATCGGACGAAACGTCGGGAATCTTCCGAAGAGTTGGGTTATACCAACTTGTTTTATGTTCCTATGGGCTACCCTAACACAACCAAGCATCTGGTTCCACAATGCTACCCCCTTTCGACGCTGTTACCGCGTGTATCCGTATAAGTCTGGTATTTCTCCTGCGGGTCTAGGTTTTCACCGGAGGGGGGCTACGGAGCGTCCGGAACCTTTCACAAGCTAGAGGGTGCCATAACATGTTAGTATAGGTGTGTTGTGGTCTTTGGATGGCAAAGATTGCACTCCGGGGTGTGACCCGCTTCACCGGCGTCCGTTTCTCCCTCGTGAGTTTACATGCGCTTATAGGGTGAAACTCCCTTATCGGACGAAACGTCGGGAATCTTCCGAAGAGTTGGGTTCTACCAACTTGTTTTATGTTCCTATGGGATACCCTAACACAACCAAGCAGCTGGTTCCACAATGCTACCCCCTTTCGACGCCGTTACCGCGTGTATCCGTATAAGTCCGGTATTTCTCCAGCGGGTCTAGGTTTTCACAGGAGAGGGGCTACGGAGCGTCCGGGTCCCCACACAAGCTAGAGGGTGGCATAACATGTTAGTATAGGTGTGTTGTGGTCTTTGGATGGCAAAGATTGCACTCCGGGGTGTGACCCGCTTCACCGGCGTCCGTTTCTCCCTCGTGAGTTTACATGCGCTTATAGGGTGAAACTCCCTTATCGGACGAAACGTCGGGAATCTTCCGAAGAGTTGGGTTCTACCAACTTGTTTTATGTTCCTATGGGCTACCATAACACAAACAAGCAGCTGGTTCCACAATGCTACCCCCTTTCGACGCCGTTACCGCGTGTATCCGTATAAGTCCGGTATTTCTCCTGCGGGTCTAGGTTTTCACCGGAGGGGGGCTACGGAGCGTCCGGAACCTTTCACAAGCTAGAGGGTGCCATACCATGTTATTATATGTGTGTTGTGGTCTTTGGATGGCAAAGATTGCACTCCGGGGTGTGACCCGCTTCACCGGCGTCCGTTTCTCCCTCGTGAGTTTACATGCGCTTATAGGGTGAAACTCCCTTATCGGACGAAACGTCGGGAATCTTCCGAAGAGTTGGGTTCTACCAACTTGTTTTATGTTCCTATGGGCTACCCTAACACAACCAAGCATCTGGTTCCACAATGCTACCCCCTTTCGACGCCGTTACCGCGTGTATCCGTATAAGTCCGGTATTTCTCCTGCGGGTCTAGGTTTTCACCGGAGGGGGGCTACGGAGCGTCCGGAACCTTTCACAAGCTAGAGGGTGCCATAACATGTTAGTATAGGTGTGTTGTGGTCTTTGGATGGCAAAGATTGCACTCCGGGGTGTGACCCGCTTCACCGGCGTCCGTTTCTCCCTCGTGAGTTTACATGCGCTTATAGGGTGAAACTCCCTTATCGGACGAAACGTCGGGAATCTTCCGAAGAGTTGGGTTCTACCAACTTGTTTTATGTTCCTATGGGCTACCCTAACACAACCAAGCAGCTGGTTCCACAATGCTACCCCCTTTCGACGCTGTTACCGCGTGTATCCGTATAAGTCTGGTATTTCTCCTGCGGGTCTAGGTTTTCACCGGAGGGGGGCTACGGAGCGTCCGGAACCTTTCACAAGCTAGAGGGTGGCATAACATGTTAGTATAGGTGTGTTGTGGTCTTTGGATGGCAAAGATTGCACTCCGGGGTGTGACCCGCTTCACCGGCGTCCGTTTCTCCCTCGTGAGTTTACATGCGCTTATAGGGTGAAAGTCCCTTATCGGACGAAACGTCGGGAATCTTCCGAAGAGTTGGGTTCTACCAACTTGTTTTATGTTCCTATGGGATACCCTAACACAACCAAGCAGCTGGTTCCACAATGCTACCCCCTTTCGACGCCGTTACCGCGTGTATCCGTATAAGTCCGGTATTTCTCCTTCGGGTCTAGGTTTTTCACCGGAGGGGGGCTACGGAGCGTCCGGAACCTTTCACAAGCTAGAGGGTGGCATAACATGTTAGTATAGGTGTGTTGTGGTCTTTGGATGGCAAAGATTGCACTCCGGGGTGTGACCCGCTTCACCGGCGTCCGTTTCTCCCTCGTGAGTTTACATGCGCTTATAGGGTGAAAGTCCCTTATCGGACGAAACGTCGGGAATCTTCCGAAGAGTTGGGTTCTACCAACTTGTTTTATGTTCCTATGGGATACCCTAACACAACCAAGCAGCTGGTTCCACAATGCTACCCCCTTTCGACGCCGTTACCGCGTGTATCCGTATAAGTCCGGTATTTCTCCAGCGGGTCTAGGTTTTCACCGGAGGGGGGCTACGGAGCGTCCGGGTCCCCACACAAGCTAGAGGGTGGCATAACATGTTAGTATAGGTGTGTTGTGGTCTTTGGATGGCAAAGATTGCACTCCGGGGTGTGACCCGCTTCACCGGCGTCCGTTTCTCCCTCGTGAGTTTACATGCGCTTATAGGGTGAAACTCCCTTATCGGACGAAACGTCGGGAATCTTCCGAAGAGTTGGGTTCTACCAACTTGTTTTATGTTCCTATGGGATACCCTAACACAACCAAGCAGCTGGTTCCACAATGCTACCCCCTTTCGACGCCGTTACCGCGTGTATCCGTATAAGTCCGGTATTTCTCCAGCGGGTCTAGGTTTTCACCGGAGGGGGGCTACGGAGCGTCCGGTATTCCTATGGAGTCCGGCGCATCTTCCGAGAGGTTATAAGTTGAGAGGTATATTCCCAAAGTTTGACAAACTCCTAGATGTTTTGGATGGAGAGGCCCGCGGAGATGTCAATTTGGGAGATCCAAGCGTCGTTGAGGATCGCATTCCGAACGCTCCAAGTCTTGCGTTTAGATAGGGCGAAGGTTGTGGTCCCCCGGTCGGTATGATTCCGAACAATATTCTACTAACACGTTCTCTTGTAGGACTAGACTTGATTAGAAGTAGACTGCACTAGTTGTGCCTGTCGCGACAGGGTGATAGTACGGCAGACTGGTTTTCGTCCATATTACTCTATCTTCACGACTTTTTGTTGTTGTTGCGATGAGTATGTTGATAACGAGCTGGACACAATAATATTAACTTGCAGTAAAAATATTTATGAGAAAATTGGTTCCTGAACAGAATATTAGAGAGCATTGACTTGCAAGAATATCGCTTTCGAGTAAAAAAATAAGAAAAAACTACCTAAGCCGACGGCTTGCCGTCGGCGTAGGTATAGAAATTTTTTTATAACACGCACGCGTGCAACGCGCAGGGAGGGAAAAAAAACTGACAAGCTATGCCGACGGCTTGCCGTCGGCGTATGTGTTGAATTTTTTTTTTAAACACGCACGCGTGTATACAGAGGATCGACTTAACGCGCGGAGAAAAAAAAGAAAATAACGAAACCTAACGCTACCCCCCGCGCGTCTTCCTCCCAGCTTCACCCCCGCGCGCCGCCGCCGCCGCCGTCCGGCGCCTCCCCGTCCACCACCGCCGCCGTCCGTCCCCTCCCCGTCCGCCGTCGCCTCCCCGTACGCTGCCGCCGCCTCCCCCCAGCCCCTCTCGCGCCGCCCCGTCCCCGTCCCCGCGCGTCCCCGTCCCCCGCGCCACCCCGGCCGCCGCGTCCCCGTCCCCGCGCCTCCCGGCCGCCAATCGGAGGAGGAGAGCAAGTGGCAGCGAAGGCTACCGTCGATCGGAGGAGGAGAGCAAGGGGCAGCGAAGCCTACCGTCGATTCGATTTGCTTTGCTTTCCCCTCCCTCTAATTGTATCGGTTCGATCCTTCCTCCCTTTTCTGGTTAATTCTGTCACCGATCCGTCTAGTATAGCTATTGCTTATAATGTTCTTAGCGCAAAAGAACTTGCCTGTTGCTCATAGGAATGTTCTTAGTGCAACGGAAACTGCCCTTTGCTTATAGGGATGTGAGCTAGTATATGATCATCAATTGGAGTCTTTGCCGACATATTTTACTGCACACAACCGTTAATAGCACTGCATCACTAATTTATTCACATTTTGCGTTGTACATGTAGACTGGAAACTCTGAAGAGGCATCTACCAGTAGCATTACCAGAGGGATTGGACGAACTTCAAAAAATCGCTACGCGATTCGAAGAGGCGGTCTACACCTCAGCACCCAGCCAGGTAATTTGCCTATCTTCGCTAACCTCTCAGCAGAGCAAAACGTTTGGTTATGGCGAGTCAAACAGGCCGGTTTATTGGCTCATACAAATTAGGGCAAAAAACTGCCTCCAGATGTTGTACAAGTTTTCCACGCCATATTTAAGTACCTTTAGCAGTTTCCCTTTTTATTGGCGAGCCTTGGATGTGCCAACGCCCACACTCGAGCCATTTGGAGCACATCACAAATTATATTAGCATTTTCTAAACACTGTCCCCATGCTTGCCAGAACAAATGCAGATTGTCTCCATTTGCACTACCACCTATGGTTATCTTAATAGTAAATACAGAATATCAAACACCGGAAGAGCTAAGACACCTGATTGTGTACTGTTAAACCACTGAAACCAAGAATTCAGCCGTACATAAGCCCTTTCAAGGAAAGCCGATATCTTTTCAGCTTCCTCACCCGAAAACTGGTGTGCATGTATGCCACTGGCCAAGTCTGAGATGGAAAATAAACACACATTAACAAAATTTTCATGCTTGGCCAATGCAAAAAATTCTCTCAACACAAAATTTTATACACATGCACCAAAACCAAAATAGGTGCAAATTGCAAATGTAAAACAGAAAATCTAGGAAAGAATTTAGATATCTCAATTCTAAAAACTTGTGAGAACGAGATGTCATAAAAATGAAGAGCAAGGGAGGAACCAATGTCATAAAACAGATGTCATAAAAACTGAGCAAGGGGCGCCGTCCCAATTAACAAAGCACCCGAGCTACGAGCCTACGGATTTGTTCTGCATATTATGTGCTATTAGATTTGGCATATTATCTGCATATTATAGATATCTGTTTTTCTAATTCGCATATTATGTGCTACAGGATATGGGGTAGGAGCCGCCAGGACACGCCATCGATCTTTGACCCCGCCGCCGTTGTTCGACTACGTCCTCTACCGCCGCGGGTGAGCTAGAACTCTGTCTTCTCCCTCGCACTTTTTTTTGTCGCGTCACCTAGGTGTCATTTCCCGTCCGCAAGCGTTACGAAGATAAATATGCAATAGTGGTAGGCATATTTTGAACCGTAACGCTTGCGGCATTCACGGGACAGTCGGCGGATGCGTAGTTGGGTACGTTTTCCATGTTCTGCTCCGGTCTGGGTCAGGATTTCGGTAGCGCTTCCCCGTTGTTCTCCTTATGCACATTCTCTCGGCTTTTTGCCGAGACGTGTATCGGGAGAGCAGCGGGGAGGTGCTGCCGAAATTCTGTCTCGGATCGGGGTAGAGCATGGAAAACGTACTCAATCTACGGATCCGGCGGCTGCTAGGACCCTTGACCTATTAGATATGTAGGTTTTGCCGCTAGGAAATAAAAATATCATGCATTTAATTTCATGCTATTATTTGAGATGATTACAGCAGATTATTTGACCTGTCTCGAATACAATATGTGTTGTTTGCCTCGCAATACAGCAGATTATGGCTGATAATGGTTGGATGTTCACTGGCCGAAAAAATGCGATGGAAAGAACAGATGAGTGGGTATGGAAGACTAATTTCTTAGTGAGGGAGTTAGGGCGTGGTTCAAAGTCGGGCATCCGTCCAGGTTGCCCTTGCGCTCGATGCAAGCTGCGTCTTCGTAAGGGAAAGCAAGATATGACTAAACACCTATGGTCTTATGGGTATTGGGCGGAGTACACCACGACGATCGACTTTGCTGAGTACGAACGTGAAAATGGTAGGGTGATGCGGCAGCGGATCAATGGCATTGAGGATGATGGGATAAGAAACTTCCTAGAAGATCTCCGTGATGCCGACATACCAGATTCGCCACCTTCACGGGAGGAACCATCCGAACCGAGTGAACCAGAGGAACCAGAGCCAACCGCACAGTCCTATTTTCGTATGATGTCCTCGGGTCAGAGGCCTCTGTACGATGGTGCAAAAATTTGTCAGCTCGATGCCATCTCCCAAGCCCTAGCCGAAAAGCTCAAGCACGGCAATACCCGTTCATGCTTTGAATCTCATCTGCAAACATATGGTAACATGCTGCCTGAAGGACATTGTTTGCCTAAAAGCATGTACGAAACAAAGAAAATCCTGCGAGAGCTGAACATGGATTATGAGAAGATAGATTGCTGTCCTAAAGGCTGCGTTTTGTTTCGGCAACAGTTTGCGGAAGACAAGTACTGTATCAAGTGTGGGGCCTCTAGGTATCATGAGGTAAATGGACGTGATGGTCAGAAGAGGCAGACAAAAGTCCCCATGAAGATTCTTCGGTACCTCCCGTTCATAAAAAGAATCCAGCGACTTTACATGAATAAGGAGTCTGCCACCCAGATGACCTGGCACAAGAATGGGAAGAGATACGAGGACGAGCACGGACGGATAAAGATGGGACATCCATCTGATGGTATGGCATGGAAGAATTTCGATGCAAAATACCCTGAGGAGGCAGCCGAGGCTCGGAACGTCAGAATTGCGATAGCAACCGATGGTTTCAATCCGTATGGTATGTCGACTGCCTCGTACAGCTGCTGGCCCGTGTTTGTTATTCCGCTCAACCTCCCTCCCGGAGTCCTAATGCAAAGGAAGAACATATTCCTGTCATTGATCATTCCAGGGCCTGAATACCCTGGGAAGAATTTGAGTGTCTATTTGCAGCCGCTTGTGGATGATCTAAACCACTCTTGGCACCACGGTACCTTCACATACGACCGTGCATCGAAGAGGAACTTTTTGATGAAAGTTTGGTTCCAGTATTCCATGCACGACATGCCGGGGTACGCCCTATTCTGCGGATGGTGTACAGCTGGTAAGTTCCCATGCCCAGTGTGCAGGAACCGGCTTGAGTTTCTTTGGCTAAGCGCGGGTAAGAAGTATTCCGCGTTTGACACGCATCGAAAGTTTCTCAAAAGAAGACATCGGTTTAGAGATGACGAAAAGAACTTTAAGAAGGGCAGAGTTGAGCGTGTAGAGGCAGAGATACCAACTTTTGATGGTGCAGTTGTTGATGCCGAGCTAAGTGCTCTCGTGCTTGCTCAGGGAAATGGCCCACGATATTCGGGATATGGTGTGGACCACAACTGGACTCACGTGGCAAGCATTACGCAACTCCCATATTACAAGGACCTCGAACTTCCCCATAACATCGATGTGATGCACACCGAGAAGAATGTCGGAGAGTCTCTGTTTCACACTGTCCTGAACATTCCTGAGAAGTCAAAGGACAATGTGAAGGCTAGAGTCGATGTTCAGAAGCTCTGTGATAGGGAGAGATTACACATGCAGGAACCTGAGGGCCGTCGAAAAAACTGGTTCAAGCCGCATGCCTTCTACTGCCTTAATAGTATCCAAAAGAAAGAGGCGTTCATGTGGCTCAAATACGTCGTGATGTTGCCTGATGGATATTGTTCGAATATAAGTAGGGGAGTCAATCTTTCAACGGGAAAAGTCAACGGGCTCAAGAGTCACGACTATCATATATGGATTGAGCGGCTGATGCCGGTGATGGTTCGAGGGTATCTCCCCGAACGTGTCTGGCGTGTGCTCGCGGAGTTGAGCCATTTCTTCCGCACGCTTTGTGCTAAGCAGATATGTCCCCTGATGATTAAGAAGCTGCATGAGCTAGTGCCGGAGTTGCTATGCAACTTAGAGATGATATTTCCGCCTGGCTTCTTTACTCCGATGGCACATCTTGTTGTGCATCTCGCGAACGAGGCACTATTGGGTGGACCGGTGCAATTTCGTTGGCAGTTTTGTATTGAGAGAGAGTTTAAGTATATTCGAACCAAGTGTGGAAACAAAAATAAGATTGAAGCATGCATAGCTGAGGCAACTGTCCTCCAGGAGATGGCAGACGCCAGGCTAACCTACTTTCCCGATGATGTTCCCACTATGCATAACCAGGCCTCTCGGTACAATGTTGATGAGCCCAAGCAAGACCCCAAGCTCCTCCTCTTCCAGTTTCCCGGTGGCAAGGCCGGTGGCGCAAAGAAGTATAACTTGACCTTCGAAGAGCAGGAGTGCATAATGCTCTATGTGCTTCAAAACATGAAAGAAGTGACCCGCGACGAGCAAAATGAGGCGGGCAGTTTCCTTAGGTAAAATGGTGAACAAAGTATCTTTTCAACTAGTATCTTGGTTTTGGTCTAATACGTATATTGTCCTTTTAGGCAATTCACCGATGAAATGTGGCCGGGAACTGTGGACCCCGATGAAGCCGAGCTGGACACTCTTATGAAAGAGGGTGCCCCCGGAAAGAAAAATTTCACGGCTTGGTTTAGGGAAAAGGTAAACTCTAACCTGTCCCTCCTACCTTGCAATCCGTGTCTTGTCCATCTTATTACACGTAACTAATGCACAGAACAATTTGTACCAAACTTGTAGGGAGGTGATCCCACTATTGTGATGTCGGATGAGTTGAGATGTGTCTCCCAAGGTTGTAATCGTAAAGTTGAGATGTATGAGAAGTATGACGTGAATGGGTTTCGCTTCCATACAGAGTCTCACCAGAACAGTCGGCCCAATGCAAAAACTATAAATACCGGGGTCTTCACCAAAGGAGCCGGAGAGTTTGATTACTATGGGAGGTTACAAAACGTATACGAGGTGACGTACAATAATACGAACATAGAACTCAAGCTCGTCGTGTTCAGATGCCACTGGTTTGACCCAACGGAGCATGGACTGAGAAAAACCCCTTCCATTGGGTTAGTTGAAGTTAAGCCTTCAACCACCTATAGTCGATCCGATGTCTTTGTTGTGGCTCACCAAGCGAAGCAGGTTTATTATTTGCCCTACCCATGCAAGAAAGATGGACTCAATGGATGGGAAGTCGTGTTCCATGTATCACCACATGGTAAGCTACCCATGCCCTCGGACGATGATTACAACAACATCGACCCTAAAACATATGAGGGGATTTTCTACCAAGAGCAAGAGAGCTTTGGGGACTTTGGCATACAAGATCTTGTGGACCTCGAGAACGAATCACAAACAGGCGGTGAGGCAGTGATGGATCTAAAGGACATAGATATGCTCAACAAGTTTCATTCGGACATTGCCAATGATGAGCCTCCACCGTGCGATGAGCATCCACCGTACTACTCACGTGATAGTGATTCTGATAGTGACAATGAGAACACAAGATTTAACTATGAGAGTGATGGTGAGGGTCTTTTATGTTTATGCTTAGTATTTAATTTCTCTCATGTAGTTAGCTTAATACTTATTTTCCTTGCATTCTTTATTATGCTTACTATATATTTTTGAACATGCTTATTAATTGTTTACCCTTTGTCAATGCAGGTGATTGAGCAATATGAGCGGCAAGGAATCCTCGGCCACCTTGAGCAAGTCGCAGCGCCGGCGGTTTGCGAACCCGCGTTACACTCAGGAGGGGGGTGAGAGAGGAGGTGCACGGCGAGGTGGAGGGGTAGCTTCTGATGCACTTCCCCAGAGGGGACGCCGAGGTGGAGGCCGAGGTGGAGGACGAGCTGGAGGACGACTAGGTGGACGGGCACGAGTGGAGGAGTCTCCTGAGGCCGAGGCGGAGGAGCAGTCTCGAGACGAGGAGGTGGAGGCCGAGGTGGAGGCCGAGGTGGAGGCCGAGGTGGAGGCCGAGGTGGAGGACGAGGATTCTGGAGAGGAGAACCCCGAGGCTCCGAAGAAGCTAAAGTTACGTGGGGAATCCGGGGTACCTGATGAGTCACAGGAACCTGCACCGGAGGCGAGAACCCTCATTAAGGGCAACGGCAAAAGGTAAATGACTACCCATTTTGAACACGGTAATTTCATGTTGACGTGTATTAATGTTTCATTATTGTGCAGCACTTGGATTTATCCACCGGGGATCAAGCGTACTCCTAACAGCCTGGTTGGATCTCTGCTTAGGAAGTATTGGCCGGGCTATTACTCTCCCGTCCCCGGTGGCGAGAGGGTTCTAGCCAACAGTTGGCCCGACTATCAGGCCGCCCCTTGGGTTGGCTACGAGTCAGCTGCTGACGCTGTTATCACCAGGTTTTGGGTAAGACAAACTCTTCAAATTTCTTTTCATAGTTGATAGTTGATGACTCCACCATGCTACCTCATGACTCTCACAATTACTTTTATGCCTAATTTACAGAGATTCTTTAGGGTGCTTCCGGAGGATCAGGAGAAGGCGGACCAGACTTTGCAGGGGGCTTGTAAGAAATTGGTGCCGCAACAGTTCTATAATCAAAAGAATACGTCCATGAACTTATTCAGTTCTGAGAAGTTGGGCAAGAGGGCGCCGAAGCACGAGAATGTGGAGAATCCACCTAACATGACCCTGGATGATTACATGTTGGTAAGTAAATTGTCAAAAAGTTCATATGTTGCTGCTAAGGTGCATTTGCAATTTCTGTGCTTCAAATGAGTATCGATTTTTCAGGTTCGACCCTCGTGGACCTTAGGTAGGGAAGACGCATGGGAAGCGGTGGCGACAAAGTGGCTCGGGCAAGACGCCGAGTTCAAAGCCGTGAGCGACCGAAACAAGGCAAACCGTGGCCACGTCGGGACACACCGTGCGGGTGCCTGCGGCCTTGCCAACTTCAAGGAAAAGATGGTATACATGGAACAACCTGCATCTATTTCGTGTTGTTTTCCTACTTGATGAACATAACATTTCCTCTTGTGTTCCTACTTGATACGCAGGCGCAATCTACTGGAGCGTTTGTTTCGGACGTGAAAGCATGGGAAACAATAAAGCTTAAGAAGCCCGATCCATCCAAGCCTCCTCCCGAGGTTCCCGAGTACTACGGCAACGCAAAGGACAAGTTGGATTTGTACTGCTCGACTTTCCAGACTTTCCATCCGCATGTGGAAAACCCTTTGGAGCACGAGACCGATATGAGAGCGTTGGTCGTGGCGGGAGGTGGCAGGGAGCATGGGCGTTACTTCCTAGCTGATACGGTGACCCCGCACATGCCTGAGTTGAGCTTGACGCGTGTCAAGTCTACCCTCACCGCCGATGACCCAAAGGTCACGCGTCATCGCCGGCCTTCCCGAGCTGACCACGATGTAAGTTGTCTCAATTTCATCCTATTTTCGACATTCGTTCCTGAGGTGACTGTTCACGAGATTCAATTTTCTTGGGATTGTAGCCTGCTTTCGAGGCGGCCTACGCAGCCGCTTTTGCGGAGTATGAGACGGCGTATAACGAGTGGCTGCAGGTCTCACAGGCATACGCCGAGTATAGAGAGATGCTCGATAATGTAAGTTACAACCTGTTGTTTCTATAAAATATTACAAGTCTCATTCCCCGTGGTTTGAACCTTCATATCTACAACGCCTAACATCTACCCTATCTTGCACGCGACCCGCATGTTTCTTATCACTGGTGAGAGGCCGACGTCGCTACCAGAGGCACCACCGATCCCGGGGCCGGCGCCACGGGCCCCGTCGAAGGATATGTTCGCTGTTGCATACTACTCATCGACTCCGGTAAGTAATTTGGCAAACTAGTTGTGATCGATATCATGTGCATTCTAACTTGCTAACTTTTGCTCACACATGCATGTAGGGCTCGGGATGCTCCACGCATCGACCCTTTGGTCGTCCTGATGCCTCGCCCACGGGTTCCCGAGAGATCACAGCCTCGCCGAGTTCGTCTCGTCAGACCACACCGGTTCATGGCGGTGCCGATGGTCGTGCCTCGCCGAGTTCCGGGGTTGGTTCGACGGCGGCTACCCAGCGCCAGGCGTCGCCGATTTTCACGAGGTCGGAGATGGGTACCTCGAGCGACGAGGCCGTGTAGCTAGGAGATGGTTGTGCTTGTAAGCACGGTTGAGTAGTGTCGTTGGATCATGTATGCACGATGGTTGGATGATTATGTATGCACGGTTGGATCTTGCTTTTGTGATGTTTGGATTGATATGTACTATTTTGTGTGAAGTCTATGATGTTTCTGTGATGAGATTTAAAATGTACAGCTTTTATAATGTGAATTGATATGGTACAGCAAGAAATAACAGCAACAAATAAAAAAAACAGCTAAATTGCCAGGGGATACGCCGAGGGGAACCCCGTCGGGGTAGGCCTGTGCCCCAGCCCAGGAAGGGGGCTACGCCGAGGGGGAGGCCGTCGGGGTAGGCCTGTGCCCAGTCCAGCTCGCCCCAGACGCCGAGGGGGAGGCCGTCGGCGTACGCAGCTGCGCTGCGTCAGCTGCCGCCACGTGCCCCAGACGCCGAGGGGGTGGCTGTCGGCGTACGCAGCTGCGCAGCGCCAGCTACCGCCACGTGCCCCAGACGCCGAGGGGCGTGGCCGTCGGCGTAGCGGGGACGTAACGGATCCGTCCTGGCCGTCTGTGGGGCCCACCAAACGTATACGCCGAGGGGAACCTATACGCCGACGGCCATAAGGGCTTCGCCGACGGACTTGTACGCCAAGGGGGCTACGCCGAGGGTGGCCGTCGGCGTATGGATACGCCGAGGGGGAACGTGTAGACGCCGACGGCTTCCGGCCGTCGGCGTACCGTCGCATTCCTGTAGTGCGTTCTTGCACGTGTGGGGTATCGATTATGTTTTTCTTCTAAGCAGTCTGTTGACTAGGAATATTTAGCCACGACCACCTTCCGGTGCCGCCCTATATCTGTACCTGGCCTGCATGCCAACTTGAGCACCCTGACAACTAGCCAAGCGGGACAAATTGCATGTCGATGTCACACCACAAAAATATACATGCACCCTGCAGCTGGACCTAGTTTTGCGACCGCTCCGCCGGCTTTTCTCTGCTACAGAAGCAGCCCTGCTAAATGGGGCTTAAAATGCACGTGTGGATAGCCATTCATGCACCAGTTTGAGCAGCCAGCAGCCAGCTCGCTAACTGCACCAGATGTGCCAAGACTAGATAGCTCTCACTACCCATCACCCAAAGCATACGAGTTTAGACCAACCATCCCATGGCCTAGCTCTCATGTGTGCCGCGGCTATATATAAAGATAGGGGAGACGAACGAAGGTGTAGCGCCGGCCTCCCTCCCTTCACCGTCTCTTCCTTCCCATCAATATCTCTTCCCTTCCACTAGAGGATCAGCCAATGGACCCCGGCGCCGATAATGTGTATGTCGAGGGGTGCCCCGGGTGTGCGGTGGATCGGAGGAAGGCGCAGAACCCTGACATCCCCTATAGTAGCTGCATCTATATCGGCCTTGCCACCCTCTGCTCATGTTCGTACACCAATCCACGTCAACCTGCATGATTTCTCCCTAGCTTGATGCAAATACTTAACCTACTCTGATCTTATTATGTTAGCTAAATATATAATGGTTCTTGTACGGAGATGTCTTATTCTCAAGAATTATTTAACTGCACACACACTTCATCTCACTATCTCCTACTTTTCATATCCAATGTTTTTAATATACCTCCTTCGTCCTTTGCAGCTTTGCCTATAACATCATTGTTCCCCTTCTTTTATTACATGGTATGTATTACCATCTGATTTTACTTTATGAATGTGTTTGATATTTACAATGCAAACTTCTACTCAGCATGAAGTCGCAATTATGTTTTCAAATATGTCAGTTTTTCTCGACTGTTGTTGTCATATCTTTCCACACTTAACGCCTCCGAAGTACCCGTTGTCAATAAGCATTCTTATTGCATTTTACACTACTACAGACAAGAGACATGCATGTTGCAAAAAGACCAGAAGATATTGGGTTCTATGCTGGCTTTATTGGTAATTAATTTTCCTATAAATACGAGATATAAATATGATATTATCGAGTTTGATCTTTATAAATGGTGCAAACTCTATAGGAGCGTCATTCATGATCGGTAGAGGTTTGACATCAACTGCATGGGGAATGGTTGCAGATCGTATTGGCAGAAAGCCAGTAATCATGTTCGGCGTTATCTCCGTGTTAGTATAAATATTTGCCGCTTCTTTATGCAATACCCGTTTGCTTTATTAGATCATTCCCTAACTCAACAATTGTTGATATCTTAGGATAGTATTTAATACTTTGTTTGGGCTTAGTGCCACCTACTGGATGGCACTAGTTACAAGATTTCTCCTTGGTGCTTCAAATGGCTTACTTGGTCCAATAAAGGTATGTGGGAATTCGAAAGATCTTAAATCAAGTGAGTAATTGTGTGATACAACACATACGTTATTATGCACTCTAGAGATACTATTCTTTGTTACTTCCCAATATGAGCAACCCTATGTTGGATTATGCATACTTAATGACCATGTTTCTCCCTCATGCAGGCTTATGCGGTAGAAATTTGTCGTCCTGAGCATGAAGCTCTAGCATTGTCACTTGTAAGGGGAAATTCTCATGAGTGCATTACTAACGTATCTTCCTTACATGATCTCGTTTAACATCCAATTGTTCCTAATTTAGGTTAGTGCGGCGTGGGGATTAGGCCTCGTCATTGGTCCAGCTATTGGAGGCTACCTTGCCCTTGTATGCGAGAGAGAATTTAACAGTTGCATAATATATCTATTTTTTTGTAAACACTAACTTCCTCTATTATTATGACAGCCTGCACAAAAGTATCCAAATCTGTTTCCACATGGCTCATTATTTGCAAGGTCTCCTTTTGTATTGTTAGATAAGAATACCATGTATTATTATATTATCAGGTACTCAGTTTTGATTAAATATTGACAGGTTCCCGTATTTCTTACCATGCTTATGCACATCAATCTTTGCCGTCGTTGTTCTGATAAGCTGCATATGGATGCCGGTATGTGAATTACCTTTTCTAGATGATGTTTTCTACACATATTTGAAATGACATATGACGTCTATTAACCATTTGTTTTTTATCAAATCCAAAGTTTTTATGCTATGAAATCCAAAGATCCTATTATCATAAGTATGTCTTGCCAACAATAATTCATGATACTTTTTCCTTTGCATATCTTAGAACCGAACACTTTATGCTTATTATGTACAATTTGTTTATAGTTGAATATCCATACTTTATGAACATAGTTTGCAACGAAATCCATCACCCTTAGATTTTATGTGATTAACATATTTGTATTTACGCACACTTGTTTTTGTGTATATTAAATGGAAAATGAAATTAAGTCTCCATTTTCAAAAACTAATGCTAAGAGTAAAAAACAGAATAACACCTAGCACGAAACAGTTGTAAAATTTCATGATATATACTATTTCATTTTCATTGATAAGATTTAGTACTTCACCTTGGTTCTTCTTATGTATCATCTTGAAATAAAATTTTAGGAGCCGTTACACTAGCATATTACAGTCAGATGGTATTTGAATTTAGGATAAGTATGTTCATTTTTTAATTAAATATTTATTGGAGAAAAAATTCCGTTTCTGAAGTTGCGTCATCATTGATAATCCTTTGTAATTCAGGTATAATTTCCTATATATATTAAATAAATTTAATTTTATTTCAGGAAACACTGCACACACATAAACTAAGTGAAGAAGTTGAACAAAGCGGTACAATTGTTAGAAAGATAAGCTTATTCAAGAATTGGCCATTGATGTCATCCATAATTGTTTATTGCGTCTTCTCCTTTCATGACATGGCTTACACAGAGGTATTATATTTTACGTATTTCAAGGGACTGAAATATTTCAAAAGAGAAACAAGATGGCTAACTGTGCTTTGATATATGCATATGATACTTTGGTAAATCCTACATAAAATAAAGTTAATGAGTGTGGGGAAAATTTAGTGTACATTATGGGCCTACCTATTAGAATCTAAATGTACTTGACGCTCTTAGAATGTTTATTCTATGTTTTCCCCATATATTCATGGTATCTACCATTATGAATATAAAAAATCAAGTGTTTAATTTTCAAAATGAAGTAAGGTGTAGATACATTTTGTGTGTCAACACATATGATGTCTAATATAATATTTTAGTGGCATATGCTCCATAAGTTTTTGGTGTAAATTTTGTGTGTTGTTTCAATGGAAAATTTTAACACAAAATTTTAACACATATTTAATTTTTGGATATCATATATTAAAACTAGCTTGCTTGAAAGAAATTGTTATTGTTACTACAATAA
Organism: Alopecurus myosuroides; assembly: GCA_028641055.1. NCBI lineage: Eukaryota > Viridiplantae > Streptophyta > Magnoliopsida > Poales > Poaceae > Alopecurus > Alopecurus myosuroides. The sequence continues at coordinate 18,526,275 of CM054057.1, forward strand.
CATTTTAGCTTCAAGAGTTAATCTAAGAGAAAATACTAGTAACTAGTAATGCCAATCATAAGGGAAACATTTCATGGGATAGTTGATCAAATGCATAAATAACTACTAAATTTTGTACAAGATTTCAAAAAAAAAAATATGTGCAAATATATATTTAACATTTTTCATATTAGGTGGCTAACACATGTTTCTCTTGATTTGTGCTCTCTTTTTATGTACCTGTATAAAACTTCTGTTAATTATCAGCACTTATGATATTTCAAATCAACTTCAGGTGTTCTCTCTATGGGCAGAAAGTGACAAGAAATATGGTGGACTGAATTTCTCATCAAAGGATGTAGGCCAAGTGCTTGTAATTACAGGTAACAAAAACTTCACAATGATACACAAGATCGAATATCAAGCCATAAGCATAAATTGAGCATGAAAATAATAACTCGAACAATCTTAATATGAACAAATTTCACTAATATTTGTGGATCATATTCCGAGCTCGAGCATGCAATCTTTTTCATTGTCGCATGCATGTGCGAGATGATTTGGGTAATTTTTTCATTTAAAGTTTCTTGTTTATTCTTTTGTCGTATCATATCTTCCATTGTATACTTATGGTTTATTGTATAATAAAAGAAGAGATTTTTTGCACCCATAATAGTTTTCAATGAATGTATGAAAAATATTTCAACCCATGATTTTTTTTAAACAAGTGAACAAATTATCACCACGTGAAGATCTTTTATTTTACACATGATATTTTCCCTTAACCTGTGAACATGTTTCGGAGCAAGTGAACATTTTTTCGTGATCCAAATATTTTCTTGAAACCCCATTTTTTCTTGTGAATATATTTTTTAAACAAGAACATTTATTTTGTAACCCGTAATTTTTCCCAACCACATGAACATATACCCCTGCCAATGGTAAAATGTAAAATATTTAATGAACGGAATCTTTTGGCTATCAATGAGAATTTTGTTTCAATTTTTAATTATTTTCCAAATTTATAAACTCATCATGAAAAAAAATTACAATATTCTTGAACAATCAAATAGAAACATCAAACAATACATGTCATTTAATCGGACCAAAGTCGTCCTAGGATAGGAGCAGTACAAATGAGTCCCCTAGGAGACCGCATAGTCATATATACCGTATTGCTACAAAGTGTACTTGTATGTAGGCACGAGGCCAAATATACGATGCCCTAAGGTCCACCTCGTTTGGGAGATATATATGCTATCAAATGGACAAAAATACTTAGATCTAGATAGTAGCATATACTCCCTCTGTATTAAAATATAAGATTTTTTAGCCATTTCAAAAGAAACATGTTTTAGTGTATAGACTCATATGTAACTTACACTAAAACATGTATGGGTACTTATTTGTCTAAAAACAGCTTATCTTATATTTTGATACAAAGGAAGTAATAGATTAGGTTTCGGATCATAACACCATTACACTGGATGTAGGATTTCTCAAGTAAGGAAATGGACACAGATAGATTAGCGTTGACCTATCCTGATGTAATTCCACATAAAGTTAAATAATGGACGATCATCATACACCTTGCATATTGTAATCGTCAACAAGTCCAAATCCGGTTGCCCTTAAAATAAGATTACCATGGTCTAGGGGTCCACATTTCTCTGCAAGATGTAAAAATAGTACCATGGGATACATACAATATCCCAATCCACTTTTATCGCCACTTTAAAATATACATTGTTCAATCTTATAAGAAGTTGAATCAACACATGTTCTTGTAGTATTTGATGCATTGCAATCTAAAAAATAAATGCATCTATTTCTCTTAAGTGCTCCCATTGTTCCTTTAAAAGAAGACACGGAAAATTTGGTCTTATTCGTCCATTGTAAAGATTGACCTAGTTTATTGAAAAGCTATTAACATCTACAAAGTCAAATCAATGTTATTAAATACATAATAAAAATATATTTTTATTCTCTCTATATAATATTATATATAGTTACTATTAGTTTTTCCTATAAGATCAAAAAATATAATGCCTTGTTTTGAGGAACGGAGTTAGTTTTTTTTATTCAGTACACTGTGAACAAAATCTTTCTTAATTTTTTTCACCTCCTAAGTATTCTTATGTTGATTTACCCTTTAAGAAGAGCGAGCATATGAACATGAACGCACGAATCTTTTCTTATGTCATATCACCATCTTTGTTAGGTAGATAAACAGTAAATCCATGCCACAAAACTTGAAGCTAAACAAAAGTCAGCTTTCTAATATCAGAATGCCTCATTCAGTGCTTCTATTATAAAAGAAGAAACGTCCTCATATAGAACATAGGAACCCAAGAGTCACCATGTCGAGAGGGAATTCTACCCAGATAGACATAAGAACATTAAAAACAGAAGTATTGAGTAATTTAGGCAATTTTAGCATGTGTCAGTACTATAGTGGAAAAAATTATTTAAATGTGGTTACAATAATCAGAAGCTAAATAGACTCGTCATTTCCATTTATAATCCAACTTAAATGTTATGGTTCATTAACATTGAAGTATCTAACCGCTCTGTTTCAGGTGTCAGTTTTCTTTTATATCAAATCTTCATATACCCACGCATCAATAAGATTCTTGGGCCTATCAAATCTACTCGAATAGCAGCTGTGAGAAAACCTACTTTCAGTGATTACTACAATTAATGTCTCTTTTTGCTACGTATCTTAACTATCGTTGTTGAACTTTCAGATTTTGTGCATACCAATTCTCTTTGCCTACCCCTATATGACGTACCTATCAGGAACTGGATTGTCCATCATTCTGAATATTGCATCAATCATAAAATATAATCTTGGAGTGAGTAGTTCATTTCATACTGTTTTTGAATAATTGCTACCTAGAGTTTCAAAATTGACACATGAATGGAAATTCGATATTTGACGAAATCTTTGGCATTGCTTAGCTACCACCTCGTAGCTTACACATAACTCTCTTGTTAAAATTTACTTTTATTATAGAAAATCACGTTGAAGGAAGTTTATCATGTATTAATTATTACTCTCCATGTTATCAGTTTACTATTATTACTGGAAGTTTCATCCTTCAAAATAATGCCGTGGTACGTAACCCTTAAGTTTAAACATTTTATATCAAGTCATATGTCTGCAACTAAATGATGAAAATTCAATTATGAACAGCTTCAGGAGCAAAGAGGAGCTGCAAATGGATTGTCTATGACAGGAATGTCGTTTTTCAATGGAGTTGCTCCCGCTACCGCTGGCATTGTGTGAGTAGAGTTCAAATTGGAACTTTGACCGGTATATCTAAGAAAAATAATCGAATATATTTGACTAGAAATAATGACTCATTGAATAATCATATTTTTTTATAACACTTCATGTCGAGCTCATAGTATTATGGGTATCTTGTGACTATGTCCATGTGGGGGTTTCGTAAGTGGGCGGTGAGCTATTGAGTTAGTTATTCAATGTTTCTCTTAATCCTAGTTTCTTATAACTGTAGGTTCTCGTGGGCAGAGAAACGACATCATGCTTCCTTCTTTCCAGGTAAAATAGTATAGTTTATTTTAGAAAACCTGAAATAGTTTTTTCTTCTTGCCTTCTTAGAAAATATATTAACAAATATAAAATATATATGTAAAATCCTTACGATATATCTTGTCATGTAACTTTTAGCCACATCTTAGAAAATTTAAACGTTCACAACGAATATTTGGTATGGAAACTTCATTGAATACGATGAACTTAGTAATATTAAATGTATGAGGCTCTTCAATGTTGACACAAAGTTGTTCTCGCACTTGGTGAATGCTTTGTGTGCTAAGGGATGTGCTTTGTATCAAATATATATTTGTAAGACTACTTTATATCATTACAAAATTAGCCATGTGCGTTCCTGCATGAATGCGGCAAGGATTGCTCATTTCTCAATAGCACGGCTTCAACACATGATACCCAAAGTTGTAGAGCTTGTATATCTAAGAATGAGATTTGTACACCTTGTGGTACATTTTCCAAAACACATCTACCATTTGTTCATATAACTTGTATCCAGAGCATGGAAAGATTAAAGGACTGATGTCCGAACTATCACTAAGAACACTAAAGTTATGCAGATGGCACTAAGTTGTTGATGGCATGTCCATGACACTAAATTTGCTAGATATGCCCGTTCTAGTCATTTCTTACGCTCGGAGACGTGGATCCTATAGACCAATTTTTTAAATATGTGGCCCTAGGATCTAATACCTGTGTGCGCGGTAGATATACACATTCTTAGAATACTCCATAGCTAGCATGATTCTCCAATGGTGCCTAATCATACCATTAATTAGGTAATGAAAAACTAGAGGAAATGAATGTAAGGTCCCCCAGGACAACTGTTCAAGGACACCTCCGATATGCATACATTCACAATCCCAGATCACACCAGTCGTGAACAACATATCAAGTTGGTACACAGATACAATATCCATTACACGATTGCATAAAACACTTACAAAGGGGCATGGTCACATGACCAAGTCTAACACAATTGCCACGCAGGACAAAGACACAACACACACAGCGGAAGACTAAACACACACAAACGTAGTAGAGCCCAAGTCACGTCTTAACCTACAGGCTGCTGCCCGGGAGACGATGCTAGTTTGCAAGGTCATCAGCTCCGTACTCCTCTTCGTAGATCTCCTTCTGAGACTGCTCCTCGATATCTGGCAAGTTAATACCAGGGACGAAACCAATATGAGTACATTTTAATGTACTCAGCAAGACACCCATCATGTAGCTTACCAAAATGCAAGTATGCTTATATGGTGTAATAGGTAGGCTATACATAGGGTTCACTATCAATGATATATGAAAGACATATCATAGTTGATTTTGAAAATCTCTGTATCTTCGTTGAAGAAGATACTTCAAAAGAAAATAATATGGTTTTCTTTGTCTTGTAGATACCACATGTACAAGAGGTTTTGTAAGGCTTTGTTAAAAGAAATTTTTCTCTTTGCAAAACTTCTTGGAATCAACTTCCAGTTTTTGTTTAGAAAAGAAAGATTTTCTTTTCAAAACTTCTTGTAAAACAACTTCCGGCTTTTCATCAACGGTACCTCCACGGTACAAGATTTCCTCCTTTCAATACTTCATGAGTCCAACACCTTTCTGAAAACTCCTTTTTGAAAACATTGACACAATGCTAGCTACATGGACATTCAACTGTCCATATCCGAGGACGCGGCTATTCCGAATAGTTTGACTCTTCAAAGGTGGACACAATCCACCAGATCCAGTACATCCTCCGTGAACAACCACGGACTGTAACAACAGTATGTAAACATCAGATAATTGATCCTAACGATCCGCTATGTCCAAGCTAGTACATGTCTATCTCTTCAGTTGAGTGTAATCTCCCCGGCAGCAGGTCCCAACCCGCCAAGACAGGAGACTCAACTGCTGCAACCGGAGGGAAAATTAATCCCACTTTTTATGTCCCGTATATAACACCTAGCGACAATCGGTTCGAGGGCTCGACGACCATTATAGAAAATTGAAATAGAGCACACACTAACAAGAACAAACTTCAAGTTAAGCCCCGTGCCCATGTTGGGGTAAAGTGGCCATACGGTAAAGGTTGTCCGGCGAAGACTAGGTTATGTGTAATTTTTGTAAAACATCTTTTTCATAAAAATGACCACTCCAACATTCCTCCGGTGGATAAGGCTTCGCCTTTCCACCGGTTTTTCCATAAAGCCTTTGTTTTTCAAAAAAAATAATTAAGGTGTCCACTTAGGGACTAATACGTGTGATGGTAATAGATGCCATATGGTGGCTATGTGTTGGTAACACCAAGTATCAACTACTGGCATAGTAATATATAATAGTAGTAGTAGTAGTAGTCATTCAAAAATAGTTTTAGGAAATCAAAGTTTTTGTAAAACTTTTAGAGGTAAAACATGCATGATAGATAATGATAAGTATTGTAACAGCAAGCATCAGGATGGCTTTCCTTAAGTCTCTTAGTGTCCCTGGCCTTGAAGTAGTTTGAACTTGACGCACACCTCCACCACGGCTTCTTTTCTTCTTCTTCGTTTTCTACCGTCGTAAAAAAATAAAAGACACACACTCAGAACTAAAGGCCAAACAACTAAACAAAACGACCCATACAGCAAGCAAACTTCTACTAGCGCAAACACTCAAATGTTATCGAGAAATCTATCTCACATACCTCCCAAGGGTACAAAATTGTCGTCAAACAAATATATGGTTGAGAAACCATATCCCACATCTTACATACCATATATGGAGTGGGTGTACCACTCTCATAATAAGATATACAAGAAGCAAAAAAAAATAGCTTGTGGGCACAAAAGGTGAGGCTACTAAAATAATAACAATCGATCAAAGCAATACCCATGGCATTGGGTATTAACAACACAGAAGCAATCATCACCAAACAAGTTCACTATTTAGGTTTATGCATAGCTAACAAGATACTACTAAACACAACAACAATACTAGCACAACAACGACATAAGTACAATACTCATGCTAAGGTAAACACTCAGACAAATTCCAAACAACAAGCAAACACACCACAAATGAATAGGCTAGTTATAGACTATGCTTATGTCTACTCAAAGTTATGGAATCCATCAATCATGAAAATAAACAAAACAAATCAGTATCTCAACCAATGGTAACAAGTCATAATATAATCTAAAACACCAATCACCATAAGAGATAATGCTCCTAACAAACAACATAAAAACAGGGGTGCACTAATAACATACTAGTATGGAAATTCTACACAAGCATGCTATAAGAAATAATTGTATTCTACAACTAATAGAAAGAAGCAAATCAAGATGTCATGGCATAATAACAGAAGTAATAACCGCCTAAACATGCTATAATAAAGCATACACTCAGAAAATAAAAGACAACAATACTAGAGCAAGTCATAATATCTAGTGGTGACACTGGTTCAATCACTAGAGAAGCAAACATCACTACAAGGATGCATGATCCTAAACAAGAAACTCATGAATGTAAATACCTACTAACAGCATATCCACCCTACACATGCTAGTAAGCATAAACACTGAAATAATTCTATGAAAACATCTACTAAGCAAGCATCAATCCATTCTAGTAATACATGCTTTTCTAGTTAATTAAATAGCAAGCAATAAGGTAACATACTATAGAACCAGTAGCTATGAACTCAACACAAGATTATATAAACACTTTCAAAAATCCAAGCACTCAATGAAAATCATTCACAAATAATTTATAAATCACAAGGAAACATTATATTAGACAAACAATATTTAATTTACCAAACAACAGTGAAACATTCCTTAACATGATACCCCTAAGGGCATATTATGTTAACAAATGAACCACAACTAAACATACTAATATTCACCAAGAAATGGTAACCACTTCACTCACATAAGTGAAACAAACAACCATTTTCCTAGGTGGAAAATACTAGACAAACATATAGTAATGCATGCTATTTTCACACAAGTGTATGGTTGGGGATTTCCATCCCTAACCAAAATGAAATGGGACCAGTGGGTTATGGGCCCCCTAATACCAAGGCATTAAGAGTTAACAAAGCCTCTGGTCACACATGACAAAATTAATATAGCAAGGCAATCAATACTAGACTACTCATACTAGTGAAAACAATACTAGTGAAAGCAAATACAAATCTTACACATGCTTTTCTATAAAACTAGTAAACGTGCACGTGTACACACGTGTAATAATAGTAAATATAAATTAATAAATCATGGAATATGAATAATCTTACTCGTCAAAGTGAATAAAAAACAACAAAATCCTCACATAGATATGATAAATGAAACGTCAAGATAAAATAAAATATATGAGATGAGATTTCAATTCTAGAAAAAATTATATCCCGAAGTGCTTGCTGTCATACAAATTGTCATGTTTTTTTTAAGTTCACCTCCTATACATATTATACAATCTGATGAATTTTTGATTAGTTTACTACATATTTAACATAACTAATTTCTATGCACACAACGTGGTTTATCAATTTTATTTCTTTGTACATCCTAAAAGTTATGGCGGAGTATGAGCATGAGACGCCCATCGAGGCGGCGCCTCAGGGTTTCAGCAATTGGCCAACCGACGAACTGAGTTGTGCTCTTGCAGGAGGTATATAAGTTTCCCAAATCCGGAACTGGAGGAACCAGAGCATACCAAACATGAGGTATACAACACATAATGTGTTCCAAGAATTCAAGAGGTTGCGTCTGACACTACCACCTATGGCGTCGGCATCAGACCCCTGAGGCCGGCCAAAGCGATGGCGGACAGTGCAACCATTCTTGAAACCTCCCTTGTTTTTGGTCTTCTCTCTCATAGGAGTATCTTGGTTGACGAACAGCTGATATATCGGCGGGGCTGGAAGAATCTCAAAATATGTGCTGACCTGCTGCACTTGGAGAACACTGCAAAAAACTTTCATGTCAGGCTGGGGAACGAACACCTAAACAATGCAAGGAAGTTCACAGTTGTGAATGTTGTTCCATTTCCTTTTGATGAAGTCGAAGAGGACTACATGGGGCATCATTGCAGCAGATTCCAAGGTTGCAGAACTCTCAAACAGTTCACTCAAAAATAGTTGCTCTACAGTTCTCTTTAGCATGTTCTATCCATCTTGTAATTTGGCTATTTAGAAAATGTTATTACATTAATGATACTTCTGTCATGCGTAAATTACCTAAATAAAGATTAATCAAGGAGAATTGTATGACTTAAAGAATTTGTAGTTGAGTTATCACTTACTTACATTACAAGCTCATCAATTGGATACTGAAAGATTCAGAACTGAAGCTCCAGTGTTTTGAATAAGAACATGCAACTCTACAAGATCGTGGCATACAAATTATTGATGATGCATTTATCCTCGCTTTTAAGCACTGTCTTATTTTCTACATACATGTTCACAAAATAGCATAGTAAAAGATAATTCAGAAGAGCAAGACAATGCTGATCCTAACCTCCCGTTCCAGGTGAATGCAAAAAAGGTATTAATGAGCGAGACTCGATTTACTTCCGGTAATAGGATAACACCTTAAATTTCCAATATCATCAAAATCAATTGTCACAATACAATAAAGTATTATTGTATTGTACATAGTGGTAAGAGCTCTATATATTTGCTCAGTGACGAACATCTCACCTTGAGGAAAAGAAGCACATTGTAACCAAGTCATATGCCAATACAAGGAAAATAATCCAATCAGCAAGTCATTTTTCTAATAGAGTATGACATGGGCTCAATTCTAAAAAAATTATAACGCTGGGTGCAGCCGTGCAGTCAGTTAATCTCACGTGGTTGAGTCCATTATGTCTCACTACAACTCTCAAGTGTAACTCCACCTGATGTGAAGAAAACGAAGCATCAACACATCACCAATATTAGGTTCTACCAACTTGCAATAAATAAACTGTATTATCTGTAAAAAAATCTTTTCCATCGACCCAATTAGTTCCCACGTTTTTACTTATTACGTGGTGCAAGTCAAAGATTGCACGATTCAAAGCCTTCTCTTCCTATGTCATGTCAAATAGAGGTCGCAGCATTCGAATTCGACGGGTAGAGTGTGATACCTTCTCTATGCCGTCCAAGCCGAGCACCATGTCGGCGGACATGAGCGCCTTCTTGCTGTTGACGATGCGGCGGAGGTAGTTGTCGAGGCATGAGTTGTCCTTCCCGCTGACGTATCTCTTGGAGAAAACATGTGGATCTGGCCGCCAAACCGGGTGGGAACTTGAAAAACCAGTGGATTGTGACGCTCTCGGCTCCGGACGTCGGAGAGATGGGTTCCAGGGGATCGGAGCTCGGCGCGACGCTCAAGGGCGAGGGTGTCGGCGCAGCGGCGGCCGAGCTTGGAGGAGGTGGCAACGGTTGCCTAGTTCCTAGGTGCGGATCGGGGAGAATTTGGCTGTTGTTATTATGGCGAGGGAGGGACCGTATTTACCGGCACTAAAATATGGACGGCGAGCCGAGCACGCCAGGAAGGCGGCGTTCGGAGTGGTCGAGAGGCGGTTTAAGCCGGCGATTGGAGCGGGCAATGGGGAAATTGATGTGTGTGTCTGTTTTGTGTTCGAACCGTGCGCGGATTTTTTTTCTTCAGGTTTGTGAGGCTTCCGTGGCTGTTAGGCGGTGTGAAAGTGTACATCATTGGGCTAATCTGAATCGTACGATGATAGTAATCCGATGGTTGACGTTATTTTGGATGGAACCCCACTCGGGTTTTTAATATTAGTGGAGATTAGTGGAGATGGAGATAAGAACAGGCTAGAGTATAGCAATAACATGGTAGTTAAGTTGTCAATGATACGTTTCTTGCGAATGTATACTTCGATGCTAGGTATTGAAATAAGTTTGCTGCGAGTCAGCATAATATATATGCCCATGGTAATTTTCTCCCACGAATTGGCAGAACCTGGAACATTTTACAGAATATATTATGCAAAGTAAGTTTCTCCGAAGAGATATCCTGGACACATCCAGTCTCCTAAACATTTTGCACAATCTGCAGGTATAAGAAAATTCATGCAAAAAAGAAAATGAATGGGGATACCCGCAAACACATCCAAGATGTCACCAGGAATTTAGTTCAGAATCATGCTTTCCCAAAGCTTTTCCCTTCATAAGTAGAAACAGAGAAGGACTATATACATGTTAGGTTGACAACTGAAGATTCCATGTTAGGTTGAGAACTGAAGATTCGTAGGTGATGTCCTTGCTATTGATGGTCCAGAATCGGGACAATACACATAAGTTTGAGAGATGCATCCAAATTTGAAGAATATATTCCTGCCAAGCATTAGAACAAATCTCATTAGAAGAACACCATGATGAGCATGAATTAATCAGGACATATAAGCCAGGATGAACCTTGGTGTAGGAGATGTCTCAAACTGAACACCATTGCATAAAACATCACCATTGAAAATAAACAATGTGGTGAGCGCCTTAAACGATGGTACGTCTAAAATTTTGCATACAGTCCAACCTTAAGCAATGTAAGAATGCTTCATGATTTACCTACAAATCAGAAGACATCAGACTATGAAGGATGGCCATCTTATTGTTTATGTTACCCATGTCTCTAGATTCCAGAATACTATAAACAGAACAAAGCTGAAATCAGAAGGGAAGATCATAACGATAAGAGGACATAAAAAATTGGGACAATTCTGATTAGTGAATCTCGATCCTAAAAATTAGAAGATGCTCAGTGTGATGGGATTAGCTCCACTGGTCTTCACGCAATGATGGCAGCATCGAGAAGCTCGAGGGCCGTGCTTGTAGAAGATGGCAACGGTTGCGGCGCAATGGGGAGCAGGGGTCCAGTGCAAGGCCGCGGCGTGCGGCGGCATGCAAACGAAGGCGGTGGGCAGGGCGAAAGAGTCCAGTTCAGAGCCACAACGTGCAGCGACGTGCGGATGAAGGTTGTGGGCCATTCAACTTCAACCTGGAACCTGGAGATGACGGCGAGGAGATGGACGGGGTCGAGCAGATGGATGGACAACGACGACCACCCGGAAGTCGAAGATTGGAGCGGCACAGTGGACCGCGCGGTGGAAGGCGGGCAACAGAAAGGTGGAAGGAGGCCGGCAGCGCGGCGGGAAGGCACATGTGAGCGGCCGGCAGGACGGCCACAGCGCGACGATTGGAGCGGGCGAGCGGCGGCCCACAGCGCGCGGTTGCGGGAAGGCAAGCAACACCGAGGTGTAAGGAGGTCGGCAACACAGCGGGAAGGCACGGGCGAGCGGTCAGAAAGTCGGCCGACAGCGTGCTGATTGGAGCTGGCGACCGGCCGGAAGATCGGCCGGCAGCGTGCTGATTGGAGCTGGCGAGCGGCGGCCGGCAGCGCGTGGGGGTGGAGCGGGAGTGCGGTTGCGGGAAGATGAGCAGTAGTGAGGTGGAAGTAGTCGGCAATAGGCGAGCGACGGATGGTCCGTGGGCAGCGCGCCGAATGAAGCGGCCGCCGGCGGCGCGAGGGTGAGGATGGAAGCCACGAAGTGTGCGGTTGATGGATACTCCCAGGCACGATGGTGTCTTTTTTTTTCTTTCTTTTTTGGTATAAGTGATCCGTGCGTGGGCTGTCAAGAGTGTGTGGGAAATTGCACATCATTGATTAAATCTGAATCGTTTGTTCTGTTTAATCCGATGGCTGTTGTTATTTGGATGGAACCCAACTCGTGCTTTTTATATTAGTGGAGATAAGTTGCAAGCTAACAGAGATAAAAACATCAAAATAACAGTACCAAAATGGTACTGGACTGAACTCAAGCATAACACAAACTTAGGCAAAACAAACATACAAAGATTGGTTCACACAATACACCAAATAATAAAACTAGGAAAATAATAAATGTTACACATGCATCTCTATAAAATAAAGTGTAATCTAACAGATGTGATAACATCAAAACAACAGTACCAAAATGGTATTGGAGTCATCACATTCATAGAACCAACTTAGGTAACAAGCACACAAAGATTTAGTTCACACAATACATCAAATAAAATAAACTAAGAAAATAACAAATGTTATTCCTATTCCTATTTGACTTTCCAAACAAGCACACACTTTCTAAGGTGGATGTACTTCAAGAAAACAACCTAATAGAAAGATCCAACACATCTATGCATGCTAGGAAACAAGATTCAAACATCCACACATTACTTAACAAACAAACACACAAGTAATAATGAAAATAGAAAAGGTGATGTTTCTAGTTTTGCTCACCAAAACTAATCCAGGGCTCCAAAAATTAATCCAAGCTAGGATTAGATAGATCTAGTCATCTGAAAACTCATCCAATTGGATTCACCTCAAAAATCATTTTTAAACTCCTTCTAAAAATCCTAGAAAGCCTACTGGTCATGTACTAAAATGGATGGCATTTCCATTTGGTAACTGACGTTGATGTGAGGCCAAGTTCTATGGATATATCTACTCATAGGCTACTCAAAAAAAATTGATTTGACTAAAATGGATACATATTCCAAAAGTTGTGACAAAAAGACTTTCGCAGACACTCTGTGGCAAAACATTTGTTGTGACCAACATAAAAGGGCAAACTTGGATCTACCAACGGTACATGGTTATCAAAACATATACCTAGTTCTGTGAATTTTCGTAGAAATTAATTTGCACGCGAACCATTTTTCACAAGCTCAAAACAACACGCAAAAATCTGCAGAGTTTTGTGGTTCCTCACCTCGGGTTCAAAAAAAATGGACGGTGGCGACTTGGAGATCGTGGAGCTCACAGGGGCAAGTGCTTCGGTCTCTTAGGCTTGGTGAGAGTGTGGGAGTGTGAGGGAATGTGGAGGAGGGCAGTGGCGCAAGGAACTAGCAAGAGGTAGCTTATAGCCATGGGCAAGAACAAAATGGCAAGGGTGGCTTCGGGTGTGTGCGGCATGTGTGAGCTCTAGGGCTATTTTGGTCCAAAAACAACAAGGCAATGAGGCCAAGGGGCAAGACTACCAAGCGGCAAGTCCAACACTGGCTTTTGCAGGCAAGGAGAGCCAAGACCAAGACCACAAGGTCAAAGTATGGAGGCCCATGCCACATCACCATGCTCTCTCACTCTCTCTCATTGGTTTCCTTCTCACCCAAGGCTTCTAGAAGGTAGGCCAAGCATCCAAGATGGATTCCAAGCCGTGGTCAACACAAGGGACAAGGTCTCACTTCGAATCTTGCAAGGAAAGGCAATCAAAACATCTGCCCAAAATCGTATCCATCACTGTTCCGAAAATTCAGAAAATTCTCAAAGTGTTGGAAAACAGAAGAAATGAGCAAAACGTTTGGAATGTTTTCAGACACCAAATGGATTCCAATTTTTTTTTCCAAGTTGGAATTTGTTAAACATGTTATAAACTTTCAGAAACATCTTTTGAAAACAAAATTTAAATAGTTTAAGGCTATGAAAACAATGTGGGAAAAGGTGTACTTTCTGTTTTTCTCTGTTTTGCAAAAATGCCTTTTTCTGCCTTATTTTTATACCACAAAGACAACAAGCAAAAGATCATTTTTATTAATAAAAAAATAAAACCAAGATTATGGATTTTTAGTACATGTATCAAGGAACAAAAAAAAAGTCAAGAAAACATAAAATAACATTTTATAGCCTAGTGAAAACAAAGGTGGAAACAGGTACTTGGCTATATTTTCAGGGAATAGTTTCTATAGAAAACTTAAAAGAAAGCTTCCATAAGTAATTTTGAAACTTTGTTTTCTTGGATCCAACAAGGTTAAAAATTTATTTTGAGATGCAAACAAGAATGATCCAAGTCTTGGAATAAAATTCACTCAAGTAATCAACAGGGAAAAACTATAAAAGTGTTTTTAGAAAAAATTGGTGTTGGTTCTAAAATGAAACAAGACTTGCATTGCATATATGATTAAGATCATATACACATGTTAGTTCAAACAATAATGTTTGTTAAAAAAAAAAATTTGGCCCTCATTTTTGTCTTCTTGAACAACAATACAAGAATCCAAAAACTGGGGTGTGACAATGAAGGTGACAAACATTTCATGAAGATGATATAGTTTCGGAAGGATACTACTACCTAGTCACAAACTACATCCTGGATCTTCGTACTCCATCGTTAGTACGAATAGGAGTGGTAGAGTTTACCTCTATGGATCAGATTGATGTAGACTTAGCAATTCGATGTAGTAAAACGTGAGTTGGTGCTATAGTGTCGAGGTGGTGACGCATCAAGAGAGGTGCTGTGGTGCGACTAACACCACACCACGATGTCACTGGTAGAAAAAAGGCCTTTCCTCCGGGCCATTAGTCCCGTCCGTGCCAAGCGCCGGGACTAATGGTTGGAACACGTCATCCCGAAAACGCCGAAATGTACGACACCCTTTAGTCCCGGCTCGTTAGGGAACAGTAGTCCGTGTTTGAGATACAAACCGGGACTAAAGGGTCCGCGGCCCGCTGCAGCCTAGTGCCCCCTTTTTAGTCCATGTTTGTATATCATACCAGGACTATTGGGCTGGACCTTTATATATGGCAGCCCCTCCCCGCTCTCTCTTGTATTTTTCTTGGTGGAGGTGGTGTAGGTTTGTTCTATTTTGTTTCTTCATATGCACTAGAGGTGTTCGGTGAAATGTCTGTTAGAGAGAGGCCACTTGAGTTCACACAAGACAAACATGATATAAGGTGACCGAGCCACACATAAACTTCCTCCTCTTTGTTTCCTAGTGTCTGAAAAGGTTAGCAACTATTTTCTCGTTTAGACCGTGTGGTACTAATTTTCGCATCGTGATTGTGTTTGATATATTATTCTACGATGCAGATGAGCCATCCATAGATGTACGGTGACCGACGCTCTGCTGCTTACAGACAAGGCGTGTTTCTTTTACCTTGCAGCAGAGGCAAACAAGCAGTGGGATGGATTTATGATTTGTCCATGTGTTGACTGTCGGAATGAGAAGGATCACACTTCCTCAAGAGTCATTCAAATCCACCTTCTTCAGCCCGGTTTTATCTCCGGCTATAATGTTTGGACCAAGCACGGAGAAATAGGGGTTATGATGGAATACGGTGATGAAGAAGAGAACAATAACGATAACTACCAATCAATGTTCCCTGAATACGCTGATATCGCAATGGAAGACAATGTAGAAGAAGGGGTGCAGAACGGGCACCAAATGAGCCTGCGGATCACCAAAAATAACACCTGCTGAAGATCTTGGTCGGGTCATTTCTGATGCTAGGCGAGGCTGCAACATAGAAAAGGAGAGGATGCAGTTTGGGCAGATGTTACAGGACCACAACAAATTGTTGTATCCAACTTGTGAAGATGTCCATAAGAAGATGGGTAGCACACTGGAATTGCTGAAGTGGATGGAAAATACCAGTGAGACTGACTCGTCATTTGAAAAGTTGCTGGTACTAATGAAGAAGAGCGTCCAAGAAAGAACGAATTGCCCGCCATCACGTACGAATCAAAGAAGCTTGTCTACCCTCTAGGATTAGACGTGCAAAAGTTACATGCATTCCATAATGACTGCATCCTCTACTGCGGTGAGAAGTACGAGAATATGGATAAATGCCCGGTATGCAATGCATTGCGGTATAAGATCAGAAAAGATGACCCTGTTGATATTGAGGGCGAGCCCTCCTAGGAAGAGGGTTCTTGCCAAGGTGATGTGGTATGCTCCTATAATACCACGGTTGAAACGTTTGTTCAGAAACAAGGAGCATGCCAAGTTGTTGTGATGGCACATGGAAGACCGTAAGAAAGACGTCATGTTGAGGCACCCCGCTGATGGTGGGCAGTGGAGAAAAATGGGGAGAGAGTTCAACTACTTTTCAGGTGACGCAAGGAACTTATGGTTTAGTGTAAGTAAAGATGGCATGAATCCATTTGGGGAGCAGAGAGCTTCAGTCACAACACATGGCCCGTGACTCCATGTATCTTCAACCTTCCTCATTGGTCGTGCATGAAGCGGAAGTTCATTATGATGTCAGTGCTCATTCAAGACCGAAAGCAACCCGACAACGACATTGATGTGTACCTACGTCCATTAGTCGATGCACTTTTGCAGTTGTGGGACAAACCAGGTGTAAGTGTGTGGGATTAGCACAAAAAGGAGCCATTTGAACTACGAGTGTTGATTTTCGTAACCATCAATGATTGGTCTGCTCTTAGTAACATTTCAGGACATACGAACAAGGGATACAATGCATGCATGCACTGTTTGGATCAGACAGAAACTGTAAATCTGGATAAATGTAGGAAGAATGTGTACCCGTACAACCGTCGTTTTCTTCCGCCCAGGCATTCCTTAAGGCAAAAAGTCAAGCATTTCAATGGAAAGGCAGAAACCCAAATGAAGCCTGCCTCCCGTACTTCCTAACAGCCAACCTGTTCCGAATGGCACAGATAACCGTGCACCCATGTGGAATAAGAAATCTATATTTCTGGAGCTACCCTATTGGGAAGTCCATGAGGTCCGCTCTACAATCGACATGAACCCAATGAAAAATCATTGCGTGAATATTATAGGATTCCTAGGCTTGTATGGGAATTCAAAAGATACACCGGAAGCACGGGAGGAAATCTTTTTTGAAGTCCTTTTCAGTATCAAGGTCATGTCTGGCTTTTCGTTGAATATAAAGGGAATAGTAAATATGAAATAGAAAAAATTCCAAAACCTAAAGTCTCATGACTGCCATGTGCTTATGACGCAATTTCTTCGAATTGCATTGAGGGTAATTCTACCTGAAAATGTTCGACTGACCATTGTGAAGATATGTGCATTCCTCAATGCAATTTCTTAGAAGGTAATCGATCGAGAAAGTCTATCCGGGTTCAGATTGATGTAGACCAATGTCTGGTCTCCTTCAACTTGTTTTTGGCGCCATCCTTCTTCAATATTAGGACGCACCTCCTAGTTCACCTAGTCGAAGAGATTAGAATTCTTGGTCATGTGTTTCTACACAATATGTTCCCCTTCGAGAGGTTCATGTGAGTCTTAAAGATATATGTTCGTAACCGTTCTAGGCTAGAAGGAAGCATCTCCAAGGGCTATGGAACAGGAGAGGTCAGTGAGTTTTGTGTTAACTTTCTTCCTTACATTAAGCTGATTGGTATGAGGGGAGGTTGTATGGAAAAGGCACACTCGGAAGGAAAGCAATGGTATGTAGGGACGAACATTCTTTCACTCAAGCACACTACACAGTTCTACACAATTCCACCATGGTGTCTCCGTATATCGAGAAACACAAGAATAGTCTACGCTCTGAAACCCCGGGGAAGACTGACTCCTAGATTAAAGGGAAGCACGAGGTAACCTTCGGAAGTTGGTTGCATAAACATCTCATGAATAACACTGATATGTCATAAACTTATCCTTAATTTCTGATGTTCCATGTTGTTTCAGTGTTGTTTCCTGCATGTTTTCTATACACTTTATGTCATTTTTATCAATTTTCCGGACTAACCTATTGACAAGATGCCACACAACCAGTTCCTTGTTTTCTGTTGTTTTTAGTTTCAGAAAAGTTGTTCTGGAAATATTCTCGGAATTGGAAAATTCGAAGCCTGGAAGTCTTAGAATTCTCTAAGGTTCCACGGAGTTCCGAAGAGGCCCGGAGGGGGGCCATAGGGAGGCCACACCATAGGGCGGCGGCCCCCTCCCTGGTCGCGCCTGGGGTGGTGTGGGCCCCTCGGGCGCCCACCGACATCACCCTTTCGTCTATATAATCCCTCCGATACGAGAACCCTAAAGATATGCCACTTTTCCCGAGAAACACACGAGGCTGCCGTCATCTTCATACTGAGATCGGGAGGGTTCTGGAGGTCTCCCCAGCACCCTGCCGGGAGGGGAATTCATCACCGGAGGGGTTTACACCATCATGCCCTCCTCCGAAGTGATGCGTGAGTAGTTCATCCCTAGACTACGGGTCCATAACAGTAGCTAGATGGTTGTCTTCTCCACTTTGTACCTCATGTTTAGATCTCGTGAGCTTCCCTACATGATCGAGATTATCTTTATGTAATGATACATGTTGTGTTTGCTAGGATCTGATGAATGTTGAATGCTATGTATTCTGATTATCAATCTATCATGTTATATTCATGCATATGTTACTTATGATCTTGCATACTCTCTGTTATTAGTAGATGCTAGTAACTCCAAGAGGTGGTATTTATGCTCGATAGTGGGTCCATGCCTCCTTGACAGAAACATGAAGGATGGAGGATGCGCATTGCCATTAGGGAGAAAACAACGATATTTACTTAGTTTACATTGTTTACATTACACACTTTGCTTACTGCGATAATCTGTTGCTTGCAACTTTATACCCATCGTTTGTTCGGATGATATTCGGAGGGTGGATTATTAGTCATAGATGAAGTTGGATGACGGTCTATGTTTTTCGTTGTAATGCCCGCATGAATCATATAGTAATATTTATTTCTTGCATATGCACTATGGTGCAGCCTTCATTTCTGTCAATTTCCCAGCTGTAATTTGTTCACCACACATGTTATTTATCTTTCACGGAGAGACACTGCTAGTGAAATGTGGACCTCGGTCCATTTTCTCATTCTGATAATAGATACACTGCTTTCACTGCTTTCACACTGTTTTCATACTGCTGCTACTGCTTTCATACTTTTCTCCTATTGTTTTCCACACCATATGTTTAACATCTTTGTGTTCATCCAAAACCGGTGAGATTGACAACCTCAATGCTTCGTTCGGGCAGAGTGAATTGTTTGTGTTGTGTAGGTTCCACGTTGCTGCTGAAACGGCAGTGCGCCCTACCATCTCAGCTTCATCAGCCTTCTGAAGTTACTCCTTCCTCCTACTGGTCGATTAAACCTTGGTTTCTTTGTGAAGGAATACTTTTGTTGTGCTCATCATACCTTCCTCTTGGGGTTTCCCAACGAGTGCAAGATCTGCACCATCAAGGCTATTTTCTGGCGCCGCTGCCGGGGATCTCAAAGTCATCAAGAAGCAACCACTCCCTCGTCAACTCTAGCACCAACTATTTTCTGGTGCCGTTTCCGGGGTGGAAGAGAATTTCTACAAGGGGAGTCTCTCACATCCAATCTCTTTATTTTGTTTTATTTTTGCTTAATTTATTTTATTTTTTCTTGTTTGCTTCTCTTTATCAAAATCATAAAGATTAGTTCTTATTCTAGTTGTAGTTTTATTCCTGTTTTTAGTCCTGTTAAAATGACTACTCCTCAGAACACTAAGTTGTGTGACTTTAATAGCACGAACAACAATGATTTCATTAGCACGCCTATTGCTCCACCTGCTCCTACTGCTGATTTTTATGAGAAAAAGCATGCCCTGTTAAATCTTATCATGAGAGAGCAATTTTATGGTGTTAGTACTGATGATGTTTCTTCCCATCTTAATAATTTTGTGGAACTATGTGACATGCAAGAATATAAAGATGTAGATGGAGATATTATTAAACTGAAATTGTTTCCTTTCTCTTTGATAGGAAGAGCTAAATAATTGTTGCTATCTTTGCCTAGAAATAGTATTGATTCTTGGACTAAGTGTAAAGATGCTTTCATTGGAAAATATTATCCTCCTGCTAAGATTATATCTTTAAGAAGTAGCATTTTGAATTTTAAGCAACTTGATAATGAGCATGTTGCTAAAGCTTGGGAAAGAATGAAATCTTTAGTAAAGAATTGTCCCACTCATGGACTGGCTACTTGGATGATCATCCAAACCTTTTATGTAGGTCTGAATTTTTCTTCAAGAAACCTTCTCGAGTCAGCTGCTGGAGGAACCTTTATGTCCATGACCTTGGGGGCAGCAACAAAGCTTCTTGATGATATGATGGTAAATTATTCTGAATGGCACACTGAGAGAGCTACAACTGGTAAGAAGGTAAATTCTGTTGAAGAAACCTCCTCTTGGAGTGATTGACTTGATGCTATTATGTCTATGTTTGTGAATGGCCATGCTCCTATTGATCCAAATAATGTTCCTTTAGCCTCTTTGGTTGCTCAAGAAGAGAATGTTGATGTGAACTTCATTAAAAAAAAAATTCAACACCAATGCTTATAATGATAATTTTGGTAGCAACAATTATAGGCCATATCCTTTTAATATTGGTAATAATGATAGAACTGGAATATCTAATGAAAGAATTTAGAAGTTGAAAGAGCGACTAAAGACTTTATGCAAAAATAGTATGAGCAAAATCAACTATATATGAAAACCATGGAGGAACAATCTTTTATGCTAACAAATATCACCTATCAACTTGAGAGTTTAAATAGAGAAATATCTGGGTTGCAAGTAAAAATTGATCATGCTGAAACTTCTATTTCATCCATGTCTGAAGCTCAATCTTCTTTGATTAATAGAATGACTGCTAAAACTGAAACTATAGATGAGAATCCTTTTGCTGCTGCAAATGATATCCAAATTCGAATTGATGATAATGTTATGATGTTAGCTGAATTTCATGCTAGAGGGGAAAGAGAAGATGAAATAGCTAGAAAGAATAATATAGCTAATGTTTGCACATTACCACCACTAGTAAAACTGAAGCCTCTCATGCTAGTAAACCTTCTACTATCAATGGTAAAGTAATTGGTGTTGGAAATACTCCCACCTCTGCTAGTAAAAATGCAAAACTGCCTGAAACTGTTAAAAATGTTCTTGATAAAAGTGCTGAATTTTTTTGAAACATGGGAGACAATGGTCACATTACCTTTGATAAAAATTATCTTGACTTTGATGATAGCAACATAACTGAAGTGATTAAGTTCCTACAAAATCTTGCTAGTTGTCCTAATGCTAGTACTATGAATATGGCTTTCACAAAACATATTACAAATGCCCTCATGCAAATTAGAGAGGATGAATTAAGATGTGAAGCCTCTATCCCTGGGAAGCTAGATGATGGATGGGAACCTATCATTAAAATGAAAGTATGTGATTTTGATTGCAATGCTCTATGTGATCTTGGTGCTAGTATCTCTGTTATACCTAAGAAGCTTTATGATATTCTTGATTTACCACCATTGGAACCATGTTATTTGGATGGTCGTATTATTGATAATGTTAGAAAGAAACATTTGCGGAGAGTTGATGATGTTTTTATCATGGTTAATAATAATCTTTTCCACGTTGATTTTGTTGTCTTGAATATTGAATGCAATGCCTCTTGTCCAATTGTTTTGGGAAGACCTTTTCTTAGAACTGTTGGTGCTGTTATTGATATGAAAGAAGGGAATATTAAATTTCAGTTCCCACTCAAGAAAGTTATGGAACACTTTCCTAGAAAGAGAATGAAGTTGCCTTTTGATTCTATTATTCGAACAAATTACAATTTGGATGCTTCTTCACTTGAAAACACTTGATTCCACTTTTCTGGGCCAAGCTAAAAGGCGTTGTCGATTATGCATGTCAACAAATCCCTCGGATGATCCGATAGGATTTCGAGTTGGAGAACGAAGTAAGCGCTGGTGACAACGTCGGCTAACAGGGGCACGATTTACCCAGGTTCGGGGCCCTCGTAGAGTTAAAACCCTTACTCCTCCTTGTCTGTAATTGTATTATGAGGATTGGTTACAATGGTGGATGCGCTTGCCGAGAGATTGGATCTCAAGCTATGGCTATGGTGGTAAAAAACTGAGATTGCATGTCCCCCTCGGGTGGCTCTCCCGTCCTTTAAATAGCCGGCCAGGTCTCAAGCCGTACCCGAGGGGGTTACAAACCCTAGCTCTAGTCGGTGTAAGCTTTCCATCTTGCCCCGCAAGTCTTACGGGTGGGACGTTTCTAGGCCTTCTAGAGCCATGGGGTAGTCCTTTGAGCTGGGCTTGAGTGCTGGGCCTCTGACCAGGTAGGCTCACTCGATAGGTCCTGGAGTCATCCCCTTGTCAGTAGCCCCCGAGTGTTTGTTTGACTAAGAGTAGTCGAGTAAGCACTCAAAGCCCCATTTCTAAATCTTACGGTTGAGTCATTTGGATATTAGATCCGAAGGGTGTGTACCCGTGTGAGATGTACTCGATTATCGAGCAGTAAGTGCGCTTTGTGTTTGGCTTTTTTCGTAGAAGGGTATGGCTCAGTCGCTTGGCTCTCCCGAAAGATCAGGGAAAATTCATTGCTTCTCGGGCAAAAACAGTTCAGGCCTACACGAATTCGAGACCTTCGACTCGAACTCGGAAAGGTGATCATTGCGACTGGGCCGTGGAGGTCTTATCGAGTCGAACTTAACCTTAAAAGGATACCCGGCGCGTCCGCTAGGATTTTTCTTTGTGTTGTTGACATGGAAAATTTGCTGGGGGACGTAGCTCGAGTGCGATTCCAGGCCCACAGGAGAGATCCTTGGGCCTTACCTTCATACTCAGAAAATACGGCATCCGTATGTGCCTAATCGGCCGAACAATCCAGGGTGAGATGATGTGTTAGTACATCGTGCCGCGGAGTTGCGGGAACCGCATACTCGCGATTTTGTTTTGGATGCGCGGCAAGTGTTGTCCTCTGTTCCCGAATAGCGCCGAGCGCCTCTCTTTTGTTCTTGGACAAATGGCAAGTGCCAATGTTTCCTCCCTACAATCCTCGAGTGAGGTGAATTTTATTTCTGCGTTCACACGTAGGAAGCTTCGTGTTTCGTGAGTCTTCATGCGAAAGAGTTTTCGCGTGGTGATGCGTGCAATGATGTCACCGCGCACTCGCCTGCTCCCGATGGGACGTGACGCTGTGGGGCAGTGCGCATAGGGCCCACTCTGTCAGCTTTTTGACCGGAAATGAGCGGTCGTGTCCCGGTTTATCCGCTGGACGTGCAGTAATTTTGCACGATCTTTCGTAAAAGATCATGCGGGGTAACCGCTCTCCGCCTCCTCGTTTCCGTTCCGCACATGGCAGCGAGGATGTGTGCCACGTGCATGGATCAACGGCGTGCAGCGACCCGACGTCACTATAAGTAGTGGCTCTTAGGGAAGAGATCGTTTTCTCCGGTCATTCTTCCATCTTCTTCCTCCCTTAGCGGCCCCACCTTCCTCATGAGAGAGAACAAGCTCCAATGCAGGAGGCAAGAAACGAGGCGCAGCCACGGCTTCCAGCAAGGAAACGGCCAACGCCTCCACAGCGGCCCTAGCGAAGAAGACAGGCGAGTGGCGCTCGTCCAATGCGATTAAGAAGAGTGTCGCGGAGATGCAGAGGGAGGGGCTGCTCCCCTCCGAGGATTCCCGGCACGTACGCATGCCAGCAAGGGGACAAGAGGTGCCCAATCCGCACGCTAACAAGCGCGTGGCGTTCTCGGAGCACATCGCCGAAGGTTTGTCATTCCCTCTACACCCTTTTCTCGTCGGGCTGTTGTATGTCTATGGCATACAGCTGCACGACCTCCCCCCCCCCCCTCCCCAACGCGATACAACACATCTCGTGTTTTATCGTGCTGTGTGAATGCTTCCTTGGAATTCGCCCGCATTGGGGGCTCTGGAAGGCGATCTTCCAGTGTGAATCTTCCGGGAGAATCCTCTGCCGGGCAAGAAGGTTGGGGAACCGCTAAGGACCGGCGGATCCAGTCGGCGAAAGAATTTCCATATCTGGAAATGAATTTTGTAGAGGGCGCAAGGGTGGCGGCGGAGATGGTTCTATGTCGAAGAGAATGATGCTTGCGGTGTTCCGGAGCTCCACCCATTCGCGATCTTGAAGTGGAGGAATCTTGGTCGCACACGCTGTCAGCCAAAGAGTCCAAGGCGGTGTCTCCCTTACTCGCGCAGTTTGGATGACTATGGCAGAAGGATCAGGGGCCTCTGCTGAACGGGATGCACCTGGCGGTTGTGTTTCTACGCCGGAGGGTTCAGCCGCTCCAGGACATACCCACTCTGCTGTGGGAGTTTTTGGGCGTCAATGACCCAAGCACGACGTGCGACGACATTCTGTCGAATGCAGAATTCAAGAGAAAGATCGCTGCCATCACCAGCCTGGAGAAAGGGGAAACCCACTCGCCATGTCCCTTCATCCCATTCGATGTTGAGCACCCTCCGAGTGAGGTAAGCTTCTTATTTTTGTTTTTAATATTTTCTTCCGTTCAAGGGTTTTTGTCGGATGAACTTCTATCTTTCTTTTCTTCCTTTGTAGAACTAGGATGTGGAAAAGTATTACCCGCCACTTTCTGCAGATGATGGCAACTCGGACCTTCTCGCGAGCAACCTCGAGGCCCCTCTCGACACGAGCGTCGCGAACACAGAGTCAAGCGACGAAGTTCTGGAGGAAGAGGAAGAGGAAGAAGAGCTTCCACTTCGCCACCGCAAGAATCGCAAAGCGGAGGAGGATGAGGTCACTTCCAAGGATAATTCCTTGAATGGTGCCATGGTTGAGGAGATTAGCCCCATTCAGGAGACTCCTCTCAACGTACTTCCTCCCAGCATCCACCAATCGAAGATTCCCACTGCCTGGGACCTAGACAACCTCGACGAGGACGATGAGGACGAGTGAGTCCCGTATTTTTCCTTTTGACATGGGGTTACTCTTTTCTCTTCTATTTTAACTTTAGTTTTAGACTTGTGTCCATCAGCGCTGATCAATTCGGGTCCTGGGCTCCGTCTTTGAAGCAGAAGGAGGTCGTCGTGGACCCCGCTCCAGCTCCCAGTCCTACTCGACGACCCCCAAGCCCTGCGAAGGCGGTCAACACTTTGCAGTATACGATTCCTAGCTTGGCGGGTGGGTAGCCTGAGGATGTCGGGGCGTCAACGAGCAAGGAAGTTTCGGCTAGCGCCTGACCCCTTCTCGACCCCGCATGCACAAGGTGATGTCTTCTTATCTTTCTGTAATTTGTCCTTTTTTTATAGGGTGCAC
This sequence comes from Alopecurus myosuroides, assembly GCA_028641055.1. Classification (NCBI taxonomy): domain Eukaryota; kingdom Viridiplantae; phylum Streptophyta; class Magnoliopsida; order Poales; family Poaceae; genus Alopecurus; species Alopecurus myosuroides. The sequence continues at coordinate 18,551,654 of CM054057.1, forward strand.
GACAGTGCTCCTGATGGCAATAGCCCCCAAGTCTATGGTCGACTGCTCACAGTTGGCTATAGACTCAAGTAGAGACGTTTGCTTCCTTGTTCGCTTCTTGGTTTTGGTTTTTATCGGGTGCACAGCAGTGCTCCCGATGGGAGTAGCCCCCTGAGGCTATACTTGACTGTGTACAGTCGTGTATAGACTCAAGTGATAACTTTCTAACCCACAAGGAATTTTGCAGGCTGTTCTTGATTCTCTGGCTGGCTTCGGGCCACGCCTTGTCACGGCCGAGGCGGAGTGCGTTTCTCTTCGGGGAGAGCGCGACCAGATTCTTCAGGATGCCCGTTCTTTAGTGGGTGAGTTAACATATGCTTCTTACATTGGCTCTGTTTCTTCTGGTCGCGACTGTTGCTTGACGTGCGCAATCCATGTTGCAGACGAGGTTGCCCGCTTGAAATCCGAGAAGGTCAAGGCTAATTCTCGGGTAAAAGATCTTGAGAAGGAGCTGGAATCTGCCCGAAAGATCTTGAGAAGGACTCGCAAGGATGCAGCCGACCGACTTGCTGAATCTCGCGAGTCCTTGAAGCAACTGGAGGACGCAGGTGCGGCGCACGACAATGATTTGGTCGGCGTCCTCCGTCCCGTAGCCTAGGCTTTGGCTGGTAAGTTTTCCGCAAATTTCTTTCGTTTGTAACTTGCTTCTTTCTCCTCCCTATATTGATTCGCTCCATTTCTGTTTTAGATGCGCTTGGAGTTGATTTGGCGCTATCCGTAGGGGTCCGAGTCGACGCTCTGACGAACGTGTGCACTCAGCTGCAAGAGCATGGAAACAAGGCTTGCTTCGCTCTGCGTGATGCTACCCAAGTACTGTCGCAGCTGCACCAGCGATTGCTTGCGGGAGTGCCGGTTCCACCAACTCTTGGGGGCCTCCTGCGGCTCTTTCTTGGCGAAGCCGGTCCCCTTCAGGAGTACACCCTCGCACAGACCGAGTGTGGAGCCAAGACGGCTATTCAGTTTGCCCTGGTGCACAACGTCTCGGGTGACCTGGAGAAGGTGTACTCGGAGCTTCCTCGAGATGCGTGGGCAAAAAGGTAGCGCTCCGACCCTTTGGCGATCATGCAGGGAAGCTAGCAAAGATGCTCTCCGAGGTAGTTTCTCGTCGCCATGTTGTGAAGCCTGCTGCGAGTGGAACTACCTCTTGAAAGTTCGTAGTTACTTAGTGAAGGGGAACGTAGCATAGAAAACAAAAAAATTTCCTACACGCGATAAACCCAAATGGCCAAGATCTAATATATGAGATGAAAGGCAACGGGGAGAAAGAGAGTCTTGAGATAACATACCCTCGAAGACTCTAAGTGGTACGAGAAAAGATCTCGTTGTTGGCGTAGTCGTTCTCACGCCGATCCCGAGCGAGAAGAAGAGCACCGCAATCCGGCGGTGCCTCCGTAATCGATCACACGTTCAGCTCGATGAAGACTTCCGTTCCCTCGTTCCAGCGGGTTGCGGAAGTAGAGGATCCCTCCGGAATTCCAGCAGCACAACGGCGTGGTGGTGGTGAAGAATCCCACGGTCAGGGCTTCGCCAAGCCGGAGACCATGGAATGGAGCAGCGGATGGAAGGGAAAATGTGTGAGCAAGTGTGTGGAGAAGAGAGAGCCCTCACCCTCCTTTTATAGGGGAGGGGGAGGCAGCCCAAGGGGGGTGCGGCCAGCCATGGGTGCCCCCACCCCTTCCTCTCTTCATGTGAGTGGAAGCTCCACTCAAACCCACTAAAAAATCCCTTAATTTCCCACTTGGAAAATCCAAAGGTTTTTCTTTAATAAATAAATAAAACATTTTTATTTCTTTATTTATATTTGTTAATTCCATTAACAAACATTTGCATGCAGCACCTCGAACCATTTGTTAATTCTATTAACAACCGTTCGACGAAAAACCCCTTGAACTATTTCAATTTTCCCCGAAACAATTCCGGAGCTGCCCAAAATATTCTTCGGTATTACGTATCCTCTCTAAACGCTTCATCGAACCTTAAGTGTGTCTCCCTACGGTTCGTGAATATTATAGACATGATCGAGACTCCTCTCCGATCAATAATCAACAACGGGGTCTGGAAAACCGTGATGACTCCTATATATTCAACGATGACTCTCGTGATCGTGTGAACCTTTCAACGTCGTAACGATTTCCCTTTGTCTCGCGATATATTACTTGTCTGAGATCCGATCATCGGTATCCACTATACCTTGTTCGATCTCGTTATCCGACAAGTACTCTTTTCTCGTTCCCGTGATATAACATCCTAGTGATCAAATCACTTGCTTGCAAGCGGTGTCGATGTGATATCACCGAGAGGGCCGTGAGTATATCTATCCGTCATATTGGATGGAAAAATCCCATTCTTGATCCATGAGCTTCAACTAACACTTTCCGAATATCCAATGCCACCTTCATAGTCACCCTTTTACGGTGTGACGTTTGATGTCATCAAAGTATTCTTTCGGTATCAGTGATTAACATGATCTCATGGTCTAAGGAATAATGTTACTCCGAATGTAAGATATAACAACAAAACTAAATGACTTGATCGTATTGTTATACTTAGTTAGGGTTTAAGTTCATCATGTCATTCTCCTAATGACATGACCCCGTTATCAACAACATCCAATGTTCATGATCAGGAAACCTTGATCATCTGTTTAATCAACGGGCTAGTTAAAAGAGAGGCTTCACTAGGAACGTTGGTTTGTTTATTAATCACACATGTATCAACGTTTCCGGTTAATACAATTCTAGCATGAGAAATAAACATCTATCACAAACAAGGAATAACATAATAAACACTTTATTATTGCCTCTCGGGCATATTCCCTTCAGTCTCCCACTTGCACTAGGGGCAATAATCTATATTACATAGTTATGAATCTAACACCCATGGAGTTCTGGTGTTGATCATGTTTTGTCCTTGAGAGAGTTTTAGTCAATGGATCTGCCACATTCAGATCCGTATGTACTTTGCAAATCTTCACATCCCCATCTGCGACATGCTCACGGATGGAGTGAAAACGGCACTTGATATGCTTGGAATTCTTGTGAGACCTTGGTTCCTTAGCATTGGCTATGGCACCATTGTTGTCACAATAGATAACCATTGGATCCAACGCACTCGGAACCACGCCTAGTTCGGATATGAACTCCTTTATCCAAACTGCTTCCTGTGTTGCCTCCGAGGCAGCAACATATTCCGCTTCTGTTGATGATCCCGCCACCACGGATTGCTTGGAACTCCTCCAGCTTACAGCTCCTCCATTCATAATAAATACGTACCCGTACTGAGACTTAGAGTCATCCGGATCAGTGTCGAAGCTAGCATCGACGTAACATCTTGCGACGAGCTCTTCTTCACCGCCATATACGAGAAACATGTCCTTAGTTCTTCTTAAGTACTTTAGGATATTCTTGACCGTAGTCCAGTGTTCCAAACCTGGATTGGATTGGTACCTACTAGTCAAACTAATAGCATGTGCCACATCCGGTCTTGTACATAGCATAGCATACATGATAGAACCTATGGCTGAAGCATAGGGAGTCTTATCCATCTTTTCTCTATCTTCTGCTGTAGCTGGACATTGAGTCTTACTCAACGTCTTGCCTTGCAACATAGGTAGGAACCCTTTACTACTATCTTCCATTTTGAACTTCTTCAAAATCTTTTCAAGGGATGTACTTTGCGAAAGTCCAATTAAGCGTCTTGATCTATCCGTGTAGATTTTGATGCCCAATATATAAGCTGCTTCACCGAGGTCTTTCATCGAAAAACTATTGTTCAAATAACCTTTTACGCTTTCTAAAAGTTCTATATCATTTCCAATCAACAATATGTCATCCACATATAGTACCAGAAATGCTACAGAGCTCCCACTCACTTTCTTGTAAATACAAGCTTCTCCGTATGTTTGGACAAATGCAAAACCTTTGATCACCTTATCAAAACGGAGGTTCCAACTTCGGGATGCTTGCTTCAGTCCATAAATGGAACGTTGAAGCTTACACACCTCGTCAGCATCCTTAGGATCAACAAAACCTTGGGATTGCATCATATACAACTCTTCCTCAATGTCACCATTAAGGAACGCCGTTTTGACATCCATCTTCCATATTTCATAATCGAAAAATGCAGCAACTGCTAACATAATCCTAACTGACTTAAGCATCGCTACTGGTGAGAAAGTCTCATCATAGTCAACTCCTTGAATTTGTCGGAAACCTTTTGCGACAAGTCGAGCTTTATAGACGGTCACATTACCATCAGTGTCAGTTTTCCTTTAAAAGATCCATTTGTTCTCAACGGCCTTGCGGTCATTGGGTAAATCCACCAAAGTCCAAACTTGGTTTTCGTACATGGATCCTATTTCGGATTTCATGGCTTCAAGCCATTTGTTGGAATCTGGGCTCATCATCGCTTCCTCATATGTCGCAGGGTCATCACCTCCATCTACCATGAAGTTTAATACGGGATCTCCGTATAGTTTAGGAGCTGCACGCTCCCTAGTTGACCTGCGAGGTGCGGTAGTTTCCTCTATTGGAGTTTCATGATCTTGATCATTAACTCTCTCTTCATATGACGGGGTCGGCTCCGGAACAACTTCCGGCGCTGCGCTACTCGCCATTCCAAGAAGAGAAGGTTCAATAACCTCGTCGAGTTCTACCTTCCTACTATTCACACCTTTCGAGAGAAACTCCTTCTCCAAAAAGGATCCATTCTTGGCAACAAAAATCTTGACTTCGGATCTGTGATAGAAGGTTGTAACATCCCAAGTATGAAAACTTACCATTTAGAATGTTTGATTTCTTGTTTATTAAAGTATTGCATCATGTCATCATGCTCATTGCCTTGTTTGCATTTGTTTTATTTTGTTTTCCACTGTTTGCTTCTGTTTTACTCTGTTTTCACATTTGAAATTCAAACTTTATTCAAACATTTAATTCATACTTGTTATGTTACAACCTTTTAAATAAAAAGTACAAATAAAAACAACCATTTGTTTCCAATTATTCCATATTGATCAACTAATAAAATGGTGGTTTTTATTTCAATTAATTAATTCCAAGTTGCATTCAAATTCAAATCAAATCATCAAACAGCACCTAATTTGAAAATTATGAAAGTACCAAACAAATTATAATCACATTTGTTCTACTTAAACCATAGGGTTCACCCTATTAAAAGTGTGTTTTCAATAATATTTACTTAATAATAAAATCCATTTAAATTTGAAACAAATCCAAACAGCACCACAATTCAAATAACTTTGAAATTCCAAACTTGCATTGGGTTACTTTTCCATTAAGGAGTTGACACAAATTTTTCTGAAATTTTTGCAAACTCCAAAATCATCTTTTTCTTCCATTTCTTATTGCTGCAAAAAAAACAGAGGAAATAAAAATAGAAAAAGGAAAACAGGCGCGCGCGCGGCAGCTAACTACGCAGCCCAGCCCACTAACTTACCCGCGCCGGCCCGGTACCGGTTCACCCCCCGCGCCTCCTTCTTTGTCGCGTACGGCGCGGCATCCGCAGGTGCCACGTCGCCGCTGTACCTCCCCGACGGCCAGGAGAGCTCCCGCAGCCCTATATAGACCCCCTAGGACCCCGCAGCTGTGCCCTAGCCCTAGCCTACCCCCTATCCCCTCGGATCGCCGCCGTTTTCTCTCTCCCCGACGCGTTCCCCCTCTCTGAATTTCTCACCGGAGCGCCGCCGCCTGAATCCATGGCTACCACCGCCACCTCGTCGCACCACCACCCCACCTAACCACCCAAATCGATCCACCTCTCCTTCCTCTACCTCGACAACACCTACTCGGCCACTGTGACCCTCTGGATCGACGCCGCGGTCCTCGACGTCTCCGGCAGCCGCACTGCAACCGTGGCGCCCTGAATCCATGCTCGCCGTCGTCGCTGTAGTACCTCTCGGCGTGATCTGACCACGGGGATCGAAACCCCGTGCTTCCCTCGACGTCTTCGACACCCCCTCGAGCCCGGAGACGCACGGAATCACCGCCGCCATCCTCGACGTCGCCGCCGGCAGCGCTCCATCAACCCTCTGCTTCACCTCCAGCCGCGGTGAGGCCACCGTGCCCTCCTCCTCCCCGTCCTTTCTGTGCACGCACGCATCCGCTCACATCACCACAGCACCAATAAGCGCAAGCACCACGAGCACAACGGTGATCGCCGCCGGTAGTTCCTCTGACGATGTTCAGTCGCGTGCGTTCGTCAGTAAGTTCAGAAACACGAGCGATACCTTAACCTGTTCGCGTCCTGGTTACTGACAACAATCCCATCTTTTTACGCGCAGTGCTGACAGGGTGCCCCCCCTGTCAGCCACCCGTAATGCCACGCAAGCACACGATGGCCCTAGGCCCACTGGCAGTGCCTAGGGTAGGTTTCTGTGCGGTAACAAAATGATTTCCAACTTTCTGTTTTAAAAACAAGTCCCTCCAAATTACAGATTGGTCCTAAAATTTAAATTGTTAATAGCTTTCAAATTATAACTCCAAATAATAATAGTAAAATATGTGCACTGCTCCAAATTTAATTGTCTATCCATTTAAACCATTTGTTTTCTGTTTTGAATTTTCCAAATGCATTTCAAATTTGAATTCAAATAATTCAATTGCAATTTGCTAAAATCCATAACTAATTCATACTTAATCCAATTAATGCAAATAAAATATGTTTTCCATGCTATTTCAAATAACCTTTTCAAATATAAATTTTGTTTCATGGTTTGAATAATTTAAATTGCTTAAATATTTTAAACCTTGTTTAAATCATTTAAATTTGATAACACCATAACTTGATCAAATTAAATTATTTTTGAACATGCAAAATATGTTTTCAAACTAGAAAAGTATAAAATTTTAAAATGTGAGTTTGAATTTATGTTTTGAACAAATAAAATTCAAATAAAATTCATACTTGTTTTAAATTCATTTAAAATTTGTTTAATCTTGTTTAAGTCATAATAAATTCATCTTAACTCCTTTTTCAATATTGAAACATGTAATCCACCCAAAATTGTGTGTTCTTTTCAAATATGAATTTTGTTATTTGTTTTGAACATTTTAAATTGATGAAAACAACAAATTCTTGTGTGACATCTTTAAGTAACCCAAAATTTCCAAACTTAATAAATATTTTCCCAACTTGTTAAAATCCTTTACCACTTGCATCTATTGTTGTTATTTTGTTGTTATCTTCATGCATGCATCATGCTAAGCAAACTTTCACATGGTAAGAAATTGTAGATCATTTGTTTCCACTTAATTCATGGACATTTTCCATATGCAATCCAATTGCATATGGTTCCATTTAAATTGTGTTACCATGTTAACTAGTTTATTTTGATGCAACCATTAACTTGACATGCATCATCCCATGATTGTGCACTATGCCATGATATTGATTGTTTATCTTTCTGCCTTGTTTGTTTGCTTCTTCTTGGATAGACGACGACGTTGAGACCGACGATCTTTACAGCACCCCTTCTGAGGATCTAGCTCAGTACCAGGCTGCTGAGTTTGCAGGCAAGTTATCACCCACATGAACCACTATGTTCCTTTCAACATTGGTTACCGATACTTTCCGTTGTCTATTTATGCTAGCCATATGTATCGTTGCTTCTGTTATGAACCTATCACATGAATCCCTTAACCCTGATATTGCCCCACCTCCACTCCTACAACCCCCTTGTTTGAGCGAGTGTCTTACTAGCATGCTTAGGTTGTTTTGCTCGAGTCTGTTACCCGTTACTTTCAGTTACTATACTTCTATTATGTTCTGGGAGCTCGATGTTAATCAATCAACCTGTTAATAATAATATGCTGATAAGGCACCGGCAGGAGGCCCTGTGTGGTTTTGAAGCCTGCTAGTGTCGACCCTAATAGGAAAAGGGTCTTGTCTACTGATCCATGATGAGCGCACTATCCGCATGTGGGAAGCGTGTATGGGCGCCCCCCTCAATTTGATTCGATTCGCATCTCATCCAAATCGCCTCATTTAGTTCGTGTTTTCCATTTGCCGCCTGCATGTTTTTGCGAGCCCAACGCATGGTGGAACTTTTGTAGTCGGCATATAGGGGGACACGTTCTTAGAGTGCTATGAGGGTACCCTTTCTTCGGGACTCGATTAGCCGTGCGCCCAAGGTGCTTTGGGCTTGATGCGAAGAATAGTTGAGTTGTGTTGAGTGCCCCGCTTGGTGGGAGGCATCCCATCTGGCGGGTTATTCTTACGTGTACGGCCAAATTGGTGCACCCCTGCAGGGATAAATCTTCTCGAGAAGCCGTGTTTTCCGCGGTTATGGTTGACTTGGTGAAAGTACTGGCTAACAAGTACTCAGAACAACTTACATCTAACTATTGATAACTTGACTAGTAATAGACTTATTGACACAACAACTTGATCCATTATTCATTAATCCAACTGTGTGAGTTATCCTCGGATTGCTTCTTTGGACAAGGGGCGAGATCCAGGATGGGTTTGTTTGAGGTTATCTTTCAGTTGGTTACTATACGCTATCTTATCTCCTTTCTGTTAGCCGGAAGTTGTAGTGTTCTGTAGTTGGTTAGCGCAGCCAGTTGCAGCATCTTTTACATCCCCTTTCTTCCGTTGAACCCAAGGCATCGGTGCTTGGTGTTGACGGGCTACACTTTGGTGAACTGTGAGTCTTGCTTGCCAGTACTTGGATGTACTGACCCCTTTGGGGCTGTGGTTTCCGCAGACTACGCTTACGAGGATCCAGGTGACGGCTACTACATGGAGTTTGACGAGGCTGCTGACAAGTAGATAGCGGACCCGGGCAGGATCCGAGACTACGTTGATGGGCTCCGTCTTTCTTTCATTTTTCCCGGCTTCTTAAGCCTATTTGGATTTGTCTGTACTCAGACCCCCTTTGAATGCTTCCGCTGAGATGTAATGATGATATGTTGGGACATGTGTCCTCTGGATGATTATATTTGCTATCTCTGCTCTAGTGAGAGCCATTTGCAACTTATTTCAATCTTTTGTGTCTTAGAGATATGTTGTGCTATCATTATGTTACAAACCGTTGACGTACCATGTGTGTATGGTATGAAGTACGTCAATGGTAGTATCCTGATTTCTATGGGATAGTTTACGTCGACGCTGAACAGATAGGGGTTGGTTGTCACACATACGTGTGTTGGCCTACTCGTAATAGGACGCGGGTGCCGGTAAGCCCCGTAATCCAATCTACTACTGTTCAACGGAACGGCGAGTATCCTATAGAAGTCCGGGTGCGACAAATGGTATCAGAGCCTGTCTGCCTGTAGGATCCCTTTTTACTGGTCACAGTTGAGTCTAGAAACTATTTTGTAGCTATATAGGAAAAATGAAACGTGAGAGTTGGAATTCTGCCTTTTTCTTCTTTCCCCACCCACCCACCCCTTTTCTGGTAAGGAAGTGCAACGTTGTTTTCTCTTCTCATCTAAACTTTCAAGTTAGGGTTTCACGTGTTTTGGGTTCTCCGTAGTACCTCAGGATTTTTGGTCTCGTGTTTCCCGATGTTGCTTCAATATCCTGTTCTTTTCAACATCCTTATCGTCCGTTGAAACCTTGTTGTTGCTTTCCACTTCAGTTCTTCTACCGGCGTCTAATCAAAACTTCCCCAATCATCTGCAGATGGATCTCAGGTTCTACCCGCAGGTGGTTCGGATGACTCGCTGCGAGAGCACCGCCGGTTATCCGGAGATGCTGAGAGACATGGTCACGTATCTGGGGTTCCATTGGGCACCAGAGTACCAGGTCTACGAGCAGCAGCGAGAGTTTGACCAGACCTACTACCAGGCTATCGTCTACATTCTGTCAGATGATGGCATGAGCGTTGTCCACCGCTACGAGGCAGTAGGTTCCACAGTGGATATGGCCGTGCAGCAGGCAGCTTACGTGAGTCTCACCGTCCTTCGTGCTGACTACTGGGGGTTTGACGATTCTATCTATCGCCACGTCCCCCGTGGGTACATCACTTCAGCGGGAGCTCACTTCACCCTCTACGACAACTAATCCCGATGGTAGACGTAGAGGTAGCGTCCCGACGGCGATCACGTCAACTCTTGATCCATTGCCGACGCGCATCGTCACCTCATCCTTTGCTAGTGGTCGCTTATTCTGGAGCTCCTGTTTCGAGTTACATATGTGAGCAACCGAACCAGTATCAAATACCCAGGTGCTACTGCGAGTACTATTAAGGTACACATCAATAACAAGTATATCGTATATACCTTTGTTCACTTTGCCGGCCTTCTTATCTGCCAGATACTTGGGGCAATTGCGCTTCCAGTGGCCAGTACCCTTGCAATAGAAACACTCAGTCTCAGGCTTAGGGCCATGCCTGGTTTTCTTCTCAGCCGTAGCAACAGATTTGCCACCCTTCTTCAAGTTTACCCTTGGCTTGCCTTTCTTGCCTTTCTTGAAACTAGTGGTCTTATTGATCATCAACACTTGATGTTCTTTCTTGATCTCCACTTCAGCAGTTTTAAGCATCAAGAGAAGCTTAGGAAGAGACTTCTTCATGCTCTGCATATTATAGTTCATCACGAAGTTCTTGTAACTAGGTGGCAGAGATTGGAGAACACGATGTATCCCTAGCTCAATGGGAATCGATATTCCCAAGGCTATGAGCTTATCAGCGTACGCAGACATTTTGAGTACGTGCTCACTAACGGAGCTGTTCTCTTCCATCATGCAGCTAAAGAACTTTTCTGAAGCGTCATAACTCTCAACGGCGGCATGGTATCGAAATCATTTTCAATTCTCCCATTGTGGCATAAGCAGTGTTGTTCTCGAACGTTTTCGCAGCTCTGGCTCTAATCCATAGAGGATGCCGCAGTGAACTATACTGTGGTCTTCTTGTTGAGTCAGATAAACAGTTTTATCCTCATCAGAAGCATCATCAGCGGGTTGGTCACCTAGAGGTGCATCAAGCACATAGAGCTTCTTGCAAGCGGTGAGGAGAATCCTCAGGTTAAGTGCCAGTTGGTAAAGTTGCTTCCATTGTTCGCTAATTTCTCTTTCTCCATGAACATATTGAAATTGAAGGTAGGTGTGCCATGATCTACAACATATTTGCAAAGACTATTTAGACTATGTTTATGATAAATTAAGTTCAAGTTAATTCTAAAATTATCCCATGAACTCCCACTCAAAAACAACATCCCTCTTAGTTGTCTTTAGTGATTACACGAACCAAATTCACTACACCGAAACCGATCATCACGTGAGACGGTGTAGTTGCAAAGGCGAACATCAACATGTTCATCATATCATTCATATGACTCATGCTTTACCTTTCGGTTACGTGTTCCGAGGCCATGTCTGTACATGCTAGGCTCGCCAAGTAGAACCATTGTATTGCATGTGTTTCAAGGCCATGTCTGTACATGCTAGGCTTGAAAACACCCGTTGTATGCGAACGTTGAGTCTATCACACCCGATCATCACGTGGTGTCTCGAAACGACGAACTTTCTTAACGGTGCATACTTAAGGAAGAACACATTATTATCTTGATATTAAGTGAGAGGGATCATCTTATAATGCTACCGTCGCGATCTAAGCAAAATAAGATGCATAAAAGGATAAACATCACATGCATGGATAATGTGATATGATATGGTCCTTCTTGCACTTGATCTCCATCTTGTGCATCATGGTATGATCTCCATCATTCCACCGGCGTGGCACCAAGGTCCATGGCACCTCCATCTTGATTGCCCATTACAACATATCACATGGATATGACATACAGCACGCAGGCCATAAAATAAGACAACCATACACTAGTAGGAAAAGGCTTATAGCCACCCTATTACCGCTGGCGAACATGTTTTCGTGTTGGCCAGTGCTATTACCGCTGGCGAAGCAGAAAACGTGTTCGCCAGCGGTAAGTTAGTACCGCTGGCGAAGCAGCAGCAGGGTTCGCCAGCGCTAACGGTGGCTTCCCCACCCCTGCGCAGGACAAAATACCGTTGGCGAACATGTGGTGTGGTTCGCCAGCAGTAAGCAAGATACCACTGGCGAACATGTCGTGTGGTTCGCCAGCGGTATTTCGTCTACTACCGCTGGCCAACCACTATTTTCGTTCGCCAGCGGTACAACTGTGAAATTTGAAATTTTTTCGCTCCACACACACACACACACACACACACACCCCCCCCGTGGACCGCCTTTTTTACTTTTCTACATCACAAACGAAAATGATAAAACGTTCAAAAAATAAATTCCTTTGATATGTGGGTAGAGTGCACTGTCTAGTTGATATAGAAAATTTCAAATACTCCATTTGACCTTTTATGCAAAATTCAAAAATAAATCGTAAAACGGCCATAACTTTTGCATACGACGTCGAAAAAACGCGTTCAATATATCAAAAGAAGCGTGAGCAAATTCCAGATCCAACCTCACTTGTGAGCTTTTTTCAGAATCGCCAAATTCCAAAAGGAAAAAAAGTTATTTGAGACAGACTAAATTTTCCTACATAATCAATTTAATTAAATAAATTCAAAATTCAAAAAAAATAAAAAATATTTTTTTTCGAGAAAAGATAATAAGGATGTCATATTTGGATTCCTCGTATTCTTGTGATCAATTTAGACATATCATTTGTCGAATTTGGAATTACGGATTTGTATATATGGTGCAATAGTTAAGAGGATTGATAGTACTATACTAACAAGAAAGAATGAGCGAGTCATGGGTAGAGTAGTGGCATAGAACTAAGAAGTTAAGCGTGCTCGGGCTAGAGTAGTGGGAGGATGGGTGACCGAGCGGGAAGTGGGCATTCAAAGGTGAAAAAAAAGAAAAAAAAAGGAAAAAATTCTACAGCGTGTTTAGAGGTTCCTCGAATTCAAATGTTTTGAAAATTTGAAAAAAAAAATGCGAAAAAATTTATTTACGAAATTTCAAAATTTCAGACTTACCGCTGGCGAACAAGACTGTGTTCGCCAGTGGTAACTAGATAGCGCTGGCGAACAAGATTTGTTCGCCAGCGGTAACCCCTTACCACTGGCGGTGTACTGCTGGCGAACACTTGTTCGCCAGCGGTAGCTTGTTTTTGTTCGTCACTGGTAAGCGTTTTCCTACTAGTGATATGGCTCCAGCCGGTATGTCAATAATTTACAAAAGATATCATCTCATACATAACGTTTGTAACATTGACCATATCACATCGCATGCCCTGCGAAAATAAGTTAGACGCCTCTAATTTATTTTTGCATATTTTACGTGGCTTTGGGCTTACGAGGATAGAACCGTTCATATCTACGTACAAGAACCACAACGTTGATAAAACATATTTTTTTAACAACCCTTTGTAGATTAGATCTTAACTATAGTAGGAGAAACCGACACCCGCAAGCCACTTATGCAATTCAAGTTGCATGTCAGTTGTGAAACAAGTCTCATGTACGTGGACATGTAAAGTTAGTCCGGGCCGCTTCATCCTACTATGCCACTAAGATCATAAAATACTCAAAGAGACAAAAACATGATCATCAACGCCCACATACTCCTATGTGTTCTACCCGTACAATTCATCTACGCATAGATCCGGCTCTGATACCACTGAAGGGGAACGTAGCATAGAAAACAAAAAAAATTCCTACACGCGATAAACCCAAATGGCCAAGATCTAATCTATGAGATGAAAGGCAACGGGGAGAAAGAGAGTCTTGAGATAACATACCCTCGAAGACTCTAAGTGGTACGAGAAAAGATCTCGTTGTTGGCGTAGTCGTTCTCACGCCGATCCCGAGCGAGAAGAAGAGCACCGCAATCCGGCGGTGCCTCCGTAATCGGTCACACGTTCAGCTCGATGAAGACTTCTGTTCCCTCGTTCCAGCGGGTTGCGGAAGTAGAGGATCCCTCCGGAATTCCAGCAGCAGAACGGCGTGGTGGTGGTGAAGAATCCCACGGTCAGGGCTTCGCCAAGCCGGAGACCATGGAATGGAGCAGCGGATGGAAGGAAAAATGTGTGAGCAAGTGTGTGGAGAAGAGAGAGCCCTCACCCTCCTTTTATAGGGGAGGGGGAGGCAGCCCAAGGGGGGGTGCGGCCAGCCATGGGTGCCCCCACCCCTTCCTCTCTTCATGTGAGTGGAAGCTCCACTCAAACCCACTCAAAAATCCCTTAATTTCCCACTTGGAAAATCCAAAGGTTTTTCTTTAATAAATAAATAAAACATTTTTATTTCTTTATTTATATTTGTTAATTCCATTAACAAACATTTGCATGCAGCACCTCGAACCATTTGTTAATTCTATTAACAACCGTTCGACGAAAAACCCCTTGAACTATTTCAATTTTCCCCGAAACAATTCCGGAGCTGCCCAAAATATTCTTCGGTATTCCGTATCCTCTCTAAACGCTTCATCGAACCTTAAGTGTGTCTCCCTACGGTTCGTGAATATTATAGACATGATCGAGACTCCTCTCCGATCAATAATCAACAGCGGGGTCTGGAAAACCGTGATGAATCCTATATATTCAACGATGACTCTCGTGATCGTGTGAACCTTTCAACGTCGTAACGATTTCCCTTTGTCTCGCGATATATTACTTGTCCGAGATCCGATCATCGGTATCAACTATACCTTGTTCGATCTCGTTATCCGACAAGTACTCTTTTCTCGTTCCCGTGATATAACATCCTATTGATCAAATCACTTGCTTGCAAGCGGTGTCGATGTGATATCACCGAGAGGGCCCTGAGTATATCTATCCGTCATATTGGATGGACAAATCCCATTCTTGATCCATGAGCTTCAACTAACACTTTCCGAATATCCAATGCCACCTTTATAGTCACCCTTTTACGGTGTGACGTTTGATGTCATCAAAGTATTCTTTCGGTATCAGTGATTAACATGATCTCATGGTCTAAGGAATAATGTTACTCCGAATGTAAGATATAACAACAAAACTAAATGACTTGATCGTATTGTTATACTTAGTTAGGGTTTAAGTTCATCATGTCATTCTCCTAATGACATGACCCCGTTATCAACAACATCCAATGTTCATGATCAGGAAACCTTGATCATCTGTTTAATCAACGGGCTAGTTAAAAGAGAGGCTTCACTAGGAACGTTGGTTTGTTTATTAATCACACATGTATCAACGTTTCCGGTTAATACAATTCTAGCATGAGAAATAAACATCTATCATAAACAAGGAATAACATAATAAACACTTTATTATTGCCTCTCGGGCATATTCCCTTCACTTAGGATGAGCGTTGTTTCTTCTTTTGTAGGCATGTCTGTGTAATGAAATTCGGGAAGCATCCCGTACTTTTCTTTCCAATCGAGATGTTTAAAAGTGTCATAATTGCTATTATGACTTACTTTGTGTTCTCCCGATGGGAGTAGCCCCCGAGCACTCGAAGATATATTTGTTGTAACTCGTCGAGTGGGGTGTGGCTTTATGACTGTAACTGTCATGTTTCCTCTGTTCTCTCCAGGTTGTAGATTCTGGAGGTGGCTCGTCGGGCGGCGCTGTTCTCTCCAGGTTGTAGGTCAAGGCTCTGCGGGGTGTGGCGGATGTTGACAAGTCCAAGCAGAGGCTTGCTGCTGATCGTGACCAGTTTGTGATGGAGGAGCTGGTGAGTGTCGCGAAGAGTATGCTCTGTAAGTCCCGCAAGCCAGCGATTTTGATTAAATTGATGCTATTAGCTATTTCTTTATGAGATTATATGCAATTGTTGCGAACTGATGAAATTAATGTTATTTGCTATTTGTTTTAGCCATGGCGAGACTTCCCCGTGGTTCGCGTGTAACTGGCGACGGGCGCGGCGTGGTCCACGTCGAAGAAATCCCGGTGAAACGTCCGCCTGGACGTCCACGTGGATCGCGTACAAATAGATCGCGTGCATCGAATGCAAGTGGTGGTGACGCCATAATCATCAAGGAGGAGGACGCGACGCCTGCTACTCGTGGACGTGGACGCGGAGCACGGGGGGCATCAAGCGCTGCAAGGGGGCAAAGCGCGGTGCAAAGGGGGCATCAAGCGCTGCAAGGGGGCAAAGCGGGGTGCAAAGGGGTCAACACGCGGTAAACGGCGTCGCGCTGTTGCTGCGGTGGAGGAGGAGGAGGAGGAGGAGGATGCGGCAGTGGAGGGGGAGGAGGAGGAGGAGGACGCTCTCCGGCTACCGGAGTTCTACGTCCACCTGTTCCACCCAGAGGACAACAAGCTCCGTCTTCCAGAAAAGATATCGGAGATCCTCCTCGGGCGCAAGGGCGGGCCCTATAGTTTCACCCTCCAGTTGGAGGATTGTGACGACGGGTCCGTGCGCGTTGTCCTACAGCGACGTGGCGATGACGTCTACCTGCGCTATGGGTGGGGGTAGTTCACGCGCATGCACAAGCTAAATGTGAGCAACATGCTCACATTCAGGTACTACAAGGACGAGGAGGCCCACGTGCTGGAGGTGAAGATCTTCGACGGCACCTTAGTCCGCCCCCTTTGCTGCTAGGATAGCTCATCTGAGAGCAGCTCCGCCTCTGAGTCTGACTCCGGCGAGCCTAGCCCGGGCAAGGCTCCCTCCGACGTTGAGGGCAAGGGCAAGAATGCCTCCGACGCCGATGCGTAGTATATATGTTTCTGTAGATCTATGCTTACGTACTTATGCTGCTCTATATTGTCGTACTATGTCTATGTCAAACTATGTTTTATGTCGAACTATGTTTAATTATGTCACTGTGTCGAACAATATTTGTATTCGTGGCAGACTATATGTTTATGTTATTGTTCGTTTTCATCTGTGTTTTTGTTCGATAATTTATCATCTTTCTTAATATAAATGTTTAGTGTAGAGAACAGGAAAACAGAAAAAAAATTAGATTTTCTAATCTAGCGCAGAGAACGCGAAAACAGTTATAAAAAAAACCTTTTGCCCCGGTTGGTGTTACCGACCGGGGTAAAAGGGGGCCGGCCTGCGCACTTCGAAGAGCCCACGTGGGGGCACTCCTTTTACCCCAGCTGGTAACCCCACCGGGGCATAAGGGGGGCCTTTAGCCCTGGTTGGCGGAACCCGGTTGGGCAGCCGGGGCATTAGGCCCTTCCCAACCGGGGCTAATGCCCTATTCTGCACTAGTTTGTATTGATAGTCGATTTTGGCTTGGAAGGGTATGTCATCAGCATGACCTCAAATGAAAAAATAATGCGAAATAAAGTTATGTGTCTCATCGAAACAAACAACTTTAATTTTTGGATCATCTCCATCCCATGAAGTATGCAACATCTATGGCCAAAACATTGCTGGAAATATTGACACATGAGTTTAAGGACGGAATTACCAGTCCAAATTTCCAGTTGATACCATGAGCTGGCGCCTTTGTTCCTTAGAAAATGTTAAGAGAGACCAGAATTCCTGGGTCACCCGAAATTTCTGGTCCAAAATATCCGGCCCGCGCAAAATTGTCGGATCTTCCAGATTTAGATTCAATTATTTTCGGTGCTGGAAAGATGAAGACCTCTATATGGATTCTGGTGAAAAAACTTAGTAAAGGAAAGTTCTTTGTTTTCTTTAGGAGAACAATTTTGTCTTATACAAGATTTTGATCTGCGGTCGTTTATTACCTACACTCTGGAAAATGCATACGTGTCAGAAAAGACACACTAGTGGAAACAACCCCTTTCGTCCAGGGGGCCAGGGGGCATCTCTCCCGGTCGCACGAAAACCCGGGACAAATGATATGCATTGGTCCCGGTTCGGTTGCCCGAGGCAGCAGAAACCACCTGGGGGCATGTGGCCCGGTTCGTGGGGAGGCATTGGTCCCGGTTTGTGGCACGACCCGGGACCAATACCTAGCCACAGGCCACGTGGCACGCGCATGGGCATTGGTCCCGGTTTGTGGCACGACCCGGGACCAATACCTAGCCACAGACCAACAAATAGTCTTTTTATCCACCCCATTCAACCAATTTCCAAACGCATTTTTAATATTGGTTGAAGATATTTTCTCTCCAAAATCAGAAATACAAGCTAAACCCAAGTAGAAGACCTCTGCAGGTGGTAGAAGAATCTGCGCTTAATGTCCGGCCATGATATTCGTCTCCGTTGCACAACTCCCAACAAAAAGCAGCATTCACATTAGGCGGCTGCGTTAATGTCCAACCACTCTCTACCCTCCTCTTTTTGAAGGTCGACCGCCCACACATTTCAGAAACGAAGCGCCAGTCCATCTTCCTATTGCCGCTCTGCGACTCGCACATGCCGGCGGCCACATGAGGTCAGGCATCGATGCCGCAAAGTATGCATTCACATTAGGAGGGGGACATGCATTTCGATAGGCACAGTACACATAATGGAAAGATTGGATCTAAATCTAAACGGAGAGCATAGATCTAAATAAACAAGGAAGTACATAATGGCAAGAGTGCATCGATCTACTAGTCATACTCCTGCCTAGGCCTATAGTACATGTACTTGTAGTCGTCGTAGTCGCCGCCGCCGTCGTCGTCACTATCGTCTGACGGTGCTCTGCACTCCCTCGGAGGATCACGACTCCAGGACTGGGCCTGAGGATAGCGCAGGCGGGGGATATCGCCGGCCCTGATGTAGTCCATGACGCTCTGTAGAACCCGGCCGGACCACCATAGCCGACGACCGGCCTCGTGAAAGTTCCCAGGAGGCAGACCGTCCTCCTCATACCTGGCAAGCGCCCTCTCACGCCGATTGATGAAGAAGGCATCCCAAGTATGCTGGTTATCGGGATGCCAACTGGGATTCCTCCGCTGCTCCGGCGTGAGCTCGTGGTAGTAGTGGTTCGTGATGGCCGCCCGACGCGCCACACCTTGAGGAAGAGGAGGGACCGGCACTCCTCCGGCGCTCAGCATCCAACCGGCGGGAACGTTGTAGCCGCACGGGCAGGGGTAGTTCGAGGCGGAAAGTGCCTCCGCCTGGATGAATGTTAGAGTGGGTACGGTAGAAGCCATGAGAGAGTGGTGAGTTTGTATGTGTTTATGCCAATGGTGTGGCAATGCATACATATATATAGCGAGAAGAAAACATCCCTTTAGTCCCGGTTGGGGACACCAACCGGGACTAAATGGGTTAGGGTTTCATTGGGAAACGGATCATCCCTTTAGTCTCGGTTGGGGACACCAACCGGGACTAAATGGGAATTAGAATTTCGTTTGGACCAATCAGATAGAATCACACGGATCGTGTGTTTCTTTCAAGCGCTCGTGAGTCGTTGGATCCGGGTGTGTTTTTTTCGAGCTGTAGTGAGCCGTTCGATCAGGGCTACGGTGTGTTTCTTTCGAGCTGCTGTGAGCCGTTGGATGAGGTGTTTCGTAACCATTGGATCAAAACCCTAGCTCAACACTTTGTGAGCCAGAGGACCCTATATATAGCTCAGCTTCATACACCGGTCAGCTCATCTCCCAAATACAAAACATCCGGATTCGCCATCATACGTCCAGCCGTGCATTTGGTATGCATATATGCACCCAGTACTCACGGTTGGGCTGTATGATGGCGATACCGTTTGTTTTGTTCTACACACCCTTTAAGGTTTGATACATCATATATTCAGTTCATCGAGCAAATACAAAACATCCGGATTCGCCATCATACGTCCAGCCGTGCATTTGGTATGCATATATGCACCCAGTAGCCACGGTTGGACTGTATGATGGCGATACCGTTTGTTTTGTTCTACACCCCCTTTAAGGTTTGTTACATCATATATTCAGTTCATCGAGCAAATACAAAACATCCGGATTCGCCATCATACGTCCTGCCGTGCATTTGGTATGCATATTGCACCCAGTAGACACGGTGGGGCTGTATGATGGCGATACCGATTGTTTTGTTCTACATCCCCGGCCCTTTAAGGTTTGATACATCATATATTCAGAGCAAATAAAAAACATCCGGATTCTCCATCATGCATGCATACGTCCTGCCGTGCATTTGGGTTAGTGTTTAACACATTCATCCCCCTTTAACACATTCATCCATGCATGCTTGGGTCAGTGTTCACTTTGAGCTCGGGTAGTAATGTGCACGGGAACATCACCACCGGCTTCCGCGGCGTCCGAGCACGGCAGAACAGAATGTTTACCGCATCCCCCTCGGTGTTCGTTTGTTTTCTCTTTTTAATGAAAGAATTTGTATTCCGGCGACACTGCGGCGCGCTAGCGCGTCTGTTTTCTGTTTAATGTAATTATTACTAATTTTAAAACAATATAAGATATTTATATTTAAATTAAGTGCAAATAGTGAAATAGTTAATAGTTTGAATAGTTAGAATAATTATTTAGGTAAACAGAAAACGGATTTGAATTAGTTATGCAAATTCAAACAATTTTCATGTTGAATTTTTTTTCAAATTTGAAAGTATATAGAAGTTATTCATGTGCATATTTAAGATATTTAAATTTTGGCGCTAAAACAATTGGCGCGCCCGGCCCAAAAGCACTTCTGGTCCCGGCGCGCGCGACCAGCCGGGGCTTTCATCCCGGTTGTTGCCACCAACCGGGACGAAAGGGGCATCCGTCCCGGTTGTTGCCACCAACCGGGACGGATGCTAGATAGATATATGCACGTCACCGTCTCTCCCAGTCCTCGACCGCGCGCAGGAAAGAAATCGACGCCGCCAGGCTGCCCATTTTTTCCGTCCCCCCGCGCCGTCCCTCTCCCCGTCGGCTTCCTCCTCTGCGGCGCCGCCGCTCGGTCCCGTCGCACCCGCGCCTCCCCTCGCCCCCGTCCTCCTCTGCGGCACCGCCCCTTGTTCTGTAGCCCCCGCGCCGCCCCTCGTCCCCGTCCTCCTCTGCGGCGCCGCCCCTTGTTCCGTCGCCCCCGCGCCGCCCCTCGACTCCCCGTCGAGCGCACCCGCCCCTCGACTCCCCATCGAGCGCACCCGCCCTCGCGCCGGCCTCGCGCCCCGCCCTCGATCCCGTCTTGCGCCGTCCGCCACCGGCCCGCGCCGCCGCTGCCCCGCGCCGCCAGCCAGCCTCCATCTCGCCGCTGCCCCGAGAGGAGGTAAGGCCTGCCTCCATCTCGCCCTAGCCCGGGATTATTAGTTTATGAATGTTAGAATTATTAGTTTATGAATGTTAGAAATTTTAGATTAGACTTATTAACTTTAGATTTGTTTAGAATTGATGTAGGAAATTTAAAAATGTTAGAATTATTAGTTGCGAATGTTAGAAATTTTAGATTAGACTTAGAAATTTTAGATTTATATGCTTAGAATTGATATAGTAAATTTAAGAATGTTAAAATTATTAGTTGTGAATGTTAGAAATTTTAGAATAGACTTAGAAATTTTAGATTTGTACGTTTAGAATTGATATAGGAAATTTAAGAATGTTAAAATTATTAGTTGTGAATGTTATAAATTTTAGATTAGACTTAGCAATTTGAGATTTTGTACGTTTAGAATTGATATAGTAAATTTAAGAATGTTAGAATTATTAATTATGAATGTTAGAAAATTTAATTAAGATAGTGTTATAAATTTAAGAATGCTAGAAATGTTATCGTACGTTTAAATATTTCATGAATATGTTACTCTATAAGCAATTTTGATGAAAATAATTGATCATTAGTTAATTATTATGTATAAGCAATTTTAATGAAATTGATATGAAATATATACTTACTCTTTTTGTATAGTATGGAGCCAAGAGACGAAGATGCCGAAAATATGATCGAGGGTTTAATCCGCGGGCCCGACGTAGAGACCGATGTGAGCCAGTGGATGAACGACTCTGGTGAGGGAGATCCGGTGCTCACCCAGTGAGACGACTCCGATGAGGGAGAAGCCGACGGCTCCGATATGGGAGCAGCCGACGGCTCCGGTGGAACCATACAAATTACAAACACCGGCTCCGAGGTGCATATATAGATATGTTAATTAATGAAGCATCCGTTGTCTATATACATGTATTAACAGTCTTTATATTTTTAGCCATCCGGTTCAAGTATATCAACCGAAAAAAAGACTAAACGAGGCGCAACAAAGAAGTTGAAAGATACAGAAAGATACAGGATCGACACGATCGCAGCAGACGGCGCACCCGAGCTTCCCGCTGATGTTGCCCAAAAATTTGTGAAGCAATGCGGAGTGCTAGTTAGAGATCACATCTCGATCAGTGTTAATGAGTGGATTGAGCCAAAAGATCCGCGGAAACAAGGAATTTCATATGTCGGCAAAATAGCCAAAGATCATCTTTTCTCAAAGATTTTGGCTAATTTCAACTTACCCGTGCCGGAGGTGGACGAGAATGAAGCGGCTGTGAATGAGGCCGTTGTTACTAAAATTAAACATGAGATACGGGAAAAGGTCAAAGCGTGGACCCTGAAAAAGATGGCCGAGCAATTCAAAAACTGGAAGAAAAGATTGAACCTTGATTATGTTAAGAAGAACAAGACTCCTGATTTCGCTCAAGGTTATGAGAAAATAAAACCCGTATGGGCAGACTTCGTGAAGTACAAGCTGGCAGAGAATGAACTGGAAAGGAGAAAAACAAATGAGAAAAACGCCTCCAAAAAGGTATATCACCATGTTATGGGGCAAGGTGGCTACAAGGGTTCCAGTCCCAAGTGGGAGACATGGGAGAACAACCTGCTTCAGCAGGGGATCAATCCTGAGCCGTTCTTATGGGTCGAGTGGACAAGGTCATGGTTCTACGGGCATGGGGGCACGTTGGACGCCGAAGGAAAAGCAATATATAACCTAAGGCATAAAGAGAGTCGTTCTCTACCCATAGAGAAGCTGAGAGACGCAATAAAGGACGTTAAAGATGGGAAGTTCGTTCCAGATAGAGAGAACGACGAGCTCACACGAGCGCTCGGGAATAAGGAACACGCAGGGCGTACACTAGGCACAAAAGGCACTCCTCCGTGGAGTGTTGCGTTCGACTCCACCAAAAAGTTATACCCAGATAGAAGCCGTCAACGTAAAAAGGACAAGTAGGCAGCTGAAGCAGAGAATCAGGCAAACTGGAGGCGTCAACTTGAAGAAATGGTAAAGCTGACATAGGATGTAGCAAAGAAGCAGCAGGACCAAATTAACACACTTAGCCAGCAGATAGTGTCTACCGGCGCATCAGTACACATGGTAGAAGTTGAAGTCGAGGCTCCCGACGCCGCACATTCTCATCGCAAAAGCAGCGTTGCGTCCACGCAGCTACCGGGTGATGATGCACCGCCGATGATTCACCCGGTGGATGAGATCACGGAAATGACATCCCGTGAGCTCCACGTGAAGGTCGTCAATATAACCATCAAGGCGGCGGCCGGCTATGCCTTACCAATTGGCAATGAACCAACTCACCATAGTCTTCCGGTTCCACGGGGCTACGCTGTTGTTGGGGTCGATGAAGTTGTCAACGGATTCGAGCGGGTAAAGCTTGATTTTCCTGAAGGTGAAGACGAAGAGTTGATTGAACTCGGAGAAGCCAAGAACTTGACCGTTTTATGGCTAAAGGAATGCATTGTGCTCACAAATCAGACGGCAAAGCCATCGAATCCTCGCCTTTCTCCAGCGCAAAAGTCTCCAGCGCGGTCGTCTTTGCAACGCATGCCGTCTCCGGCGCGGTCGCCTACGCCGTGCACGTCTCCAGCGCGGTCGCCTACGCCGCCGCGTCAGCCTTCTCCGCCCACTAAGTTTCTGCCGAAACGTAAAAAATCACCGAAACGTCAACGGTCACCCCTCCCGAAGGTACCAAAAGAGGTACCCAAGTTACCTTACGACTATACTCCCGAGGAAAACCAGAAAATCACAAAGGACCAATACGAGGCGTGGAAATCAAAGCGGAAGGAGAAGCAAAAGCCAGATTTCCCCAAGACCGAAGAAGAGATAGAACGAGCTTGGAAAATGGTGAAGACTCTTCATCAACCCGAGCCGAGTCTGTCATCTGACTATGACCGCTCTATTCTGAAGTCACACCAGGAAATGCTGCGGTCGACGAAGAGTAGTAGCGCAAGCGGGAAAACGGGAAAATCAGTTGCTCAGCTCGGAGAGCAGAAAAAACAATCCACGTCCCCGCTCAAAGTGATTTCCAATACCCAGGTGGGGCCGAGCACTAATAGTGCTGACGAGCATATTGATCCGGAGTTTATAACACTGTACGCAGACAAGGCAACTGATGCGGGTTTGTCCATTGCTGAGTATATGCAAACAGTGAACTACTTCCCCGCAGCTGAATGTGCGTACAAATACCAGTACGGGAAGTCTCTTGTCAAACCCGAGGAGATAAAGGATCTACCAACGAAAATGCGAAGAGTGCATAGTTGGTATATGGAAGCCGTGGAGGAATCTATGGACTGGATATGTCTCAACGTTAAGAACGAGCACTTTGGAAATGGAAATGGATATGTTATGATTCAATTTGAGGAATTGTTTCAGTTATACCAGCAGCAGGCCCTCGACAAATCTATCCTTACTGCCTATTGTCTGTAAGCACTTATTTCTCTAGCTCACCTCATTCAATTGCATATTCATATATATATATATATATATATATTTATTTATTGATATATAGTATACTCATATATTATAATTGCAGAATGAAGATTCTCGAATGCAAAAGAGGTGGAATCTATGATATTGGGTTCATTGATCCAAATATTATTTATGAAAAGACTCTTCGGCAATCTCCCAAGGATACAAAAAATAATATTCTGAGGGCAATAATATTTAACCAACACCGACGGGAAATACTATTTCCTTACAACTTCAAGTAAGTGTGTTACTCTGTTGTAAACATTATGTTTTCCTTACTCGGTGTTCACTGTATAATTGATGAGTTCTGCGTGCGCAGCTTCCACTATATTCTGCTAATCTTCCAAATTGACAAAGGAAAAGTAATTGTAATGGACCCAAAACGTAAACCCCTCTCAATGTGGGCACACATGCAGGAAATGATCCAGCGGTAATTTCAATCTTTATTAATTTCAGTATTTATATATGGAAATATATCGACTACTTTGTTTCATTTTCGGATATCAAGTAATTACTAACTCTTTTTATTCTTTTTCTTTCTCGGGTAGGGTTTGGAAGAGGTTCATAAAGAAGTCTCCCGGTGAATGGGAAAAAAACCTTACATTTGATGTTGTGCAAGTAAGTACTATCTAGATCCGCGCCCATCTCCTTGATTATAGTGTCGATACCATTATCATGCCTGGTTGATTATTATTTTGATTGAAACAATCTTCTCGTAAAGTGCTTGCAACAAGGAGACGGGAATAACTTGTGTGGATACTACGTTTGCGAGTTCATTCGTCAGACGACATCTCCCAAGGGCAGAAATTTAAAGCAACTTCATGTACGTTAGTCGTCAATTCTTCTTATTACTATCTATTTTAGTTACTTAGTTTCATATATATATATATATATTGACCACTCTTCTTTATATTAGATCGAACGGCTTCGGGACAGTCTTCTACCAAGGGACCACATACGAGCAATTCAGGAGGAAATTGCGGGCTTCTTAGATGCAGAGGTCATAAACGCAGATGGAGAGTACCATGCCTCCGGTTGGAACTAAGTTTGATTTTGTAATACACTCCATCGGTCATGTAATATGCTTGATATACTTTTCTTCGGTAATATAAGTGTTTCTTATTCTGCTTTATATACTTATTCACTCGTGCGATCCGGGAGCTCCGTGGAGGGTCCACCGAGGCTCCTCTCTTCTCGAGGTCCGGGGAGGGGCCGCCAGGAGGTCTGAGGGGCCAAAAAACGGAAATTGTAAATTTCTGCCGCGGCAAAGAAAAGGGCAAAAGCCCTGCCGCGGCAGAAGGGGCATGCATCCCGGGTCGTATTGAGAACCGGGACTAATGGCCCTGGCCAGGTTCCAGCGCACGGGCCACGTGGTCAGCCCCATTTGTCCCGGGTCCTGGCACAACCGGGACCAATGGGGGAGGGGTATTTGTCCCGGATGCCCCGTCCCGGTTGCACAACCGGGACAAATGGGGCCTACGAACCGGGACTAATGCCCCTGTTTCCACTAGTGACAGATTCAAATCCAATTCAAACACGTGTAAGTGCGGAAACAATTATGCTTCAAGATGATGTCAGATGGAAAATCACAAAACATGAAAGTTCTTCGACATTTTTATATGTTATCTTCTACATGATTTCAATTTGAGGCCGTTTAGTAACTCGACAATGACCCGCAAGGTGCAGCCAGTTTTTAGACCAAACAATTTTGAAAGGTTCGATTTAGACATCCAAATTTGACGCGAATTAGGTCTTTTTGGACGTGAAATCAAGCTTTTTCCTTACACGGGAAGTACAATAGTCTCTTATATACATGAGGGGTGATGACCGATTGAACCAACATCAATTGAACAAATACCAACATCAATATTCTCATTTTTTTTGTTGTTCATCAGGTTTGTAGTCTATGATCCACGAGGCTCTAGGGGCGTTCAGGATGACTTGGAGCAGCCAATCATCACCGGGTCCTCTGACAGAGTCCCTCCCGAGGAGCCGGCATGTGTGGTATCAAAAGCGTATGCCAGATTGTTTTGCTTACCGTGCTTCCAGCAGGCCTTCCGTGGTGCGAGTGGTGGAGCATCTCACTTGGCATCACGGGTTCACGACGATGTGTTCGTGTAACATGTTCATGCGTGAGCAACCAGAAAGGATCGAGAGAAAATGGTAGGACGGGGGAGCGAGAAAAAAGGTTGAACTGGTGTGGTTGAACGGAGGAAAGGAATGAGGATTTCACTAGTAGAAAACTAGCCAAGTGTTTTACCTTTAGTACCGATTCCATTACGAACCGGTACTAAAGGTAGAATTCGTACCGGTTCCAAAGCTCAGGGCGCCGAAAACCTTAAGTACCGGTTCGTTTGGGGTCTTTAGTACTGGTTCGTGATACGAACCGGTATTAAAGGGTTTCATGTCAAATTTATTACGGAGGTGGGCCCATCGCTGCACCTTTAGTACTAGTTCAAATCACATACCGTTATAAAAGGATACGAACCAGTACTAAAGGGTTTCCAGCCTATTGCTTCAACCCGAGCCAAGCTAGCTCTCCATTTTTTTACTTAATCACCGTTTTGAACATAACTTTTGAGTTCGAACATGGATTTCGACGTTCTTTAGCTCGTTTTGAAAAGGAGAAACATATCTAAATTATCATGCATATTGTGAATCCAGCCAAAACCTAGGTATTTGATGCGTGTAATCACACGTTCGTTGGGACACCCCAAGAGGAAGGTATGAAGAGTGCATCGGCAAGTTTCCCTCGGAAAGAAACCAAGGTTGAATCAAATAGTAGCATGAAGGAGTAACTTTAGAAGGTTGATGCAGCTGAGATGGCAGGGCGCACTACCGGTTCAGCAGCAACGTCAAGCCTACACGTCACAATCAAATCACTTTACCCCAACGAATCAGTGAGGTTGTCAATCTGACCGGTTTTCATGAACACAAAGAGGTTAAACGTATGGTGTGGAAAACAGAATAGGAAACAATATGAAAACAGTAGCAGCAGTATGAGAGCAGTGGAAACAGTGGTTGTATTATTAATATGAGAAAATGGACCGGGTCCACAGTTCACTAGTGGTGTCTCTCCGTGAAAGATAAATAACATGTGTGGTGAATAAATTACAGCTAGAAAATTGACATAAATGAAGGTTCCACCGTAGTGCATATGCAATACATAAATATTATTGTGTGATTCATGCGGACATTACAACAAGATACATAGACCGTCATCCAACTTCATCTATGACTAATAATACACCCTCCGAATATCATACGAACAAACATTGGGTATTAAGTTGCAAGGAACAGATAATCACAATAAGAAAAGTGTGTAATGTAAACAATACAATCGTTCTTAGACAAAGCATTGTTGTTTTCTCCCTAATGAGACAACACATCCTCATTCCGTCACGTTTCTATCACCCGAGCACAGATGCAAAGGTGGCATGAACCCACTATCGAGCATAAATACTCCCTCTTGGAGTTACTAGCATCTACTTGGCGAGAGCATCTACTAATAACGGAGATAATGCAACGTCATAAATAACATAAGCATGAAGATAACATGATAGATTGATAATCAGAAGACATAGCATTCAACATTCATCGGATCCCAGCAAAACACAACATGTAGAATTACATAAAGATGATCTTGATCATGTGAGGCAGCTCAATAGATCGAAAAAGACGCATAAAGTGGAGGATACAACCATATGGCTACTGCTATGGACCCGTAAATCAGGGATGAACTACTCATGCATCACTTTGGAGGAGGGCATGGTGGTGTAGACCCCTTCGGTGATACATTTCCCTCCCGGCAGGCCGCCGGGGAGATCTATAGAACCGTACCGATCTCGGATGACGATGATGGCGACCTCGGGGGTTTCTCGGGGAAAAAGTGTTATATATTTAGGGTTGATATGTCTGGGGGATTATATAGGCGAAAGAGCGATGGTGTGGCCCCCCTGTGGCCC
Organism: Alopecurus myosuroides; assembly: GCA_028641055.1. Taxonomy (NCBI): domain Eukaryota; kingdom Viridiplantae; phylum Streptophyta; class Magnoliopsida; order Poales; family Poaceae; genus Alopecurus; species Alopecurus myosuroides. Next base: position 18,580,130 of record CM054057.1, read on the forward strand.
CTCTCTGGGTCTCTTCGGGACTCCGTGGAACCTTTGGGCATTCTAAAAATTCCGGGCTTCGAATTTTCCAATTCCGAGAATATTTTCATAACAACTTTTCTTAGCTAGTGGTTTAATATTGAGAAACTCTTGGTGTATCACTAATGAAATAGGTAGTAGTGTACCTAGATGCATCTGTGTGTGTGTGGAATATGGGCACATTTCAATAAACTATGCCATGGATTTATCCGCAACACCCGTCATTTGGCCCAGAACCCTAGAATGTTCGTAGGAGATAGTTTATTTATGTGAACACATTTTCAACACAACTGTCGTATTCCAAGATTATTATTTTTGGTGGATACTAGGACATATATAATGACACCACGCGAAGATCTTGCATCATTTTGGGGTTGTTAATTTTTTTTTTGAATTTTCTAAGCTGGTTTCAGTAAAAGTCAAGATGACGGGCATGACCATTCGTAGCTAGGGATTGAATATTGAGAAACTCTTGGTGTATCTCTTATGAAGTAGGTAGTTGTGTACCTAAAAGTGATTTTTGCCAAAAATCATGAGCAAACTACGAGGCACATGTAGTTCAAATTTGACCTGTTTCTAGTTGAATCAGTAGAAACTTGTGTTGTTTTAAAATAGCTGGATGGAAATCTTTTCACAGGAAAAAAATTGGTTATTTATGCATATAACATGGTCTAGTATTTTCAAAAAATGCAGCTCCCAAGTTTTGCAACCCATTCTTGGTTGGTCCTTCACACAAAAAACCATTTTTCACACTCGGAAAATAGAAAATGTTTTTGTATTCAATGAAAAGGAATATTTTATGCATCAACATTTTCTGTGCTTCCAAGATGCATGTTTTTATTGAATATGGGCACATTTCAACAAACTATGTCATGGATTTGGCCATAACACCCGTCATCTGGCTTGAAAGCCTAAAATGTTCGTAGGAAATAGGTTATTTACGTGAACACGTTTTGAAGACAACTGTCGTATTCAAAGTTTATTATTTTTGGTGGATACTAGGATATATTTAATGACACCACGCGAATGTCTTGCGTCATTTTGTTTTTTTTTTATTTTGTAGAATTTTCTAAGCCGGTTTCACAGAAAAGTCAAGACGGCGGGCATGACCGTTGGTATCTGGGGGTTGAATATTTAGAAACTCTTAGTGTATCTCTTATGAAATAGGTAGCTGTGTATCTAAAAATGATTTTTGCCAAAAATCATGAGCAAACTATGAGGCACATGTAGCTCAAATTTGACATGTTTTAAGCTGAATCGACAGAAACTGTCAAATGGCCACCAGGACTATTCATCGAAAGAGTTCAAATTTTCTACAACTATCGATTTTTCTATGATATGGATGTAATATTTCAATTCCTCTAATTTTTCTAATCGACTTAGACATTTTATTTGCCAAATTTCGATTTACGGATTTAAAGATATGAATTGTTCTATCTTAAAAACATTAGTTTCTAACATTGTATTGTTATTTATTCAAAAAATATTAATCATTGTTATTTATTCAAATATTATTTTAAATTTAAACAATAAAAAAGTTTAACATCATGCCGCACAGGTTAATATGATTGATATGATAATAATATCCGTAAGTTCTAACATTTCATTTGGCCATTCAGTAAAAAATTTAACATCATGCCTCACAGGTCTAGTTTGGGAGGAACTCAAAAGTTAAGTGTGCTTGGGCTGGAATAATTTTAGGATGGGTGACCGAGTGAGAAGTTTGACTAAGTTAAGTGACCGAGTGGGAAGTTTGACCTAGTTAAGTATGTTGATCAGATTAATTGTGTAATCGGAAGTTAAGTATGTGGCTAAGTGCAAAATTCTGGAATGGGATTAAAAAAAATTATTTTGAATCCATGGTTTAGCCTCACAACCCTTTGGTGCCGGTTCGTGTTACGCTTGATGAAGGGTGCGATCAATGGCACATTGCGGAAGGAGTGGAACAGGATGATCAAGGACATGCAAGCGTTGTGCATGAACAAGGAGGGTGTGCCCGTGGAGGTCGAGGAGGCCATCGTGTGCTTTCTCGAAAACCTCGATGTGGCTGTCAATGCCATGATCCAAGAGGTCGATGTGGAAGAGAGAGTTGGATATTTTAGATTGTCCTTATGTATGTCAGTCGAATGGACAGTTTTTAGTTTAGATGTTTGTTAGTGTCAGTTTGAGTTACCATGTGATGGATAGAGATATCTTAGTGCCGGCTTCATGCTAAATTTGTGATATTTGCTCTTGTGATCTAGTGCGTGTTACAAGTTCCGCCAGAGCTATCTCTAGTTTTATTGTATCCATCAAATCTTCCTACTTTTTGGAGCTTGGCATCGATCAACTAAATTTGATTGAAGAGTGATAAAGCGTGTGAATCCTTTGTTTCCATGAATTCTCAAATATATAATAATACTCCCATGATTTTTTTTTCATTTGTACTTATGGATATATCTTTCCATAAGTTCCACCCCGGGCATCCTTTTTTTATATGGCGCGAACACGCTCGGTAACATGAATTTTGCATTTGCACTTGTGTTCTTTGTAAAGCATGTTTGACTGCATCCGTGATAAATTAAGCTAGGCACCAATATATGTTTTTGCTTTGGGGGAAGTGGGAAGAAACAATTGTGCAACTGCCTTGGTGGACAAGGCATGCACTGCTGCACCTGTGTTATTCAACATGAATGTCGATTTGCTCTAGTTTCTCAATGGGGCTACAAAGTTATAACCATCTTGTAAGCCAAAACTTTAGTTAGTGGATCTTGGCAACACTTAGATTCAACGGTCATTAGATCTATACATCATATGATGGACTAACCTTTCTCCGTGTTGGTACTTGACATGATTTCTTTCTTCTTCTCTCTTCCTCTAACTTTTAGTGTTCCTCGGGTGGATGAAGAACTATCACTTTAGTGTATATATGATCTTTTAGTGTTCCTCGTCTGCTCCTAATGCGGCTAGTGCCGCTAGAAAAAGTCGTCCTGAATGAGCCGGGGCATCGTCTACTTATAGGGCTGAACAGACGCAACGCGCCTCTATTTATAGGGCATGTCTATCAATGTTTCTTCCCTGAGTGTTACGTCACGATCGTAGGTACGTCGGTTCAAACAGTTGCACTGTTGGCACGCTGCTGTGCGATCTACGCATTCTGTACCGAAGCAACCCGTCCTATGCCTGAGGTTTAAGACACTGCATGCCTTGTGCCCTTGCATCGATCCATGCATTAACTGGTCAACGTACTAGTACTCCATCGATCCATGCATCAACGTACTAGCATAGCTAGCTAGCTTTATACATGCATGTTTGTCACGTATACACTATTAACTATAAATCAAGAGGGGGACAAGAGGGGATTAAAACCCTGATTTTAATCTATTATTCTTAGCAACCATCATACTAGATCATTTAATTAAAATCAATCTATAAATTATATTGGTCGCTTAAATATTCTTACGCTCTCCCACTTGGCCAATATAAAGATTTGATGATTCACTTTAAACTTTTAAGTGCACTCTATTCTTTGAATTTATCAAATCTTCGATGAGATGGAACTAAGCCATAGGGACCATGGTGGTCGCAAGTCATTATCGACGAGATTCCTTCCATGTATTAGAAATAATTCAAATCACATTTCTTCTATCGAGGGAAATATTTTCTTTAATATTATTCTTCAAAACTATAATTGTATACATCATAGTGAGAATAAAAGAAGCACAATACAAAATATTATTGAATTCATAGTGTCATAGTTACAACCAACAACTCTACATATACATGCATATACACATCAAGCTAACAAGGAATTATCAATAATACCCATCCTAATGACATGTCCATTAAATGTCTTGAGCGGTAAACCTTTAGTCAGCGGATCCGCAATCGTCAATTATGTACAAATATGCTCGATAGACAGCTTCCTTTTGTGCACTTCCTCTTTGACAGATAAGAACTTCAAATCCATGTGTTTTGCACCCTTTGAATACTTTTCATTCTTTGAGAAGAAAACAACCGCTGAATTATCATAGACAAGGGATTTTCTATATTGTCAACAAGGCCGAATCTTGACACAAAATTTCGTAACCATAATGCTTGAATTGTAGCTTCAAAACAAGCCACGAACTTGGCTTCCATAGTTGAAATGGCAATGATGGATTTCTTCGAACTCTTCCATGAGACTGCTCCACCGGTCAATAGAAATATATAGCCAAAAGTATACTTCCATGTGTCAATGCAGCCAGCATAGTCCGAATCACAATATCCCAATTCTTTAAGATGATTCGATTTGTTATAGGTAAGCATATATTCTTTGGTGCACTGTAAGTACCTAAGAACTTCCTTTCAAGCTTTCCAATGATCTATTCCCGGACTACTTTGATATCGACCCAACATTCCTACGGCAAAACTAATATCTGGTCTAGTACATGTCGAAGCATACATTAGACTCCCGACAACCGATCCATATGGAATTGATTCCATTGCCTTGAGTAACATATCATTCTTGGGGCATTGCATTTTACTGAATTTATCACCATTCTGAATCGTAACCGGTCCTAGAGTACATTTATCCATTCCAAATCTCTCTAATATTTTATTGATGTATACTTTTTCAGACAATCCTAGTAGTCCATCTTTTCTGCGACGGAATATTTCGATCCCAGTGACATAAGATGCCTCTCCGAAATCCTTCATTTCAGAACTTTTAGAGAGAAATTTCTTAACATCATGCAACAAAGATTTGTCATTCGTAGCAAGCAGTATATCATCAACATATAGGAATAATATTATGAACTTGCTCCCACGGAACTTCATGTATATACACCAATCAACCGTGTTTTCTACAAAACTGTATGATGTAACGATATCATTAAAATTTATATACCATTGTCTTGAAGCTTGTTTCAAACCACATATTGACTTCTTTATTTTGCATACAAGATTTTCCTTTCCTGGAGTTGTAAAACCTTCTGATTGGTCTATATACACTTCCTCCTCCAAATCCCCATTGAAGAAGGCGGTCTTTACATCCATTTTGTGATGCTCCAAATCATAGTGCGCTATTATTGCCATAATAATTTGTAATGAATCCTTCTTAGAAACAGGAGAGAAGGTTTCTTTATAGTCAATGCCATCTTTCTGAGTGTAACCTTTGGCAACAAGTTTAGCCTTATGTCTATCAATATTGCCCTTAGAATCGTGTTTGGTCTTAAAAACTCATTTACATCCAACTTGTTTCTTTTCATTAGGCAATTCGACCAATTCCCAGACTTCATTGTCATACATTGATTTCAACTCTTCTTTCATTGCATTGAACCATTTTTCAAAGAAGTCATTCTGAGTTGGTTGAACGAGTAGAGCTCATACTCAGTATAGCGTGAAGGATAGCAAGAGACTAGGAGCCACAAACTAAGGGAACAATAATGGCCATAATCATGCATAGCGAAAAACATTATTGATCAAAGCAAGAAATGATATTACAAGTCAAAAACTAAATGACCATCAAGGCTAGAGGTGACTTTAGTTATAATCATAACATGGTGGGAGCATGCACCAAGTCAACCCAAATAAATCATCAAGGGAGATTACCACAATAGCATGCTTTCAATATAGTAAAAAAACACATAATTTAATTTTTGCACCTCTTACACTCTAGAATCTCCTGTTTAGACGTATTTAAAGTTGATACCATTCCTATGTACATATATTTACCAAATTAATTTTATATTTGTACACTCAAAAGAAACCTATAAAGTTCTAGTGAACGTTATTAACTTGAGGTGTAGCAGATATCTATTTATAAGAAATTAGGGCCAAAAAGTATTTTCATACATATTTCAAACAAAAATTTAAGATAAAATATTTTTATCACCAAATTTATTTTCACTTTCGCATAAGATTAATTATTTGTAATTCTTATATGATGAACATTCGTTATGATTGTACTACCTTTATGTATCCTAATGTATGGGACTTTCATTACATTCTCATTTGGCTAATTATTAATGATAAGTACCATGAAGACACTATTCTATGGATGCTCGTATAAAACGCTATACAAAACTAATATTTTATATGGCATGAATATAGTGAAAGTGTTCAATAAAAATAGTATTTATTTTTATTATAAAGGAGTAGTTGTTGTAAAGAATGTTTTCTTCTATCACTACTAGGAAAATTTCTACCTATGGTGTGGCAAATTGGTCCGAGTGGCGTTTATTGGCAGCTCTACTTGTATTATGAAAGGGGTATCTAGAAACAGAGGCATATTTTGGCCCAAGCCACTAATTCTATTTGCACCAGTGGCATGGCCATCCACCCCACTATGAATATATGTACCAATGGTGTGGCTATATATGTTCACGCATTACTATTATTGAGAAACATAATTTGTCATTATATTATTTCACAATGTGAGCAATTATAATTATTCAATATGATAGTAAATTATGAATTGAATTTATATATAACAGATCAAAGAAATATCTGAAGACAAGCTTCAACATATAAACTTTAATAATGTTCGCATCCACAAACTATGAATTCAATTTCTCTTTCAACTTATTGCATTGATTCATCGACAAACAATAAAGTGAAGTTATGTCTCAACTTATTGCATGCAACGAAGAACTATAATCTCAACAAGACCCAACTCCACATCGACCATATCCATCACTATCAAAACATCCATGCAGAAATGACGAGTGTTACTAAGTGTAGTGAGAATACCATGTCTTTGATGTAAATGCTTACCCACAAGGTACTCCCTACATATCTTCCCTCCCAATACGATGTGGTTGTCAGCCCTGATCTATTGAACAACAGTGATGACCCTTGTTACTTGAAGGCATAGGTCATCATTGCTCGAAAACTGTCAGCGACATCTACTACGGTATGAGGTAGATCGAGCAATGTCACCGTGAATGAGAAAAAAAAAATTATTTGATATACTGACACACATTATAATAAAATAAAATAGTATCTGGCTAAAACAATTCTCGTTAAAAGAGTCGCAAATGACAATCTGGCATAGTCATCTCTTTGGGGTACAAGATCGCGGAGTGGTCCTTCCTATGGTGCACAAGATCAAATCTTTGTGGGACGATGAAAAACTCAAACATGTCATCCTCATACTTGTTATCCTCATCCTGGTCTTACTCATATGTGCTATCATCATCCTGGTACATAATTGGGGGAGGGGGTGTGGACCAGTTAGTAGAAACAAGTAGCTCACCCCGCTACAAAGGTTCTGTGCGACGAAGTTCTCAAAAACATCGTATCGCAAGAGGGTCCTGGTCCTTCCCCTTTTTTCACTTTAATTCAATGTTGCGCAAATTCTAAAAGTTAGTAACGGGCACAATATGCTCCGTTAACTCGTTGAACTCCAATCGAGAATTACATGATACATAGTATGTAACAAAAACAATGAGAAAGACATATCACATCCTAAAATAAGTATATAGATTACAAGTGTAGGAATAATAAATGTTTGTTAATCAAGTTGTCCCAAATAAATACTAAACAAGGATCTAGTAAATCATCTACCTATGCAATTGGAGTTGCACACCTGAGATGTCTGTTATATCATACAACTACGTTTCAATTATATATTTCGTTTAAATAATGAAGTACAATATAATTATCTAGTGCATGAAAATAAATAAATCATTGAGATCATTATCTCGAAAAAGGCAACGATCGATCCAACTGCTTTGAACAACCACTTCTTTGATTTTATAGTTTTCCTTTTGAAATTTATTTAGCACATTCGAACAATATTGCAAGTCAGTTTTCACATCTGGTTCAAATAGTGAATCCTAAATAAGTATATACATGTCAAAATAAATTGATATAATTATAAATCAGATCCAGTACAAATAGTGAATCCTAAAGAAGAATGTATATGTCAAATCAAATCGATATAATTCTAAATAACATATGGTTCAAATCCATGGTGTATCCATCCAACAATTGTGAACTATACTTAAACTTAATAAAAAAAGAGGAGAAGGAGAGTCTCACAGACCAGGAGGTGGCCTTGACATCATGGTCAGTAGTGGAGATGAGAGGGGATGGCGGCAGTGCAACTGATTAATGGAAAGGAGGGGAGATGAGATGAAAAGAGAAACGTGATCCACCCCTACAAGTTAATTCATGGCGACTTACTAGTGGAGTCCTCCTCTACTTCCGTCAGTATTTGAACAACCAGTGGTCTTGCAACACATGGTCACACCACGAGTAAGTCTTGGTGGTGCAGGTTGTTGGGTCCCACTTTTGCATGGAACCATATTGCCATGACACTGGTAATCTATGGTACTAGTAGTGGAGTGGTCATATTTACAAACTCCACTAGTAATGTTTTCTAGCAGGACACAAGGTACTAGTTGTGTGACTCATTGTGACCCGCAACTAGTAGGCGCCCTTTATAAGCACTTCCCCACTAGTGTAGGTAAGGTAGGAAGAACTCATAGGTGTGTGGTGCATACTAAGATTAGTTATGTAAGAGATAAGTGGGTTTAGGCCATACCCATATGGACCTACACCTCTTCGGACCGCAACGCCTCTCCTGGCCGGTGGCTGTGATGTTTCTGCAGTCGACCTAGAATTGACATACTAGAACAAGGCTTTCGGGACATTCGTCAAGAGGGACTACATTGAAGGAAAAGTATGTAAAGCAGAAGAGAAACCCTAGATGTATAAGACAAAAAAAAGTATACCGGAGGATATATATATACTCCTTCCAAGGGACTCCATTCTCACTAGTCGCCAAAGACCGCACATGGATTGAAGATTATCATAAGAAGCGTAGAAGGTGAATGGTTTTTGGCATAGCATTGCCTTATTTTTTAACCAGCCCTAGGAATACTCTAACTGTCGGGGAAATCTTTAATTTTTTTCTTTTAGGTTTGTGCTTTCTACTAGATCCAACATGAGTGCAGCAAGTTGTTGTGTTTTCTGGCATTTCTGCACTAATTATATCCATAGTTTTAAATAGTGGGCTATGACATTTAGCGGCGACCCGCTTGAAACGCCATAGTCGATACTAAATAGCCGCTATAGCGTGCTATTTAAGGGGTTTTGGTACATTTAGCGCGCTAACGCACTGATCGTCACAGTGCAGAAAACGCTATAGCGCGCTATTTAAAACTTTGATCGTATCACGTGGAATTTAGATGTCGAGTCGCTGATGATAAAGAACTTATTTTTGTTGTGGCTGAGTATATGTGCTTTGACACATATCGTGCATGTTGATTCACGGATGAATCAGAATTTTAAGCTGATGATACTTTTTTATAATTAAGTGGTTAAAGACTTTGGAACCGGTCGAGTTGCATGAATTTGCTATAAATACATCTAATCAGATCTAAACTTGATGCAAGCAAAACAATAATATGTAGCCAACTCAAACTAGTTCAACATTTATTGGAATTGATTAAATATGTCTTGATGAATATGTTTGCTTAACTGTATAGTGGTGAGTTACCACTATTCAAACTAAATTTTGGGATTATCACGTTGCTACCAAAAAAAGAAGATGCCAATAGGATTGAACAATATAGACCAATCTGTTTATTGAATGTCAGTTTCAAGATCTTTACTAAAGTGGGTACTAATCGAGGAATCTCAGTTACGAGTAGAGTTATTCGACCAACACAATCAGCTTTTCTTCCCGGGCGAAATATTCTAGAAGGGGTTGTTGTCTTACATGAAACGATTCACGAATAAAAAAAACGTATGGATGGTGTACTTTTTAAAATTGATTTGAAAAGGCTTATGTTAAAATTAATTGTTCTTCAACAAGTTTTGAGATTAAAAGGTTTCTCACCCTTATGCTGTCAATGGATTGCTAGATTTGTCCAGGGTGGTAGTGTTGGGATAAAGGTAAATGATGATATCGGTCCTTATTTCCAAACTCTAAAAGGTTTAAGGCAGGGAGATCCGTAATCTCCTATCTTGTTTAACCTTGTGGAAGATATTATGGCTATCTTTATTGAGCGTGCTAAACAAGATGGTCAAGTAGAAGGATTGATACCACATCGTGTCAAAGGTGGTGTATCAATTCTTCAATATGTTGATGATACTATTCTTTTCCTAGAGCATGAACTCCAAAAGGCTATTAACATGAAACTTGTTCATGCGCTGTTCGAGCAGCTCTCGGGTTTGAAAATTAATTTTCACAAGAGTGAAATTTACTGTCTTGGAAAAGCTAAGGAGGCTCAGGATGATTACCGCCTAATCTTCGGTTGCGAGGTTGGTGTTTTTCCTTTCAAATATCTAAGCATTCCAATTCATTCTAGGAAATTATTAAATAAGGAGTGGAAACCTGTCGAGGATAGATTTCAGAGTCAGTTAAGTTCTTGGGCAGGAAAGTTACTCTCATATGGGGTTCGCCTCATTTTGATTAACTCAGTGCTCACAAGTTTACCGATGTTTTTCCTATCCTTTTCTGAAATTCCTATTGGTGTTATGAAGAGATTGGACTTCTATCGGTCTAGGTTCCTTTGACAGAGTGACGTTAAGAAGAGAAAGTATCGGGAATCTAAGTGGAATATTGTTTGCTGCCCGAAAGATCAAGGGGGTTTGGGGATCGACTGTTAACCAAAGAAGGTGTGTGGCACGAACTACTCTCTAACAAATATTTAGGGGACAAATCACTATCCTAGGTTCAAGCAAACCCTTCCGATTCCCCTTTTTGGAAAGGTATTATGAGGGTTAAGCAGGAATTTTTCTCGCCCGGTGCGTTCGTGCTATGGAATGGGCTTAATGAGAGATTTTGGGAGGATACCTGGTTAGGTGATGAACCGTTGTCACAACAATATCCTGCTCTCTATAACATTGCTTCTAATAAAAATATTTTGATAGCACGCATGCTATCTCATAACCCTTTGACTATTAGATTTCGCAGACCGATTTTGGGGAATAGACGGAATTAGTGGCTTCATTTGGTCCATAGATTAATGAGCGTATATCTAACAAATGAATCTGATTCATTTAAATGGCGTTTAACAACAAACGGGGTATTTTCGGTTAGATCTTTTTATGCCGACTTGCTTCACGGCTCCATGGTATATTTGCGTAAATACATGTGGAAATTAAAGATTCCAGTTAAGATAAAAAAAAATCTTGTGGTTTCTAAATAGGAAAATTATTCTAACGAAGCATAATTTGATTAAAAGAAACTGGGTTGGATCTAATAAATGTGTGTTCTGCGATTCGGGTGAGACTGTTGAACACTTATTTATTTCTTGTCCATTGTCTCAGGATATTTGGCGTCTTGTGCATTTTACTTTCAGCATCTATCCACCGACTAGCATTGCGAATATGTTTCGTAGTTTGCTAAATGTCATTGACATGAAAACCAAGGCACGAATTCGAATTGGTGTCGTGGCTTTCCTTTGGGGTATTTGGACTAGTCGAAACGATGTGGTTTTTAGTAAACTAAAAAATTCTCACTTTTTGTAGGTTGTAAACAAGGCGGTCTATTCTATTCAGACATGGTCCTTTCTCCTCCCTGCCGATCAGCGAGGACTTATGGATACATGCTGTGCCCGACGGATGGCGGTCGTGCGGTTATCTACATCCAGCCTGGGTGGCTTCGTTCTAGATGACTAGATGTTTAAGCTAGTTATTTTTGAGTGGCTTGTTTTTTATCCACTTTAAGGGATCTGTAAACTGTACTGGCTACAAAACTGGATTTTGTATTCTCTTTTAATAAAAACCAGTTGTATGCATAGCCCTGATGCAGAGGCCGGGGAAAACACCCCCATTTCTAAAAAAAAACTGGAACTAGTACTGATCCCATTCAGCTGATAGATGCGTAGGATTAACAAGAGGAGAAAATTCATCAAACTTATCTCTCATACCTAGAGGTAAGAGTAAATAACTGGCCATTAAACTACGCAATAAAATCCCTCATAACCTAATTATCCCATTCCATATCGTCATAATTCAAGTTCAACTTCCACATCCATGTCCTTCAACACCCATATATCATCCTCGAGCAGGGAGGTTTTCCCTTGTTGGGGAAGAACCATCCCGGCATGCAACTCTCCATGAAGCAAGGTCCCTTGAGCGATACCAGAATAGTCTCGCCACTCGCCATGTCGTACTCGCAGTAGGATGGAATATCCTTTTTGCATAACACGGGCAGCCCGGTTGACCGTGCCCACTCAGTGCTGAGAACAAACACGTGGTTCCCTCCGACCAACCCCGGACCCCAACGCGATACCAGACATTAATTTTGTAATGTCTACAAAGTCACCAATTAATGCATTTCTAATGTAGGAGTAGTGTAACCAATTATTTAATTGGTTAGAACAACATCTCATTACTCCAATCATCGCATAAATGCTTGATGTCCTACTCATATCTTACCTTCCTACTACAAACATTCTTATCAGGAGTACTCGAGCAAACAATGTACAAAGCAAACAATTGACATGTATTGGAGTACTTACGAAATATATACTAGCAAGTTTTTAGGACAGCAACCTCAAGATATACTCCAAGATAAATAATCCAAGTTATTCAGGAGTTACATGCTTACACACAACCACAAGATATACTTCAGAAATTTATACTTGCAAGTTATCCAGGACAACAACCAAAAATAAAGTGCAAGCAATGTAGATGTTCCCTAACAGCTCATAGTAACTTGAAGACTCTAGTAAAGCCGAGAAATGCACATCCATTCCTAAAAGAAAAATAACTTGTGCTAGCAATGCAAAGTTTCCCTAGTAAAACAGAGTAGCTTGAATAATACCAGTGCTCCAGCAAAACCCAAAACCCAAAATCTAGTGCAAGTGATGCAGATTTAGGAGTACTTTAGGAAAGCTGAGAAATATCCACCAATTTCCTCCAACAAACCCCAAAATCTGGTCCAAGCATTTCCGCATCAAATCATTTTAACTTGAAGCATCATGTAACACAAACGAGAAATGCAGTTAAGCTTACATGTAAACCCATAATTCTTATGGTTTGAGCAACTTTCCTCCACAAAATTCTTATGTTTTGAGTAGAAAATTAGGGCGCCTAAAATCATTTGACATTTTTTCAAGAAAATCTCATGCTCCTGTCTTGTTCAGTGTTCAACTAACTTTATATTTGACAGATAATGAAATTGAAATTCATTCTACACTAAACTTCTCGCACGCAACCGAATGGAACATGGGGTAAAATTTAATCTATTTAGTTTCACGAGGCACGCCATCATTTTCTAGACAGTTTTACAAGTTTACAATATCTCAAAGGGGGCTAATTTAATTTTATAATGCCTACAAATTCACCCATTAAAGCATTTCTGATCAAGGAGTAGTGTAACCAATGATTTAATTGGTTAGAACAACATCTCATTACTCCAATCATCGCATAAATGCTTTATGTCCTGCTCATATCATTACCTTCCTACAACAAACATTCTTATCAGGACAAATTAGTTCTAAGGAATTTCTGCATTTCTAGTACTAGTTGTTAGGGAAATGACATTGCCACACCTCCATCCATTAAAAGAGAAAGGAAAGCAATTGCAAGATGTGAAGCATAAAAATGCATGCTTTTGCAGTTGTAGGAAAATAAACATGGGGGAATGACCTTCTTAAAGGTGTTGTCGTGGTCGGGCTGGACGTCGTGGTCATGGCCACCATCGAAGTTTGCAGGAGGTGGGAAACAACGAGATAGAGGGTCGGTTGGTAGCCAAGCCGCTCCACCACCCACTGTTGTGCCACCGCCCGCCTGGGAGGATCCAGCACCGGTGCTGACCTTCTCCTCCTCTTGCTCCACCTCTAGAACGACGCAGCCGCCATCGGATCCATCACCGCCGCCAGAAGATCTATCACAACAGCCTCCGGAGGCGGCAATTCCTCGCGAATTCAGACAAAAAAGCAGGAACTTTTTTGGAGTTGGGCGAATACGTTGGTGGTAGCGGCGGCCGGATGCGTCGGTAGTATTGGTGCTCGAAGGTAAGATACGGAGGTGGCGCTCAAGACTCTAAATCCTAGTATCCCGGTTGCGTGATCGCTTTGCGGGCGTGCGTCGTCTCACCGGCGCTAGGACGACAGAGAAGAATTAATGTGGAGTACCACACGAAGTGGGCGCTGAGAGTGGATGTGAAAGGAGGAGTGCGAGTGGATGCACTTATTAGTTCAAGCGGAGTTTGGGAAAAACGCCATGGGGGACATTTATTTCAGGACGGAAGGAGTAAAACTTAACGCAAGGAAAAGGTCAAAAGGATAATATTAGCCAACTGAACCTACTGAACCTTGCAGCACATACACGTGCAGAATTAACATGCATGAGGAGAAAATCCGGCAAACTTTTAACTCAAAAGAAAAGAGGCAATAACACTAAGTAACTAGCCATTACACTGGGGAATAAAATTCCTCATGCTCAAATTATTCCGTTCCAGATCCTTTAATTAAAGCTCCCCTTCCACATGCATGTCCATCAACACCTATATATCATCTTGAGGGAGGTTTTCACTTGTTGGGGAAGAACCATCCTGACATGCAAGTCTCCCTATGGCGAGGTCCCTTGAGCGAAACCAGACTAGTCTCGCCAGTGGTCATGTCGTACACGCAGTATGCTGGAATATCCTTTTTACATAAGAGGGGCGTTGCCCACTCGGTGCCGAGAACAAACACGCGGTTCCCTCCTACCAACCCCGGACCCCAATGCTCGGACGAGCCGGCCGAGAATGCCATGGAGCCATTCTTGCCAACAAATAAGATTTGATCTTGAATGTCCTTCACCTCCAACCACCTGCCTGTGTGGAAATCCGCCTGGAACACCCAGAGATCCATTGCCCGCTCACAATCATTACTCCTCCTCCATCGGACCATGAGTAGCCTTTCCTTGTCGGACGATTCGACCAGATAGCAGTTGATAGGCGTTTGTGGCCAGTCCTCGATTTCATGGATGACAACAGGGAGCAGATTACTGTTCGTGTCTCCGTCGACGAGGGAACAGTCATGGCAGAAGAGGTCTTCCAAGGAGGAGAGACCGTAGACCTTCCCATGGTGAAAGGCTATGTCTGCGTAGAAGTAGGCCAGATGGGGCTGGATGGCAAATGATGATATAACCCACCTCCGCTGGAGCAGCGCCGGCCGGAAATATAAAAGGTAGGACACCGGCGGTAGGTGGCCGACGGCGGGATGGCCCAATAGGGCAACCACAAGATGGGACGAGCACACGATCATCTTTATGTCCATGCCTCTGCCGATGAGCACGTTGTAGGGTGCCCATGCCATGGCTGTGGCGAACTCGACCTTCGACTTGCGGTAGCGCGTCGGCACCGCGATGGACGTGCCAGGACCGCGGAGGAAGCACCGGCCGCGGCTTCCGCTGTAGTAGAGGAGCCAGTCACCGAAGGTGGCGCCGGCGCGGTAGCCACTGTACGAATAGAAACGGTGCAGCTTTCCGTCCACGAGGCTCTGGTACACACCGTATCCGAGGTTGATGTACGGCATGGCCGGCGGCAGCGGTGTCTGCTGCCGCGCGGCGAGACGCCACGCACGGCAGACGGAGGCGAAGCTTCTGCGGTCGTGGTGGGACGGGAGACGGTAGAAGACGAGGCCGGCGATCTCTCCTGGAAGCTCCGACCACCGCGCAGTCGTCGGCGGCGATGGTCTTTTGCTCACACATCCGCCCATATGATGCGTCGGAAGAATCCAGCGTGATCCGTTGCTACCAATACGGCGATCTGGCTGAATATAGGTTGATCACACGGATTCTGTTATGTTTTGGATTTTCGTCAACTGGATAATAATAAAATATAAAAAAATATATACCTTTCCATACGTGCATAAGTTTTAAGTACACCCTAGACACGAAATTTCTTCTATGTATTCTCTAATATATCATGACACAACCATAACCAAATCGTCCACAACCAACAAGAGATCTATATGGATTTTTTTTTTAAAAATCTATATGACGGATGTGGAGATATTTGCGACGACTCGGTCACGCTGATGGCCATTCCGACGACTCGATCACGTTCTCCTAGCTTTC
This sequence comes from Alopecurus myosuroides, assembly GCA_028641055.1. Lineage (NCBI taxonomy): Eukaryota > Viridiplantae > Streptophyta > Magnoliopsida > Poales > Poaceae > Alopecurus > Alopecurus myosuroides. The sequence goes on from CM054057.1 coordinate 18,596,138, forward strand.
CCTTCTCTGGACTCCTCTCCTCAGTCACTACTGGAAAACGTGGCGCAGGGCCGGTCCGCAAATTTCGAGGGCCCGGGGCGAAGCCATAATTTTGGGCCCTATAGGCATCAACATGATAATTCTTATATGTACGTATAAAATATTACTAGTGAACTCCTAAAAGAAATCTAAAGAAAAATCTTAAATAGACACAAAATCAACAATGATATATGACATACTGTTTTCAAATTTTCTTCTAACATTAATGCATATATGCGCATGATGGTATATTAACTAGTTGTCTCCTTGATCATAATTGTATTTCCATTGTTTGAGTAATAAACCTCTTTAAAATGCAAAATATAAACCATACTAATAATCATGTTGGTAATGATTAGAACCATGCCGTCACCAGGGTGTGGCATAGTTCTGTCTCCACTCCGAGTGTCTCGCTTCTCGCCTCTTGAACTGGACACAAGAGTGTCGGCATGAATTGTGCAGTGCAGAACGCGTATCAAATGGAAGATTAGACTAATACTTCGTGTATGAAGGCATAATAGAAAAGAAAAATGAGTCATTTTCTAATGGAACAATAGTAGCGATCGTGTGTTGGTACTTTTTTTCTTTTCTTTTGTGTGCATCTGGGCTGCTCATTCTTGTATCGGTACTTAAAATAACCCAAAGCTCTCGGCCTATAGGGCCTCGCTATATTCCTGGCCTTGGATAGATAACCAGGCTCATGCTGTTTTTTTAATTAACCAGCCCCACTTAATCACTTTACTGGAGCTAATCAAAGGAAAATAATTCAAGCCCAGCAAGGAAAAGGAGAAAAGGCCCAAGTTTCTGTCAGGTACGCAGCATAACTGTTCGTCCTCCTTCCTTGAATCAAACTCCCGGCCACAGCTTCAATGGTGCCGCCGTTGCCAAAACTTCCATTGCATATGTAGCTGCAGGAATTTGGGGCCCTTTGGAGTCGGGGGCTCGGGGCGGTCGCCCCTCCTGCCACCCCTCAGGGCCGGCCCTGACGTGGCGCTGCAGGTATCAGCGGCTTTGCGAGTGCCTAAACACGGACATGCGGCAGAGCATCCCCACGACAAACAAGTTACCACTAGGCAGAAACATACTCTGCCAAGTCCCTCTGAAAACAACACTCGGCAAAGAAACAAATGCGCGGGAAGAAAATATCAAGGCGCCCTTATTCACATATACATAAAAAGTATTTATGCTAAAAATACTTACTCCATCCGATCAGAAAAATATGTCGCGACATGTACATCGATTTGAACTAAGCAGTTCATTCTTCACGACGTTTTTTATGGGTCAGAGGTACTTCTATATTATATTTGACGTATCGATTTCATAGAAGAAGGGTCAAGAGGCCAAGATTTACAACGCGGTCGGCACAGACGCCGAGAACACATACCCTCCACCTCAGAGATACAAAATCTACTACTCGCCAACCCTCCACCGCTCCACCTGTGCTAATTCTTTCCAAAAAAGCTTGGCCGCCCTCCACCTGTTGGCCTGTACCACTATGCTCCGGATCCCTACCGCCGCATCTGGCCGCAGACCATCGAAGACGATATTGGTTCTATGCTTCCAAATGTACCAGAGGATGAGCCCTAGCGCTTTCCAGCTCTCACGCCCTCTTCCCTGCCCCGATTTAGCAGGCAGCCACTCCACCAAGTGATCACCCAGGTTGGGGATCCAATCTTCGAGGCCCCAATGTCGTATGAAAGTCGTCCACACTTCCCGTGCCAACACGCAACCCAAGAGGAGGTGGTCAATGTCTTCTGCATGTTGGTCGCAGAAGGGGCAAGCGGAAGGTCTCGCCAATCCACGCCTCTCCAGCCGGTCCGCCGTCCAACAGCGGTTATGCAAAGCAAGCCAGATGAAGAACTTACACTTTGCAGGTGCACGGGACCTCCAGATCTGCTGCGCGCCTCCGAAATCAGTGATGCTAGCAAAAAGCGCCAGATACACCGAGCGTGCAGAATAGGAGTGAGCACTCTCCCAGTTCCACCTGAATGAGTCCACCGACCCTTCCACGAGATCAACTGCTGCAATGCGCTCAGCCAGCGCCAGGAGCTCGCCGAGCGCCACCGCCCCGAGGTCATGGGAGATGCCTCGTAGCCAACCACCTTTTTAGAAATGGGAGCGTCTGCCCCGGCCTCTGCATCAAAATGATGCACACAGCCTGGCTTTATTAAAGATAAAAAATCCAGATTCAAATTCGATTACAGTTTACGGATCACTCAAGGTGGCCACAAAGATCAGCCACTCGAAAATAAGCAAAAGTATATTATGCATCTATCCGTCTTGCGTTAAGCCACCCAGCCCGGCTGTAGATAGCCCGCACGACCCCCAGCAGCCGGGTACAGCCTGAATCCATAAGTCCTCGCTGATCGACAGGTAGAAGGAAGGACCATGTCTGTAAGGAATATACCGCCTTGTTTACAACCTGCAAAAAGTGAACATTGTTTCGTTTGTTAAAAATAACATCATTACGACAGTTCCAAATCTCCCACAGGAACGCCGCCACACCGACACGAATACGTGCCTTAGTTTTGTTATCAATGCCATTTAGCCAACTACCAAACATATGCGCAATGTTAGTCGGAGGGTAAATGTTGAAAGTGAAGTGAACCAGACGCCAAATATCATGTGCAAAAGGACAGGAGATGAACAAATGCTCAACTGACTCATCTGTATCACAGAAAACACACTTTTTACAACCAATCCAATTCCTTTTTAACAAATTATCTTTGGTGAGCACTACTTTTCTATTTAGAAACCATAAGAATATCTTAATTTTTAAAGGGACCTTTAATTTCCACAAGTATTTTCGCAAAAAACTTGTAGAACCATGTAGCAAATCAGCATAATACGATTTAACCGAAAACGATCCATTCATCGTTAATTTCCAACGGAAGGTGTCTATTTCATTATTAAGAGAAACACCCATTAACCTCTCGACCAATTGTAACCAAAGCCCTCTTCTGTCACCAAACATAGTCCTCCTGAATCTAACATCCAGAGGATTGTGTGATAATACCTCAGCCACCGTGACATTTTTGTGAACCACTAGGTTATAGAGGGATGGATATGATTGTGACAACGGTTCATCACCTAACCAAGTATCCTCCCAGAACCTAATATTTTGTCCATTCCCAAGCGTAAACTTACCCCGTGAAAAGAACTCGTGCTTCACCTTCATAAGATGCCCTCCCGCACCCTCAAGGATCTCTTTGCCCGCTTGGATATTTTGGAGAAGAGGTTGGGGCAAAGTCTTTTATCCTCCCCTCTGGGAGCCATCTGTCGCACCAAAAGAATGTGTCCCTCCCATCCCCCAAAACGGAAGTGGTGGCTGCCTCAAAAAGTTGCCTGACTTCGAAGGGAACTTGTATATTGAATTCCCTCCGAGGCTTATCCATATCCACCATTTCCAACCAGAGCCAGCGGGCCCTTAGCGCCATGTTCATTAATCTGAGGTTTGGGATACCCAGACCTCCCATCGCTTTGGGCATGCAAACTCTGTCCCACGCCAATAGGCAGTGCCCACCCTGGATGTCCTTTCGACCTTTCCACAGGAATCTCTTAGAGTCTTTTCCAAGGCTTTTAGAGTCTTCACAGGGACATCAAGTGACATCATCACAAAGATAGGGATGGAAGCGAGTGTCATTTTGACAAGTTCCTGCCTGCCTCCTCTGATTATCAGTTTGGAACTCCACCCAGGAAGTTTACCAGCTACGCAATCCACCAGGTACTGCAGCTAAGCTGCTGATGGCTTCCGTAGCGAAAGGGGCAATCCCAAGTAACGGAATGGAAAGGGACGAATCGGGCAACCAAGCTCTTGGGCGACCAAGCCCTCCACCGAAGCATAACACCTGATTAGATGCGCGGAGCACTTGTTCAGGTTTATTCTCAGACCCGATGCCAATCCAAAGTCCTCGGTGAGGGAAGCAAAGGATCGTAGATCCATAGTAGTCTATCCATGACGTATCCTTGAAAAAAAAATTGTAAAAAAATTTAACATCCAGTAAATAAAAAAATTCATGAATTCTAGACCCTAAATCTGATAATACAAAATAGTACATTATATTTTTCGCACCGAACAATATTCAAGTAATATATACTCAGGTAATCCAGGAAGCACCATTGTTCACTATATCTATATCTCTATATGATAGAACTTAAAAAGGACGATTCGTTCTGTCGTCCGTGAGCAAAGTACTTCCTCCAACCCACCTATGCTCCGTCCAACCCACGTAGGCTCCATCCAATTTTTTCCTTAGTGTGTACATTCCAATTTTTTTTAGAACATACATCAATTAGAGGAAAAATGAGAAATTTAGGAAGCATAGCCATGTTGAGAAGTCTTCTAGAAACACGAAACAAATATGCAATCTTAGGAAGCTCGTTGGAGTGTATCTTGTTCTAGAAGCATATGTGGGAGATTAAAGAAGTACTAGATCATGTAGGCGGGCGTTGCCGCGCCCGTCTATTGAAAACTATATATAAATGTTCATGAAAATCAAGATGATACAAATATACAAAAATAAATTAATTGACACATATATATTCATGGAAGAACAATGAAAGCTATTTAGCATTGTGAATTAGGATAGTATACAAATATTTAGCGGTGGGACACGAGATGATACGTAATGGTGATACACTCAATGGCATACTTGTATATCCCTATCCAATGAGGCTTGGAGCAAACAGGATTATCTTTCAAATAGTGCAGAAGAAATTGGTCACATAATATGATTAATATTTGGTTTGGGTATGCTGAATAAATCAGAAATCCGTGTTCCAATGAAAATAGAAATTCAGTTCTTCTAAAGAATCGAGCTCGTGAGCCTAATGAGCACTACCAGTATGGTATTAATAGGTCGTAGGCTTTAGAAACATCACAATTGACCTTACCTTGTTAGCATAGTAGCCCCTGAAAATAATACTCATAATGATGATGCTATGACTTCCTGGTTCAAAGCTATGTCTTGTTAAAAAGCAGCAAATATACCTACTTGATGTTGATGTAGAAGGCTGGCCATGTAACTTTGTGTAATGGGCCAGACCATGGTAGTATAGTTTCAGATTCTTTGTACACTGTTTTAAAACTTGTGTATCTTGTTGAAATGTTTCCACTAACTGGGTCATTAACAATCAGTAGATGTTCTAGATATGCACATGAAACATATCCTCCCTCAAATATGTTATGGTCTGACGTTTTTAGACTTGGTGTACAACATGTACATGAAGATTGGATGTTTTCGCTCGTTTGCCAAAAAATGGATGTTCAATCTATGGCGGACCGCATTTAGATCTCACAACCTAGTATATTGTGTTCTTATCATACAAGAAAGTGAAATTAAGAAGGCAATAAATTATCACCTGTCCGCATTAAGTAACTGACCAAATACAGAATTTTCTAGCCATTACAAAGTTTCTCTGGACAAAATAATCCATAAGTTAGTCAAATATTTTCAAAAGCAATGAACTATGAAAAGTCCTTGCTGGAAAAAACAACAAAAGAAATAAAACTTGTTATTCCCTCTTGTGGGCAATACTCATTGTATCTACTGCAGGCTGAGCTGAATATTAACTCAACATCAAGCTGCATGAGGGAAAGGACAATCCATGAATATGTTAATAGAAGTCTGGCTATGTGAAAGATTCTATGCACTGGGCATGATCATGGAAGTATAATTTCCAAAAAAAATCATCCAAATTTTAAAGCTAGCATATCTTATAGAAAAGTTTTTACTAACAGAGTTAACTCACTAAGACTCGGTAGATGTTGTTCTATATATGCACATATGACATATCCTCCATCAAATCTACCATGGTATAACATTTTTAGACTTAATGTATAAGTATTTATTGGAATATTCGATGTTTTCGCTCGATTTAAAAAAAAATGGGTGTTCAATGTATAGCGACATGGTATTATGTGTGTGTATCATACAAGAAACCGAATTCAAGAAGGCGGTAAATTATCACCAGTCTGCACTAATTAGCAAGTCAAATACGAAAAATTCCTATAAAATTCAGTTAAGATTAGCAAAAAAAAAATAACATGTTATATCCTCTTGTCGGCATTACTCAGCAAATCGAATGCCGGCTAGGCTGAATATGTAGTCAACAATAAGCCGCGTAACGGAAAAGAAAAATCATGAACATTTTAGACAGGAGAATATATCCGAAAAAGTTGGGGAACAATCAAATCTGAGAGACAAGAACTGCAAATACCCGCTGGTCACTATTTGTAAGAAGATGAGACGAGCTGTCAGCGATAAGCTGCTTAGCCTGGAGGTTGGGGACGAGCTGATAGAGATCTCCTCGTCAATCTGCAACTAGGAGGTTAGACACGAGCTATCAGCACTGCTGGCGAGAAGCGGACAAGAGCTGGAGCTCTTCTCATCGACCTGTGCAGCCGGGAGGTTGGCGACGAGCTTACAAGAGCGGGAGCTCTACTCGTCGACCTGCATGGCTAGGAGGTTGGGGACGGGCTGCGGGCGCTGCCTCATGTGCAGCCAGCCGGGAGGATGGGACAAGCTGCTGGCAAGACGGAGAGCTCAGCTTCGGCCCTCCTCGTCAACATTGCCGGCACTGCCGGCGAGCTGATCTGCAGCGCTGCCGGGGAGCTAGTGTCCAGTGAGAAGCCACCGACACAGATATGGATCCATGAGGGATCGAGCTGTTGTGTGTGCAGGTTGATGGAGCGAGCGATGGAGGGAGCATACGGAGTTCTGGAACTGTGTGTGCATGCGCGACGGAGCAGGCAAGAAATGGGTGCAACCGGGGAGAACGAGCTGCTGCAAAAGGTCCAATCTGGTACCCTCGAAGCTGCTGGGAGGCGGATGGAGATGTGCCAGCTCGATCGATCTGGGAGATGGAGATGCTAGCGACGGAAGCAAGCCATCACTCTATCGGTACAGCGGAATGGCGGACACTTAAAAATCAGATTAGTTGATTGTTAGACTTTGTATGTGAAGGGTGTTTCTGTAAAATGTACTCGTGCTGAACCAGTAGTGCGCTCTGCCACATCAGATGCATCAACCTTCGGAAGTATTTTTTTTCTCCTACTGGTCGATTCAACCTTTGTTTCTTTCTCAGAAAAAACTTGCTGCTGCACTCTTCACAACTTTTCTCTTGGGGTTTACCAACGTCAGCCATCAACAAGTTTTCTGGCGCCGTTGCCGAGGATTTCGAAGTCATCAAGAAGCAATAACTCGCCCATCAACTCTTGCACCATCAATTTTTGTGGCGTCGTTGCCGGTGAGAAAGAGGATTTCTGCAAGGGGAGTCTCTCACTTCCAATCTCTTTACTTTGTTTTAGTTTTTCTTAGTTTATTTTATTTTTTTTCTTGTTTGCTTCTCTATGTTGTAAACACACAAAAAATAGTTCTTATTCTAGTTGTTATTTTTAATCTTGTTTTTAATCTTGTTAAAATGAGTACCCCTGATAACACTAAGTTGTGTGACTTTACCAGCACCAACAACCATGATTTTATTCGTACACCTATTGCTCCACCTGCTCCTACTGCTGATTTTTGTGAAATTAAACCTGCCATGTTAAATCTTGTTATGAAAGAGTAATATTCTGGTATTAGTACTGATGATGTTGCTGGCCATCTTAATTAATTTGTTGAACTATGTGAAATGCAAAAATATAAAGATGTAGATGGAGATATTATTAAACTAGAATTTTTTTTCCTTTCTTTTTAAGAGGAAGAGCTAAAGAACGGTTGTTATCTTTGCCTAAAAATAGTATTGATTCTTGGACTAAATGTAAAGATGCTTTCATTAGAAAATATTATCCTCTTGCTAAGATTATATCTTTGAAAAGTAGCATTATGAATTTTAAGCAACTTGATAATAAGCATGTTGTTAAAGCTTGGGAAAGAATGAAATCTTTAGTAAAGAATTGTCCCACTCATGGACTGCCTACTTGGATGATCATCCAAACCTTTTATGCGGGACTGAATTTTTCTTCATTAAACCTTCTTGATTCAGATGCTGGAGGAACCTTTATGTCCATGAATTTGGGGGCAGCAACAAAGCTTCTGGATGATATGATGGTAAATTATTCTGAATGGCACACCGAGAGATCTCCAACGGATATGAAGGTAAATTCTGTTGAAGAAACCTCCTCTTTGAGTGATAAACTTGACGCTATTATGTCTACACTTGTGAATGGCCATGCTCCTATTGATCCAAACATCGTTCCTTTAGCCTCTTTGGTTGCTCAAGAAGAGCATGTTGATGTGAACTTCATTAAAAATAATAATTTCAGCAACAATAATGCTTCCCCACCACATCCGGGGCGTCCGAAAGCTCGAGGCCGGCGAACTGGATCCTGTAGGCCGAGCGGGAGGAGTAGCCACCGTCGGTAGTGAGCAGCCAGGAGATCGTGTCCTGCTCCCCTGGGCGCAGCATGGCGACGCGACCGTGAAGAAGACGGCAGGCTCGCGTGAAGGATGTCAAGGTCGCGGCGTCTAGGGGGGCGCGCGGGCGCAGCGAGCGGATCCAGAGACTGTTTCGCAGGGCGGTCGCAACGGCCAGGTTCTTACGCCGCGATATCGCAAAGAGCGCCGGGAATTGAGAGCGTAGCGGGCCGCCGTCTGCCCAGTTGGACTCCCAGAAGGAGGCGCGTTCGCCGTTGCCGATGGAGACGCGGGTGGCCACGTTGAAGAGCTGACGATCGCCGTCGTCACATGGCGTGGGGAGGCCGACCCATGGGCGTCGTGGCAGCGACCATTCATGCCACAACCAGCGCAGCCGCAGCGCGCGGCCGAGCTTGGCCAAATTAAGAAGCCCGAGGCCGCCGAGGGAGGGCGGCAAGCAAACCTTGTCCCAAGCCACCGCCCGCCGCCGCATTTTCCTCGACACCCCAAATAAAGCGACGACGTAACTTATCGAGGTCTTTGATGAACTTGCAGGGAGGCTTGAGCGCAGTCAGCGTGAAGATTGGGAGCGCGCCGAGGACGGAGCAGGCAAGAGCTCTGCGGCCGCCCGCGTTCACCCACTTGCCATGCCAACCGGAGAGCCGAGCGCGCGCGGTCTAAGATGTGCTGCAGGTCGACGTGGCGCAGGCGTCCCAGCGACAGGGGCATGCCCAAATACTTGGTTGGGAAGGCCTCCCTCTTGCCGGTGAAGTTGAGGAGAGACGCGTCGAGGTCGATGTCGTCACAGCGAATGGGCAAGACGGCGCACTTAACGGGGTGAATGCGTAGCCCCGAGGCCTTGCCGAAACGATCTAGGAGGCTGAAGAGGAACAACACCTCGCCGGCGTCTGGATTGAGAAAGACGACGGCGTCGTCTGCGTAGAAGCTGGCCCGGTCCTCCGTGGGCTGCAGCGGCAGGGGGGAGAGGCCGCCACGCAAAGTGGCCTGACGGAGGAGGAGTTGCAACGGCTCGAGCGCGAGGATGAAAAGCAACGGCGATAGGGGGTCGCCCTGCCGTAGTCCCCGCCGATGAAGTACAGGAGGTCCCAGCGAGCCGTTCAGGAGGACGGAGGAGGAAGAGGTGGCCAGGAGAAGAGATATCCAGTCGCGCCAGCGCGGCGGGAAGCCGAGCTGCTGCAAGAGCTCGAGCAGATATTCCCAAGAGACTGAATCAAACGCGCGCGCGAAATCGTGCTTGAAAAGCAGGGAGGGCTTCTTCTTGCGGTGTTCTAGACTACTACAGTTGGGAGTTGGCGGAAGTCTCTACTTGCCAAAAGGTAAACTTCCACATCCTTGTCAATTAACGTCTCCGCGCGACCGCGCGGCCGGCCGTGCCGCTTGCTCTAACATGATGATGTCTTCCTCCTTTTTCATGGTAAATCTATCCTCCTTTTTTTAAGTTTAATAATACGATGAAAAGGAGTAATTTTTTTCAGGTCTTGTGTTTGCAGTCAATCGTATGTTACGTATATAGCCAACTGAAAATATTCATGCATATTCTTCAGATTTCCGCTAACAGATTGATGTAGCATGGACATGGAGCTTAGTATATTGCTTTCCTATTGGTTATCCGTGACAATATACATGTGTGTGACTGAAGATTGCGTCCTCATAAAGGTATCGAGTGGTTTCTCTACATTTCCTTCTAGCAGCAATGCTCGGTGTTATTTTGCTTCCATTTATGTTTTTGTGTCATGATTTCATTGTATGCCAGAAGAATATTTAGTGCGTCGACCTGGAGTTTATTCATGGTGTTCTGTCAAGATTAAGTGATTAACTCAACCTGCTTTTATTTGCAGGAAAAATAATCAAATGTGCTTTGCATGATGTGTTTTATTTTGAAACCAGATATCGGATAAATATATATGTCAGACTAGAAACCGCTTTGTACCAATGATATATAATGCAGCCCCGGTATAAGGACTGTTACAGCGAAGATTTAATTTTTTTTGTAACACCATTTGAAAACGTCCTCTGAATTTTTTAGACAATAGTTTTAAATTTACGTTGTAATCTTCATAGAGGCCATGTCTTAGCATAATATCAGATATTGCAATTTGTTTGAAAAATAATATTTATTATTTCATTCATTGAGATAAAAGGTTCATTCGTTTCTTCAATATATACTCCGAGGGCTTACCAACCTAAATAGTACAATAAAAGATTTTATCCCGATGAAATAGTACAATAGACCTTTTATAGCTATTATCTTGATAAATTCTACTCCCTCCGTACCAAATTAGTTATCATAGATTTGTCAGAATATGGATGTGTCTAGACATATTTTAGTGTATACATACATTCATATTTTAACAAATCTACTACAACTAATTTGGAACGGAGGTAATATATTTTAATTACCGCCTAAGTGCAAGCATCTGTCATATGTTACGATGTACATCTCTGTTTTTTTATTTTCATCTTCTAATATATTTCTATAGACCATTTCACCATATATAATGTCAGATAACGAAAGTTGACATCCTTCTTTGATATATCAGAGAATCTGTTGGTAATCTTGCATGCATGTCCAAAATTTTCTTATTAGCTTAGATTCAGCAAAAATCCTTCCTTCATAATGTAAACTTTCCTCTTTTATCGCATTATTTTCTTAGAATTTTTTTTTGAGTTTGATATGTCGTAATCATTTCTTTCGATCTTAATAGTTAATGTCGAAACGAGTAATACAATGTCATCTTCTTTTATTTTACATGAATGATAATATTACCATGATGTTGCATGCTTACCAGCGATACAAAGTTCTAATTTATGGTGTTCCGGTGAAGTACTTCATTCACCATGAAATGATATAGGTCTTCTCTAATCGACCATTTTAGTAAAAGGCTTCTAGATTGTCAAAAATTCCCGCAGCAACGCGCGGGGTATAGTCTAGTATCCAATAATAAGTTGTGCCTATGTCACGGTTGACTGAGATATTGTTATGTCTCAGTCGACTGCGTGACAACCTGATGAAGTAAGAAAAAGAACGTTGGACAACTTGTTGCTTGTGTTGTTTAAGCCTTACAGGGCCTTATGTTATGGGCTTTTTTTCAATGCTAATGAATTCCTTGTGCTTATGTTTTCTATGGTTCAACTTGCTTCTGTCCGAGGAGACTGATGCTTCTATATCTAGCCGATGTCATACTACAAAGAACAATCTTTTTCAGCTCGTCCTGCTAAGAAATGTGCAAGTAACGTCGAATCTAATTATTGTTACATTTTCTCTCATAAGTGAAGTGCAAAGAGTATGGGATAGGACCTAAGTACAGTTGCACTTTTCTTATGAGAAAACTGCAATTTTCTTATGAGAAAAGTGCAACTAGCATGGGATAGAAAACTAGATATATTTGTGGTTTTCTCACATGAAAAATGCAGCTAGCATCGGATAGGGACCTAGTGTAGTTGAACTTTTCTAAAAAGAAATGTTCAAGTAGAGTCAAAATAAAGATTGGAACACGCAAGACGCAACCGGTAGGAAGCTAAGTATAGTTGCACATTTCTTATAAGAAAAAGTGCAACTAGCATGGGATAAAAAAAATTAGTTGCGCTTTTCTCTCGTGAAAAATGCAACACGCATCCAGTAGGAAGCTAAGTATATTTGCGCTTTTTTCAAGAGCAGCGCCGAAATAAATATGGGAAACTAACTGTATTTGCACTTTCCCTTAGAATCGTGTTTGGTCTAAAAAACCCATTTACAACCAACTTGTTTCTTTTCATTAGGAAATTCGACCAATTCCTAGACTTCATTGTCATCCATTGATTTCAACTCTTCTTTCATTGCATTGAACCATTTTTTCAAAGAAGATCATTCTGAGTTGGTTGTACGAGTAGAGCTCTAGTTAGTACAGCGTGAAGGCTAGCAAGAGACTGGGAGCGACCAACTAAGGGAGCAAGAATGGCCATACTCATGCATAGCAACAAAACATTATTAGTCTAAGCATGAAATGATATTTAAAGGTAAAAAACTAAATGACCTTCAAGGCTAGAGGTGACTTTGGTTGTAACCATAACATGGTGGGAGCATGCACCAAGTCAACCCAAATAAATCATCAAGGAAGAATACCGCAATATCATGCTTCAATATATTAAAAACAACACGTGATTTAATTTTTGCACCTCTTACTAGAATCCTCTGTTTAGTTATATTTAAAGTTGATACCATTCTGATGAACATATTTTTACCAAATTAATTTTAAATTTGTACACTCAAAAGAACCTTATAAAGTTTTAATGAAAATGATTAACTTGAGGTGTAGCAGATACCTATTTTCTAAAAATAAATAGGGCCAAACAATATTTTCATACAGATTTCAATAAAAAAATTAGATAAAATATTTTTATCACTTTTGCATAAGCTTAATTATTTGTAATTCTTATATGATGAACATGCATTATGATTGTACTATGAAGACACTATTCTATAGGACACGAATATAGTGAAAGCGTTCAATATAAATAGTATGTATTTTTCTTATAAACGAGTAGTTGTTGTAAAGAATGTTTTCTTATATAACTACTAGGAAAATTTCTATCTATAGTGTTGAAAATTCGTCACGAGTGGCATATATTAGCAACTCTACTTCTATTATGAAAGGGGTGTCTAGAAATAGACGCATATTTGGGCCCACGACACTAATTCTATTCGCACCACCCTAGTAGAGAAGTGCCTTTCTATGGAACAGATTCTGTGGCGCATGGCTTCTTGGTGCGCCACAGAAATATATTTTTGTGGCGCACGGGTGGGCATGCGCCACAGAAAAGAGACATTCTGTGGCGCACGGGACCGTGGTGCGCCACAGAAAACAGGAATTCTGTGGCGCACGGGGTGGGGGTGCGCCACAGAAATGAGCTGGGGGCCCACACCAATAATTGCCACACTCCTATTCGGTGGCGCATGGTGGCTAGTGCGCCACAGAAATATGACATTTCTGTGGCGCACCACTGCAACGTGCGCCACAGAATTCCCATCCGAAAAAATTCTGCCCACACGCACCAACTCCACACCCTCCCCCCCCCCCCGGAACGCCTTTTCTAGTTTTTGACGCAAGAGTTGGCGGTCTAAAAAGTATCAAAAAATAAATCCCTTATAGATGCACGGAGAGTTTAATGTCTACTTTTTTATCAAATTTTGAAATATGAATTTCGACTTTCTGAGCAAAAGTTTTATAAAAAAAGTAAAATGGGCACAACTTTTGCATACGATGTCGAAAAAAAAATGATCAAGATATTAAAAAAACTAGAGAGAAAAAGAAACCCAACCTCACTGGCCTTCGGCCTGCGAGCTTTTTTTAGAATCGCCAAATTCCAAAAGGAACAAAAGTTATGGCCGTTTTAAGATTTTGACTAGAAAATAAAAAAAAAATTCTGTGGCGCACCAAGGGGGGGTGCGCCACAGAATTGGGAGACAGGATTCGAAATCCCCTCCTCTTCTTCCTCTTCTACCCTCCTCCCCTCCTCTTCTTCGCTTCTCCCCTCCACTTCTCCTCCACTTCTCATCTTCTACCTCTTCTCTCTTCCACCTCTCCTCCTCCATCACCACCACCACCACCACCACCACCCTCCTCCTCCACCACCACCACCACCTCCGGCGAGCTCCTCCTCCTCCTTCTCCTCCTCCACCACCACCTCTTCTCCTCCTCTTTCTCCTCCTCCTCCACCACCACCTCTCCTCCTCCTCCACCACCACCACCTCTCCTCCTCCTCCTCCTCCTCCTCCACCACCAACACCACCACCACCACCTCCGGCGAGCTTCTCCTTCTCCTCCCCACCAACTCCGGTGACCCCCATCCTCCACCCACCAACTCCGGCGAGCATCCGACGAAATCCGGCGAAATTTCGAAATTTCGAAAATTTCCCGTGGCCAGATCAGGCGGCCTTTTTTTTTGAAATTCAAAAAAAAATTCTGTGGCGCACCCCCCCCCTTGGTGCGCCACAGAATTGCAAATTTCTGTGGCGCACGGCTGAGGTGCGCCACAGAATTGACATTTCTGTGGCGCACGGCCGCGGTGCGCCACAGAAATAATTTTTATGGCGTATATTCTGTGGCGCACCCCTCCGGCCCCTAGGTGCGCCACAGAATCCCATTTTGGTGCGCCACAGAAAGGCCTTTTTCTACTAGTGCCAGTGGCATGGCCATCGACGCAACTACGAATATATGTACCAATCGTGTGGATATATATGGTAACGCACTACTAGTATTGAGAAAACAAAAATTATCATTATATTATTTAATAATGCCAGCAATTATAATTATTCAGTATGTTACTCCCTCCGTTTTATATACAATGCCACTATCTCAATTCCTAGTTACCAAGAAAACAAAGCCAACTATTAAAGGACACAAATAACTATGTGGAAAACCTCTTGTGTTTCGTGCTAATTAAACATATTGTATGTTGTGCCTCTTTCTCTATGTTTGCATGCAACAGTCACATTAATGAGCACCATTGTACGAGGTCAAATTATAATCAATTCTTCTTTGAAGGAGATGGTGGCCTGGTATAGATAGACACTGTATTTTTGATAGTGGCCTTGTATACAAAGACAGAGGGGGTAGTAAATTTAACAAAATGGAAACAATGTACTATAACAGAACAAAGATATGTCTGAAGACAAGCTTCAACATATAAACTTCAATAAGCATCGAGAAACTATGAATATAATTTCTGTTTCAACTTATTGCATTGATTCATCCATAAACTATGAAGTGAAGTTAAGTCTCAACTTATTGCATGCATCGAAGAACTATAATCTCAACAAGATCCAACTCCACATATACCATATCCATCACTATCATAACCTCGATGCAGAAATGACGAGTGTTACTAAGTGTAAAGAGAACACCATGTCTTTGATGTAAATTCTTACCCACATGGAACTCCCTACACATGTTCCCTCCCAAGACAATGTGGCCGTCACTAGTCATGGTCTATTGAAATGTGGTGATGACCCTTGTTACTTCAAGACGTAGCACATCATTACTCGAAAACTGTGAGCGACATCTGCTACGGTATGAGGTAGATCCAGCAATGTCACCGTCGATGAGAAAACAAAAATATTATGTGATATAATGACACACATTATAATAAAATAAAATAGTATCTGGCTAAATTTTTGCTCGTTAAAAGAGTCACAAATGACAATCTGGCATAGTCATCTCTTTGGGGTATAAGATGGCAAAGTGGTCCTTCTTATGGTGCACAAGATCAAATTTATGTGGGACGATGACAAAATCAAAACATGTTATCCTCATCCTGGACTTACTCATATGTGTTATCATCATCTTGGTACATAATTGGGGGACGGGGATGTGGACCAGTTAGTAGAAACAAGTAGCTCTCCCCGCTACAAAGGTTTTGTGCGACGAAGTTCTCAAAAACATCGTAGCACAAGAGTGTCCTGGCCTCCCCCCTTTTTCACTTTAATTCAATGTTGCGCAAATTCTAAAAGGTAGTAACGGGCACAATATTCTATGGTAACTTGTTGAGCTCAAATGGAGAATTACATGATACAGAGTATGTAACAAAAGCAATGTGAAACACATATTACATCCTAAAATAAGTATACCTGTTACAAGTGTAGGAAAAATAAATGTTTGCTAATCAAGGTGTCCCAAATAAATACTGAACAAGGATCTAGTAAAGCATCTACCTATGCAATTGGAGTTGCACACCTGAGATGTTTTACATCATACAACTAGGTTTCGATTATATATTTCATTTAAATAAAGAACTACAATATAATTATTTACTGTATCAAAATAAATCAACCATTGCGATCATTATCTTGAATAAGGTAACGATCGATCCAACTGCTATAAACTACCACTTCTTTGATTTTATTGTTTTCCTTTTGCAATACATTTAACACATTCGACCAATATTGCAAGTCGGTTTTCACATCTGGTTCAAATAGTGAATCCTAAATAAGTATATATATGTCAAATTAAATTGATATAATTATAAACCAGATCGAGTTCAATTAATGAATCCTAAATAAGAAAGTATATGTCAAATCAAATTGATATAACTCTAAATAACACCTGGTTGAAATCCATGGTGTATCCATCCAACAATTGTGAATTATACTTTAACTAAATCAAAAAAGAGGAGAAGGAAAGGCTCACAGACCAGGAGGTGGCCTTGACATCAGGGTCAGCAGTGGAGATGAGAGGAGATGGCGGCAGTGCAACTAATTGGAAAGGAGGGGAGAAGAGGTAAAAAAAGAAACGAGATCCACCCCTACAAGTTAATTCATGGCGACTTACTAGTGGAGTCCTCCTCTACTTTCACGCCATCGGTATTTGAACAACCAATGGTCTTGCAACACATGTCACGCCACAGGTAACTTTTGATGGTGCAGGTTGTTGGGTCCCAGTGCCATGAGATTTCCATGACACTGGTAATCTATGACGCTAGCAGCGGCGTGGGCGTATTTAGAAACGCCACTAGTATTGTTTTCTAGCAGGACACAAGGTAATAGTGGTGTGACTCATTGTGACCCGCCACTAGTAGGCGCCATCTATAAGCACTTCCCCACTATTGTAGGTAGGGTAGGACGAACTCATAGGTGTGTGGTGCATACTAAGATTAGTTATGTAAGAGATAAGCGGGTTTAGGCCATACCCAGATGGACCTGCACCTCTTTAGACCGCAACGCCTCTCCTGGTCGGTGGCCGTGATGTTTCAGTCGACCTAGAATTGACGTACTAGAACAAGACTTCCAGGTAGTTCGTCAAGAGGGACTACACTGAAGGAAACGTATGGTAAAGCAGAAGAGAAAACCTAGTGTATAGACAAAAATAAGTATATAGAAGGATATGTATATACTCCTTCCGAGGGACTCCATTCTCACTAGTCGCCGAAGACCACACATGGATTGAAGATTATCACAAGTAAGAGTAGAAGCTGAATAGTTTTTGGCATAGCATTGCCTAATTTTTCAACCAGCCCTAGGAATACTCTAACTGTCCGGGAAATCTTTTGTTCTTTTTCTTTTAGGTTTGTGCTTTTGTTCTAGATCGAACAAGAGTGCATCAAGCTGTTGTGTTTTCTGTCATGTCCACACTAATCATGTCCATATTTTTAAATTGTGGGCTATGACATTTAGCGGCGATCTTCTTGAAACGCTATAGCGATGCTAAATCGCCGCTATATCGTGCTATTTAAGGGTTTTGGTACATTTAGTGCTAATGCACTTATCGTCACAGTGCAGAAAACGTTGTAGCGCTCTATTTAAAACTTTGATCATATCACGTGGAATTTAGATGTTGAGTCGCTGACGATAAATACCTTATTTTTGTTCTGGCTGAGTATATGTGCTTTGACACATATCGTGCATGTTGATTCACGGATGAATTGGAATTTTAAGCTGATGATACTCTAAAGATTTTGGAACCAGTCGAGTTGCATGAATTTGCTATAAATACATCTAATCAGATCTAAACTTGATGCAAGCAAAAGAATAATATGTAGCCAACTGAAACTAGTACTCATCCCATTCAGCAGATAGACGCGCAGGATTAACAAGAGGAGAAAATTCATCGAACTTATATCTCATACTAAGAAGTAAGAGTAAATAACTGTGGCCATTAAAATACGCAATAAAATCCCTCATAACCTAATTATTCCATTCCATATCGTCTTAATTAAAGTTCAACTTCCACATCCATGTCCTTCAACACTCATATATCATCCTCGAGCAGGCAGGTTTTCACTTGTTGGGGGAAGAACCATCCCGACATGCAACTCTCCCTGAAGCGAGGCCCGTTGAGCGATACCATACTAGTCTCGCCACTCGCCATGTCGTACTCGCAGTAGGCTGGAATATCCTTTTTGCATAACAGGGGCAGCCCGGTTGACCGTGCCCACTCAGTGCTGAGAACAAACATGTGGTTCCCTCCGACCAACCCCGGACCCCAACGCGATACCAGACATTAATTTTGTAATGTCTACAAAGTCACCAATTAATGCATTTCTAATGTAGGAGTAGTGTAACCAATTATTTAATTGGTTAGAACAGCATCTCATTACTCCAATCATCGCATAAATGCTTGATGTCCTACTCATATCTTACCTTCCTACTACAAACATTCTTATCGGGAGTACTCGAGCAAACAATGTACAAAGCAAACAATTGACATGTATTGGTGTACTTACGAAATATATACTAGCAAGTTTTTAGGACAGCAACCTCAAGATATACTCCAAGATAAATAATCCAAGTTATTCAGGAGTTACATGCTTACACACAACCACAAGATATACTTCAGAAATTTATACTTGCAAGTTATCCAGGACAACAACCAAAAATAAAATGCAAGCAATGTAGATGTTCCCTAACAGCTCATAGTAACTTGAAGACTCTAGTAAAGCCGAGAAATGCACATCCATTCCTAAAAGAAAAATAACTTGTGCTAGGAATGCAAAGTTACCCTAGTAAAACAGAGTAGCTTGAATAATACCAGTGCTCCAGAAAAACCCAAAACCCAAAATCTAGTGCAAGTGATGCAGATTTAGGAGTACTTTAGGAAAGCTGAGAAATATCCACCAATTTCCTCCAACAAACCCCAAAATCTGGTCCAAGCATTTCCGCATCAAATCATTTAATTTAACTTGAAGCATCATGTAACACAAACGAGAAATGCAGTTAAGCTTACATGTAAACCCATAATTCTTATGGTTTGAGCAACTTTCCTCCACAAAATTCTTATGTTTTGAGTAGAAAACTAGGGCGCCTAAAATCATTTGACATATTTTCAAGAAAATCTCATGCTCCTGTCTTCTTTAGTGTTCAACTAACTTTATATTTGACAGATAATGAAATTGAAATTCATTCTACACTAAACTTCTCGCACGCAACCGAATGGAACATGGGGTAAAATTTAATCTATTTAGTTTCACGAGGCACGCCATCATTTTCTAGACAGTTTTACAAGTTTACAATATCTCAAAGGGGGCTAATTTAATTTTATAATGCCTACAAATTCACCCATTAAAGCATTTCTGATCAAGGAGTAGTGTAACCAATGATTTAATTGGTTAGAACAACATCTCATTACTCCAATCATCGCATAAATGCTTTATGTCCTGCTCATATCATTACCTTCCTACAACAAACATTCTTATCAGGACAAATTAGTTCTAAGGAATTTCTGCATTTCTAGTACTAGTTGTTAGGGAAATGACATTGCGACACCTCCATCCATTAAAAGAGAAAGGAAAGCAATTGCAAGATGTGAAGCATAAAAATGCATGCTTTTGCAGTTGTAGGACAATAAACATGGGGGAATGACCTTTTTAAAGGTGTTGTCGTGGTCGGGCTGGACGTCGTGGTCATGGCCACCATCAAAGTCTGCAGGAGGTGGGAAACAACGAGATAGAGGGTCGGTTGGTAGCCAAGCCGCTCCACCACCCACTGCTGTGCCGCCGCCCGCCTGGGAGGATCCAGCATCGGTGCTGACCTTCTCCTCCTCTTGCTCCACCTCTAGTACGACGCGGCCGCCATCGGATCCATCACCGCCGCCAGAAGATCTATCACAACAGCCTCCGGAGGCGGCAATTCCTCGGGAATTCAGACAAAAAAGCAGGAACTTTTTTGGACTTGCGCGAATACGTTGGTGGTAGCGGCGGCCGGATGCGTCGGTAGTATTGGTGCTCGAAGGTAAGATACGGAGGTGGTGCTCAAGACTCTAAATCCTAGTATCCCGGTTGCATGATCGCTTTGCGGGCGTGCGTCGTCTCACAGGCGCTAGGACGACAGAGAAGAATTAATGTGGAGTACCACACGAAGTGGGCGCTGAGAGTGGATGTGAAAGGAGGAGTGCGAGTGGATGCACTTATTAGTTCAAGCGGAGTTTGGGAAAAACACCATGGGGGACATTTATTTCAGGACGGATGGAGTAAAACTTAACGCAAGGAAAAGGATAAGGATGGCAATTTTAACCGTGGGTACGGGTATTCGTGGGTATTCGACCCGTATGGGCAAGGTATGGGTACACTTTTATACCCATGGGTAGTACCCGTACCCTACCCGTCATGTTATGGGTAGGTCATGGGTATCATGTTGTACACGTGGGTATACCCATACCCTACCCATTTATACTGTCATGTGGGACACTTTGGCCATATGTAGCCCAGCAGTAAGCAGGCCAGAAGTCCATGACTCTAGGGTTAAGGTGATGATCGGAGAAGGGCCGGTCAAAGCGTCCTTGTAATCCCCCCGGCTCGCAAATCACCCCAAATTGCAATCACTCCTTAATCCATCTTCTTCCAAATACCCATATTAAGGAGATAAATTCCCATCGACGAGGCATACAGTTGATCAAACTGATATTTTTTGTCAAATATGCTATCAATGAATATAATAACTTGTGTACCCGTTGGGTATTCAATGGGTACGGGTACCCGCCGGGTATGGGTATGAGTAGAGTTTTATACCCATGGGTACGGGTATGGGTAGATTTTTCTACTCGTTGACTATACGGGTATGAGTATGGTATTGCGCTATCCGCCCCATAACCTACCCATTTCCATCCTTAGAAAAGGATAATATTAGCCAACTGAACTTACTGAACCTTGCAGCACACATACACGCGCAGAATTAACATGAGGAGAAAATCCAGCAAACTTTTAACTCAAAAGAAAAGAGGCAGTAACACTAAGTAACTAGGCATTACACTGGGGAATAAAATTCCTCATGCTCTAATTATTCCGTTCCAGATCCTTTAAATAAAGCTCCCCTTCCACATGCATGTCCATCAACACCTATATATCATCTTGGAGGGATGTTTTCACTTGTTGGGGAAGAACCATCCTGACATGCAAGTCTCCCCATGGCGAGGTCCCTTGAGCGAAACCAGACTAGCCTCGCCACTCGTCATGTCGTACACGCAGTATGCTGGAATATCCTTTTTACATAAGAGGGGCGTTGCCCACTCGGTGCCGAGAACAAACACGCGGTTCCCTCCTACCAACCCCGGACCCCAATGCTCGGACGAGCCCGCCGAGAATGCCATGGAGCTATTCTTGCCGACAAATAAGATTTGATCTTGAATGTCCTTCACCTCCAACCACCTGCCTGTGTGGAAATCCGCCTGGAAGACCCAGAGATCCATTGCCCGCTCACGATCATTGCTCCTCCTCCATCGGACCATGAGTAGCCTTTCCTTGTCGGACGATTCGACCAGATAGCAGTTGATAGGCGTTTGTGGCCAGTCCTCGATTTCATGGATGACAACAGGGAGCAGATTACTGTTCGTGTCTCCGTCGACGAGGGAACAGTCATGGCAGAAGAGGTCTTCCAAGGAGGAGAGACCGTAGACCTTCCCATGGTGAAAGGCTATGTCTGCGTAGAAGTAGGCCAGATGGGGCTGGATGGCAAATGACGATATAACCCACCTCCGCTGGAGCAGCGCCGGCCGGAAATATACAAGGTAGGACGCCGGCGGTAGGTGGCCGACGGCAGGATGGCCCAATAGGGCAACCACAAGATGGGACGAGCACACGATCATCGATCATCTTTATGTCCATGCCTCTGCCGATGAGCACGTTGTACGGCAGCGCCCGCAATGCCCATGCCATGGCTGTGGCGAACTCGACCTTCGACTTGCGGTAGCGCGTCGGCACCGCGATGGACGTGCCAGGACCGCGGAGGAAGCACCGGCCGCCGCTTCCGCTGTAGTAGAGGAGCCAGTCACCGAAGGTGGCGCCGGCGCGGTAGCCACTGTACGAATAGAAACGGTGCAGCTTTCCGTCCACGAGGCTCTGGTACACACCGTATCCGAGGTTGATGTACGGCATGGCCGGCGGCAGCGGTGTCTGCTGCCGCGCGGCGAGACGCCACGCACGGCAGACGGAGGCGAAGCTTCTGCGGTCGTGGTGGGACGGGAGACGGTAGAAGACGAGGCCGGCGATCTCTCCTGGAAGCTCCGACCACCGCGCAGTCGTCGGCGGCGATGGTCTTTTGCTCACACATCCGCCCATATGATGCGTCGGAAGAATCCAGCGTGATCCGTTGCTAGCAAATACGGCGATCTGGCTGAATATAGGTTGATCACACGGATTCTGTTATGTTTTGGATTTTCGTCAACTGGATAATAATAAAATATAAAAATATATATACCTTTCCATACGTGCATAAGTTTTAAGTACACCCTAGACACGAAATTTCTTCTATGTATTCTCTAATATATCATGACACAACCATAACCAAATCGTCCACAACCAACAAGAGATCTATATGGATTTTTTTAAAAAAATCTATATGACGGATGTGGAGATATTTGCGACGACTCGGTCACGCTGATGGCCATTCCGACGACTCGATCACGTTCTCCTAGCTTTCCCTTCTCTGGACTCCTCTCCTCAGTCACTACTGGAAAACGTGGCGCAGGGCCGGTCCGCAAATTTCGAGGGCCCGGGGCGAAGCCATAATTTTGGGCCCTATAGGCATCAACATGATAATTCTTATATGTACGTATAAAATATTACTAGTGAACTCCTAAAAGAAATCTAAAGAAAAATCTTAAATAGACACAAAATCAACAATGATATATGACATACTGTTTTCAAATTTTCTTCTAACATTAATGCATATATGCGCATGATGGTATATTAACTAGTTGTCTCCTTGATCATAATTGTATTTCCATTGTTTGAGTAATAAACCTCTTTAAAATGCAAAATATAAACCATACTAATAATCATGTTGGTAATGATTAGAACCATGCCGTCACCAGGGTGTGGCATAGTTCTGTCTCCACTCCGAGTGTCTCGCTTCTCGCCTCTTGAACTGGACACAAGAGTGTCGGCATGAATTGTGCAGTGCAGAACGCGTATCAAATGGAAGATTAGACTAATACTTCGTGTATGAAGGCATAATAGAAAAGAAAAATGAGTCATTTTCTAATGGAACAATAGTAGCGATCGTGTGTTGGTACTTTTTTTCTTTTCTTTTGTGTGCATCTGGGCTGCTCATTCTTGTATCGGTACTTAAAATAACCCAAAGCTCTCGGCCTATAGGGCCTCGCTATATTCCTGGCCTTGGATAGATAACCAGGCTCATGCTGTTTTTTTAATTAACCAGCCCCACTTAATCACTTTACTGGAGCTAATCAAAGGAAAATAATTCAAGCCCAGCAAGGAAAAGGAGAAAAGGCCCAAGTTTCTGTCAGGTACGCAGCATAACTGTTCGTCCTCCTTCCTTGAATCAAACTCCCGGCCACAGCTTCAATGGTGCCGCCGTTGCCAAAACTTCCATTGCATATGTAGCTGCAGGAATTTGGGGCCCTTTGGAGTCGGGGGCTCGGGGCGGTCGCCCCTCCTGCCACCCCTCAGGGCCGGCCCTGACGTGGCGCTGCAGGTATCAGCGGCTTTGCGAGTGCCTAAACACGGGACATGCGGCAGAGCATCCCCCACGACAAACAAGTTACCACTAGGCAGAAACATACTCTGCCAAGTCCCTCTGAAAACAACACTCGGCAAAGAAACAAATGCGCGGGAAGAAAATATCAAGGCGCCCTTATTCACATATACATAAAAAGTATTTATGCTAAAAATACTTACTCCATCCGATCAGAAAAATATGTCGCGACATGTACATCGATTTGAACTAAGCAGTTCATTCTTCACGACGTTTTTTATGGGTCAGAGGTACTTCTATATTATATTTGACGTATCGATTTCATAGAAGAAGGGTCAAGAGGCCAAGATTTACAACGCGGTCGGCACAGACGCCGAGAACACATACCCTCCACCTCAGAGATACAAAATCTACTACTCGCCAACCCTCCACCGCTCCACCTGTGCTAATTCTTTCCAAAAAAGCTTGGCCGCCCTCCACCTGTTGGCCTGTACCACTATGCTCCGGATCCCTACCGCCGCATCTGGCCGCAGACCATCGAAGACGATATTGGTTCTATGCTTCCAAATGTACCAGAGGATGAGCCCTAGCGCTTTCCAGCTCTCACGCCCTCTTCCCTGCCCCGATTTAGCAGGCAGCCACTCCACCAAGTGATCACCCAGGTTGGGGATCCAATCTTCGAGGCCCCAATGTCGTATGAAAGTCGTCCACACTTCCCGTGCCAACACGCAACCCAAGAGGAGGTGGTCAATGTCTTCTGCATGTTGGTCGCAGAAGGGGCAAGCGGAAGGTCTCGCCAATCCACGCCTCTCCAGCCGGTCCGCCGTCCAACAGCGGTTATGCAAAGCAAGCCAGATGAAGAACTTACACTTTGCAGGTGCACGGGACCTCCAGATCTGCTGCGCGCCTCCGAAATCAGTGATGCTAGCAAAAAGCGCCAGATACACCGAGCGTGCAGAATAGGAGTGAGCACTCTCCCAGTTCCACCTGAATGAGTCCACCGACCCTTCCACGAGATCAACTGCTGCAATGCGCTCAGCCAGCGCCAGGAGCTCGCCGAGCGCCACCGCCCCGAGGTCATGGGAGATGCCTCGTAGCCAACCACCTAAGATGCCCTCCCGCACCCTCAAGGATCTCTTTGCCCGCTTGGATATTTTGGAGAAGAGGTTGGGGCAAAGTCTTTTATCCTCCCCTCTGGGAGCCATCTGTCGCACCAAAAGAATGTGTCCCTCCCATCCCCCAAAACTGAAGTGGTGGCTGCCTCAAAAAGTTGCCTGACTTCGAAGGGAACTTGTATATTGAATTCCCTCCGAGGCTTATCCATATCCACCATTTCCAACCAGAGCCAGCGGGCCCTTAGCGCCATGTTCATTAATCTGAGGTTTGGGATACCCAGACCTCCCATCGCTTTGGGCATGCAAACTCTGTCCCACGCCAATAGGCAGTGCCCACCCTGGATGTCCTTTCGACCTTTCCACAGGAATCTCTTAGAGTCTTTTCCAAGGCTTTTAGAGTCTTCACAGGGACATCAAGTGACATCATCACAAAGATAGGGATGGAACCGAGTGTCATTTTGACAAGTTCCTGCCTGCCTCCTCTGATTATCAGTTTGGAACTCCACCCAGGAAGTTTACCAGCTACGCAATCCACCAGGTACTGCAGCTAAGCTGCTGATGGCTTCCGTAGCGAAAGGGGCAATCCCAAGTAACGGAATGGAAAGGGACGAATCGGGCAACCAAGCTCTTGGGCGACCAAGCCCTCCACCGAAGCATAACACCTGATTAGATGCGCGGAGCACTTGTTCAGGTTTATTCTCAGACCCGATGCCAATCCAAAGTCCTCGGTGAGGGAAGCAAAGGATCGTAGATCCATAGTAGTCTATCCATGACGTATCCTTGAAAAAAAAATTGTAAAAAAATTTAACATCCAGTAAATAAAAAAATTCATGAATTCTAGACCCTAAATCTGATAATACAAAATAGTACATTATATTTTTCGCACCGAACAATATTCAAGTAATATATACTCAGGTAATCCAGGAAGCACCATTGTTCACTATATCTATATCTCTATATGATAGAACTTAAAAAGGACGATTCGTTCTGTCGTCCGTGAGCAAAGTACTTCCTCCAACCCACCTATGCTCCGTCCAACCCACGTAGGCTCCATCCAATTTTTTCCTTAGTGTGTACATTCCAATTTTTTTTAGAACATACATCAATTAGAGGAAAAATGAGAAATTTAGGAAGCATAGCCATGTTGAGAAGTCTTCTAGAAACACGAAACAAATATGCAATCTTAGGAAGCTCGTTGGAGTGTATCTTGTTCTAGAAGCATATGTGGGAGATTAAAGAAGTACTAGATCATGTAGGCGGGCGTTGCCGCGCCCGTCTATTGAAAACTATATATAAATGTTCATGAAAATCAAGATGATACAAATATACAAAAATAAATTAATTGACACATATATATTCATGGAAGAACAATGAAAGCTATTTAGCATTGTGAATTAGGATAGTATACAAATATTTAGCGGTGGGACACGAGATGATACGTAATGGTGATACACTCAATGGCATACTTGTATATCCCTATCCAATGAGGCTTGGAGCAAACAGGATTATCTTTCAAATAGTGCAGAAGAAATTGGTCACATAATATGATTAATATTTGGTTTGGGTATGCTGAATAAATCAGAAATCCGTGTTCCAATGAAAATAGAAATTCAGTTCTTCTAAAGAATCGAGCTCGTGAGCCTAATGAGCACTACCAGTATGGTATTAATAGGTCGTAGGCTTTAGAAACATCACAATTGACCTTACCTTGTTAGCATAGTAGCCCCTGAAAATAATACTCATAATGATGATGCTATGACTTCCTGGTTCAAAGCTATGTCTTGTTAAAAAGCAGCAAATATACCTACTTGATGTTGATGTAGAAGGCTGGCCATGTAACTTTGTGTAATGGGCCAGACCATGGTAGTATAGTTTCAGATTCTTTGTACACTGTTTTAAAACTTGTGTATCTTGTTGAAATGTTTCCACTAACTGGGTCATTAACAATCAGTAGATGTTCTAGATATGCACATGAAACATATCCTCCCTCAAATATGTTATGGTCTGACGTTTTTAGACTTGGTGTACAACATGTACATGAAGATTGGATGTTTTCGCTCGTTTGCCAAAAAATGGATGTTCAATCTATGGCGGACCGCATTTAGATCTCACAACCTAGTATATTGTGTTCTTATCATACAAGAAAGTGAAATTAAGAAGGCAATAAATTATCACCTGTCCGCATTAAGTAACTGACCAAATACAGAATTTTCTAGCCATTACAAAGTTTCTCTGGACAAAATAATCCATAAGTTAGTCAAATATTTTCAAAAGCAATGAACTATGAAAAGTCCTTGCTGGAAAAAACAACAAAAGAAATAAAACTTGTTATTCCCTCTTGTGGGCAATACTCATTGTATCTACTGCAGGCTGAGCTGAATATTAACTCAACATCAAGCTGCATGAGGGAAAGGACAATCCATGAATATGTTAATAGAAGTCTGGCTATGTGAAAGATTCTATGCACTGGGCATGATCATGGAAGTATAATTTCCAAAAAAAATCATCCAAATTTTAAAGCTAGCATATCTTATAGAAAAGTTTTTACTAACAGAGTTAACTCACTAAGACTCGGTAGATGTTGTTCTATATATGCACATATGACATATCCTCCATCAAATCTACCATGGTATAACATTTTTAGACTTAATGTATAAGTATTTATTGGAATATTCGATGTTTTCGCTCGATTTAAAAAAAAATGGGTGTTCAATGTATAGCGACATGGTATTATGTGTGTGTATCATACAAGAAACCGAATTCAAGAAGGCGGTAAATTATCACCAGTCTGCACTAATTAGCAAGTCAAATACGAAAAATTCCTATAAAATTCAGTTAAGATTAGCAAAAAAAAAAATAACATGTTATATCCTCTTGTCGGCATTACTCAGCAAATCGAATGCCGGCTAGGCTGAATATGTAGTCAACAATAAGCCGCGTAACGGAAAAGAAAAATCATGAACATTTTAGACAGGAGAATATATCCGAAAAAGTTGGGGAACAATCAAATCTGAGAGACAAGAACTGCAAATACCCGCTGGTCACTATTTGTAAGAAGATGAGACGAGCTGTCAGCGATAAGCTGCTTAGCCTGGAGGTTGGGGACGAGCTGATAGAGATCTCCTCGTCAATCTGCAACTAGGAGGTTAGACACGAGCTATCAGCACTGCTGGCGAGAAGCGGACAAGAGCTGGAGCTCTTCTCATCGACCTGTGCAGCCGGGAGGTTGGCGACGAGCTTACAAGAGCGGGAGCTCTACTCGTCGACCTGCATGGCTAGGAGGTTGGGGACGGGCTGCGGGCGCTGCCTCATGTGCAGCCAGCCGGGAGGATGGGACGAGCTGCTGGCAAGACGGAGAGCTCAGCTTCGGCCCTCCTCGTCAACATTGCTGCCGAGAGGTTAGGACAAGTTGCCGGCACTGCCGGCGAGCTGATCTGCAGCGCTGCCGGGGAGCTAGTCTCCAGTGAGAAGCCACCGACACAGATATGGATCCATGAGGGATCGAGCTGTTGTGTGTGCAGGTTGATGGAGCGAGCGATGGAGGGAGCATACGGAGTTCTGGAACTGTGTGTGCATGCGCGACGGAGCAGGCAAGAAATGGGTGCAACCGGGGAGAACGAGCTGCTGCAAAAGGTCCAATCTGGTACCCTCGAAGCTGCTGGGAGGCGGATGGAGATGTGCCAGCTCGATCGATCTGGGAGATGGAGATGCTAGCGACGGAAGCAAGCCATCACTCTATCGGTACAGCGGAATGGCGGACACTTAAAAATCAGATTAGTTGATTGTTAGACTTTGTATGTGAAGGGTGTTTCTGTAAAATGTACTCGTGCTGAACCAGTAGTGCGCTCTGCCACATCAGATGCATCAACCTTCGGAAGTATTTTTTTTCTCCTACTGGTCGATTCAACCTTTGTTTCTTTCTCAGAAAAAACTTGCTGCTGCACTCTTCACAACTTTTCTCTTGGGGTTTACCAACGTCAGCCATCAACAAGTTTTCTGGCGCCGTTGCCGAGGATTTCGAAGTCATCAAGAAGCAATAACTCGCCCATCAACTCTTGCACCATCAATTTTTGTGGCGCCGTTGCCGGTGAGAAAGAGGATTTCTGCAAGGGGAGTCTCTCACTTCCAATCTCTTTACTTTGTTTTAGTTTTTCTTAGTTTATTTTATTTTTTTTCTTGTTTGCTTCTCTATGTTGTAAACACACAAAAAATAGTTCTTATTCTAGTTGTTATTTTTAATCTTGTTTTTAATCTTGTTAAAATGAGTACCCCTGATAACACTAAGTTGTGTGACTTTACCAGCACCAACAACCATGATTTTATTCGTACACCTATTGCTCCACCTGCTCCTACTGCTGATTTTTGTGAAATTAAACCTGCCATGTTAAATCTTGTTATGAAAGAGTAATATTCTGGTATTAGTACTGATGATGTTGCTGGCCATCTTAATTAATTTGTTGAACTATGTGAAATGCAAAAATATAAAGATGTAGATGGAGATATTATTAAACTAGAATTTTTTTTCCTTTCTTTTTAAGAGGAAGAGCTAAAGAACGGTTGTTATCTTTGCCTAAAAATAGTATTGATTCTTGGACTAAATGTAAAGATGCTTTCATTAGAAAATATTATCCTCTTTCTAAGATTATATCTTTGAAAAGTAGCATTATGAATTTTAAGCAACTTGATAATAAGCATGTTGTTAAAGCTTGGGAAAGAATGAAATCTTTAGTAAAGAATTGTCCCACTCATGGACTGCCTACTTGGATGATCATCCAAACCTTTTATGCGGGACTGAATTTTTCTTCATTAAACCTTCTTGATTCAGATGCTGGAGGAACCTTTATGTCCATGAATTTGGGGGCAGCAACAAAGCTTCTGGATGATATGATGGTAAATTATTCCGAATGGCACACCGAGAGATCTCCAACGGATATGAAGGTAAATTCTATTGAAGAAACCTCCTCTTTGAGTGATAAACTTGACGCTATTATGTCTACGCTTGTGAATGTCCATGCTCCTATTGATCCAAACATCGTTCCTTTAGCCTCTTTGGTTGCTCAAGAAGAGCATGTTGATGTGAACTTCATTAAAAATAATAATTTCAGCAACAATAATGCTTATAGGAATAATTTTGGTAGCAACAGCTATAGGCCACACCTCCTAATAATAATAATGGTTATATCAATTCTTATAATTCCTACAACTACAATAAAAGTGTACCCTCTTATCTTTAAAACATTCTTAATAATTTTATTAGTACACAAACTGATTTTTATAAATCTGTTGAGGAAAAGTTTGGCAAAATTGATGGTCTTGCTTCTAAAGTTGATAGCCTTACTCTTGATGTTGATCTTATTAAAATTAAGGTTATGCCTCATGATGTTAAAGAAAGCAAAAGTTTGAATGTTATTCAAATTTGAATTTGTAACAATATTAGGATGTTAGCAAAATTGCATGCTAGATGGGAAAGAGAAGATGAAATATCTAGAAAGAATTATATAGCTAATGTTTGTACTATTACCACCAGTAGTAAAAATGAAGCTTATCATGCTAGTAAATCTTCTACTATTGATGGTAAAGTAATTGGTGTTGGAAATGTCTCGACTTCCTCTCCTTAACTTTTAAAATTGCCTAAAACCACTAAAAATGTCCCTCATAAAAGAAATGGAATTTTTTTTAGGTATGGGAGACAATGGGCCCATTACTTTTGATAAGAATGATCTTGACTTTGATAATTGAAACCTCTCTGAAGTAAATATTTTCCTACAAAATCGTGGTAATAACCCCGATGCTAACAATATTAATATGGCTTTTACAAAACACATTACAAATGCTCACATGCAAATTAGAGAAGAGGAACTAAAATGTGAAGAATCTATTCCTAGAAAATTAGAAGATGGATGGGATCCCATCATTAAAATGATGGTGAATGATTTTGATTGTAATGCTCTATGTGATCTCGGTGATAGTATCTTTGTTATGCCTGCGAAACTTTATGATATGCTTGATTTACCACCACTGGAACACTGTTATTTGGATATTCGTCCTTCTGATAATGCTAGACAGAAACATTTGGGGAGAGTTGATGATGTTATTATTATGGTTAATATAACCTTGTCCCCGTTGATTTTGTCGTAATGAATATTGAATGCAATGCTTCTTGTCCTATTTTTTTTGGGAAGACCTTTTTTTAGAACCGTTGGTGCTGTTCTTGTCTTCTGGATATGAAAGAGGAGAATATTAAATGTCAATTCACACTCAAGAAAGGTATGGAACACTTTCCTAGGAAGATAATGAAGCTGCCTTTTGATTCTATTATTCAAACTAGTTATAATTTTGATGCTTATTTACTTGAAAACACTTGAGTTTCTCTTCCTATCCCTAGCTAAAAGGCGTTAAAGAAAAGCAGTTCTTGGGAGATAACCCATGTTTTTATTTTTGCTTTGTTTTTCTCTATTTTCTTTGATTCAAAGTGTTTTATACTTCTGTAGCAACTCCTTTGTATCTTTATTTTCATGTATTAGTTGTGCCATGTAAAGTTTCTAGCAAAAATTGGTGTTAGTTTTGGATTTCTGCGCATGAAACAGATTCCTGCTGTCCACCGTAGAAAATCTTATAATTCACATAAAGATCAAAATGACCTTAAAATTTTGTACTTATTCCTTAGCTGATTCCGAAACTGTTTTGTTCTTCAAATTTTTCAATTTGACCAACTTAAGTGCCCCAAAAATAATCGGCATTACAGACTGTTCTGGTTTTGGCAGATTCTGCCATTTTACTTGTATTCGCTCTTTTACTATGTCGAGTGGATTCCTTTTCTTCATGAAACATCAGTGGATGTATCTAATGTTTAAATGTATCAATAACACTTGTGCCCATGCAGAACACATGCATTTTTTATTGTGCACTAACCCTCTAATGCGAATTACTTTGAGTGTGGTGTGAAGGAATTTTTCAAGTGTCAAGAGAAGAGGGTGATATAATGTGATCAACAAGAGTACAAAGCCAAAGCTTGGGGATGCCCCCGTGGTTCATCACAGAAAATTCTAACAAGACTCAAGCGTCTAAGCTTGGGGATGCCCAAGGCATCCCCTTCTTCATCAACATATTATCAGGTCACTTCTAGTGAACTATATTTTAATTCGGTCAAATCATATGAATTTTACTTGGAGCGCTTTTTCATTTTGTTTTGTTTTCTTTGCTGCAATAAATATCATTGGAACCTAGAATTTTTGTTTGGGAGAGAGACTCGCTCCGCTTTTTTATATGAATACTTGTTATGCTCGTATTGTTAGTTTTTCTTCTAGCTGCTGCAATCTCTTTACCTTATGTTTTTCATGCATCTCTTATTTAGAGATGTTAGTTCTAGTAGAGCAGTGTTAGTACTCTGTTGTTTCATTGTTATATCATTTGGAGAGTTTGTGTTAAAATATATATTGAATGGTGCTTATTGGAAATAGAAAATGCTACATGTTGTAGATGGTATAACAGAAAAAAAAACTTTCATATTCTTGTAGATCAATAAACTGTTTCACTTGATTATTTGTTGTTGTTTTGAGATATTAATATGCTTAATGGTGAACTTCCTGGTTTAGTAGAGTAAAAAAATTAATGGTTGGTCTAAAAGCTTGAAACTGTGCCACACTCAAATAACCATTTGATAGGATAATGGTATATGACTTCCTTTGCTGATAGCAATCGTGATGGCTTTTTGTTACGCGCTACGATCGGGGTAGCTAACAGTTACTTGTCACTGCCACAGACCCTCTTGGAGTGAATTTCATTATGCCTTGTAAGATCATGATTTTAGTTGTAATCTTTTTACTTGTGAGTTCTATGTTATAGTTTTCTGGCACTTCCACCATCCATATTTGCTAGCCTCTTCGGTATTGTGCATTGCTCCTTCTCACATTGAGAGTTGATGCAAACTTTCCCAGTACATCCAAACCCCGTGGGAGAACTTTGTTCCTCTACACATAAGCCAAAAATTATCTTCCTCAAAATAGCCATCATACCTACCTACCATGGAATTTCCATAGCTATGCCGAGATATATTGTCATACAACATCCATCCTCATTATGTTACACTATGTCATGTTTCATTGTTATTTTGTACACTACTACACTGGCAGGAGCATTCAGTTTTATATACATCAGAGATATTTCAGTTTGAGTTATGAGTACAAAAAGGGAGATGGTTCATTGTAAAACAGAGTGTTTCCCCTACCAGTGAGGTTATAAATAAAAAAATATAAAAATAGAAAAAGCCCCAAAAAAGGGCAAAAGAGAGATAATAAAGATTGAGGGGGCAGCACTACTATCATTTATTCCACATGTGTGCTTTGTTAGCACCAATACTTCAGTTTGGAGAGAGTTTTCATATTATGACTTGCATAACTATGTGGGGAACTTAACGTTATAGAACTTGGCTTCTATATTCCAATGATGAGCCTCCTCAAAAGTGCTCTAGGTCTCCGTGAGCAAGCAAGTTGGATGCCACCCCTAGTAGTTCCAATAGAGTGCTTTCATACACTTATAGCTCTATGTGCATCCGTTGTGTGGCAATCACTACTCCTTGCATAACTTCGATTATAAGACCACCTCTTGTCTAATGATCACTTCCAGTTGTGTGAGACTTTCTTCCATTGGCCATCCAAACCCTCTGTCGGATATATACCGAATAGGGGTTTGTCCGACATTAGTAATGGATTACCCGGGTGGCCTGTTGGTAATGGATCACAGTCCATTGGGCGGCCCAGTAAGTTGATGCGCAGGAAGCCGGATTCCAGAAGAACCCGGACCATGGCCCAAAACGGTGCTGCTTGGAAGAGAAGACGGATTCCTTGCTTTCCAAGTTAGATAATTTATGTAGTCTTCTAAGTTTCCTTTCTGTAAGCTCTAACCCGGCTATCTATATAAAGTCGGGCGGGAGAGAAGAAGCGCACAGACAATTAGCTAGATGCCAACTCGCCGAGAAGTTGATCCTCGCCGAGTTAGCGAAACCCTACTCACATTGTACTTTGTATACTTTTGGCTTCAGCCCTAATTTAGTGAGATTGCAGGAGTAGGAACGCCTCCTAGTTGCGTCGTACCAAACCTGGGTAAAACTCGGTGTTCTCGATTGTGGTACTACCACGTCCACCACGTCTCTACCCGTAGGCTCATGGCACCCCCGTATATGATCCTTACTACGATGTCTCGACAATTGGCGCCCACCGTGGGGCCAGCGACATCAGGAGTTACGTCTCGATCGGGGATACTCAGCGGAATCGGCCGTACAATAACTATCGGAAGCTTGGAATTCGACGACAACGTCGGGCACTTCCTCGACAATGGATCATACATGCCAGCACAGAATCACCAGGTAAGTCCCTGCGTTTTACCGATTGAATCTGCAAACATATTTATCGAATTAACTACAGAGGCAATGGGATTCTGTGGTGGAAGTAAATTTATCCCACCCGCCCTATACCCAGTTGAGGAAGACTACGATACCGGATTCTGCTCATATCGCCAATACCCTGCTGAATTTGCTGCCTTTTTGGAGATGCCCGCAATCAGATCTCACTTCATTGGCATGCACTACAAGGATTTAGGGTTATTGCAACAAAATCTTTCGTCGCAATACATGCTGATTTGTGGCAATAGATGCCTATTGCAACGAAACGACATTCGTTGGCAGCCGTTGCAATTGGACGCATGGTAATAGGTTACTGCGACGAAAAAGTAAGAGTGGCAAGAAAGCGTGCTATTGCAACGATTTTTTCTTGTAATGCCACAGATTTTCCCGTAGCAACTTACATATGTTGCCACAATTCTACTCGTTGCACTAGCTTTATGCAACAAGGCTCGAATCGTAGTAACAACCTAGTACGACGAAATAAAAACTTATTGTAGTACCTTTTCGCAACGATCAAATGTTCGTGGTAAAACCATGCCACAACAATACAATGTTTTGTGGTGATATCCTACTGCAACGATGATTTGTTCATGGTAATTGGTACATATCACAACAAAAATGGTTACGTCGTGGTGATGGTCTTTTGGTGGCTATAGCCTACTGCAACCAATTTGAATTATGTACAAAAATGCTTGTTGCACACTAAAATTATATGCATCTATATATAACAAATATATCACATTGGCGGTGATGAATATGCCCACGAAACAAATACATATATTAAATCATTTAGCTACAAATATTCGAGCATACAGATTCAAGATTTACAATGATTATCTTGAATAGCAAATATGATTAATACTAGATAAAATCATTTATTCGAAAAAACATAATTTGATTCCAGTAATCATTCTAATTTGAAATCTTCCATCCATAGTAGCAGGACTAAGCTCCCGTTTCCTTCACTTCGCGCCTTTATTTTCATTCTGCAAAGCACACAGCAGAATTCTTGGTTAACATTAATGATCAAGCTTTGTGCTATCAACCTGCCAGTACTTCATGAAAAACTAGAGATTCGCGTACAGAAAAAGTTACAGAATACTTGGTTATCTTCATAAAGCAGACAACCTTTGTTGCTTGGTTATCTTCATAACCTGGTACTACTTTGTTATCTTCAGAATACGGTTATCTTCACATGTCTTTCACTTTTCCTATACACAACTTTTGCTGCTCGGTACTTACTCTTCAGCTATAATCACCATGGAATGAGGAGCGAACAATATGCTTGTGTTAGAAAATAAGATGGCATACTATATTCCATGAATAAGTCGCTCATCATATGTTAGTAAACAGTCACTACATGTACAAAGCTCAAAAGCTGGGTCATCGAATCAACCAAACATGATACTACCTCCGATCCAGAAAAAGTGTCGTAGCCTATAAATAATTTTTTCACTACTGCAGTACAGTTCCAGCGACAGATATATCGGACCGGAGGGAGTAGATTTAACCAGAATTCCATGTCTACTAAGTTCATCATACATTTGTTAAGCACCAATTTATCTGTACCAGCATACATGTACAGGTTTTATGAGAAACACCTAATCAAAATTCAAGTGTCAATGGCCTACAGGAGTTGTCACCATCAATTGCACAGTTAAGCATCTTCCAGTATAAATTAATAAAAGAATGGATGGACAAAGACCAACATAAATCCACACTCATTTCATTGACTGATACAGACAAACAAAAATGGTGACAAGGCAAGAAAAAAATGGTGAAAAAATGAGAGGACAACATGTGGTGTATATGAGAGGAGACCAGAGATATCTGCACAAGAACTTGGTGAAAATCACCATGAAGAAATGTTTCCCAACATTTCATACCTCTGTACCTTTGCCCACTTTTACTTGGTTCAGCAGTAATGGATTATTTTGTAAAGGCAAGAAGAACTGGTGCTACGGTTGGCAATATGAAATCCCCGGCTAATCTCAAAAAATCAGAATGATGGTTGTCTCTGTTCACTTAATGTTTTGCAACTCCCACCGAACTGTAGATAACGGAATTTTATTTACAGCGGTGAATATTGTCTCTTGCTACAAATGGTCTTCATGGTGAGAAAATCTTTCAAAGTTGACAAAGTACAAGGAGGGTGCCAAATTACCTTCCTTACGAGTAACAGAGGGATGATGAAAGTAGGTACAGTTGACATCAATCCAAGAACCAAGTGCTCCAGCTCCATGTACCTCTACACATCTCAATGAAAACCAAAGAATGATTAATAATATACCGATCAAATTGGTAGAAAACTAATAAAAAACAATATAAACTAATAACAACAAATTGGCAAGAACAAGTTGTAGTTCATCCAAAAAATACAAAGCGATCAATTATTTCACGAAGTCACTGTTCTTTAGTTTTCACATGCATAAAAAAAATTCTCAAGTTATTCCAACAAGAAGATATGAACCATCAAGTTACTTGGGCAAAAACTATATCAATACATTAAGATTTAGCTAAAACGTGTAAAACAGAATACAATCCATTCTAGCTATGCAAGCAATAGGATATAAACATACAGAGCAATCATATGTGTACAATCAGAATGTGTGTACTGTATGTCTGTGCGTACAGCCTAACCTATTTAATAAAGCAAATCATATTTAATTTCAACCCTATAAACTATTCAATACATGGGAACCAAATCGAACATGTATATGTACTATGGGGTGTGCACCCGATCGTTCCAAGCATTAGACGCTAAAGTCACAGGGAGACATTTTTCCTTCTAGCGAAGAAGTCAAGCAGTGTCATCCTCCAAGGAGCTCCCGTGCCAGATCTCTTCCAAATCGGCGTCGTCTTCCACACCTTGTACGATCCGCACTCTCCTCTACTTTTTCCCTAGATCTCCGCCCTCCAGTAGCAGGTGTGTATACACATCACCACCGCAATAACGGTGGCCAAGAAAACCTACGGATGGGGAGGAAAGGGAAAGAGATGCGGGTGGGACTCACCGGACTGGAAGCCCTGGCGTAATAGAAGTAGGAGGCGGCGACCATCGGCGGTGTCCCAAGGGCGTCGTCTGTTGGCGGTGTCCCGAGGGCGGCGTCCTCCGCTAGGCTTCGCGCCGCTGCCACCGAATAGCTACAAGGAGAGAAGATTCATCTAGGTGAGGCGATGCGAGACATAGAGGTACACAACTAGGCACCACGCGTAGGGCTCACGTCTCATTTTCCAAACCGCGGATGGCAGCGAGCATTGCATCCAGCCGAATGTCGTTATCGTGTTCTTCTTCCCAGATCCCTCCAGCAAGCCTTCGGCCGAACGCCGAAGGGCTGGATGGTGACAGGGAGGACACGAGGTAGGAGAAGACGGGAGGGCTGGCGGCGCAAGGGAGAGGAAGAGGTGGATCCGGGGAACAAGGAAATTTGGGGATACTGAGATAAGGTCGTGCGGAGGAGACGACCCAGATTCAGAATTTGTTTGGAACAAATAGTTAGCACCGCGCGCTCGGCTGAAAATTTTGGGCGCGCTCATCAAATATAATTTTTAAGCTATGCCGCGCATCGTTTTGGTGGCAGTATTTTTTTTAGAGAATATAAAATCAGAAACAAATACTGTATAATTTTGCAGGGTATAATTAGTTAATATGTCAAACTATATATCTTTACCTAATAATAAAGGCGTTAAGGCTTCCCTGGTTGGTTACTTGGTCGGTCGGTCCATCTTTAAAACTGTCCCCAAAGTTGACATACATTACTCACGATGTCATCCGAGTTGTAGTTGATTCGCTCCGTGTCAACTCAGTCTTATAAAAAAATTAGTCGATTGTACAAAAGAAACCTATATCTGTCTGGGAGTAGAATCCATCTTTCAATATACTAGATGATTGCTAATTGTTTTAACTAAGTTCCTTGGTTGGTTCCTCGGCTGGTTCTTACGTCGCGTCTTGTTTGCGTCCGTGGTTTCGCTTAGGTCCGCTCGATCGCTACACAGTTCTTGTCAAAAGTTCGTCCATGTAGAATCATAACTCTGTACGCACATCGAACCGGCCGCTGATATGTTTGGTCCTGCCTTTAGAATATGACCAGTACCCACCCGTCCCCTCCTGAGATCTACCCTTGTCGCTCAAGCTCCACGCGTACGTCGTCCTGAGCCACGCCAACCGCCGTGCGCCGCCATGAAGCGCTCATTGGAAGCCACCGAACCGATCCCTCTCCTGTGAAAAGACCAAGCGTGGAGTTGGGCGAGCTGGTGCGCGCCCTCCTGATTCCTTCTCTCCCTCCGGTCCATCCTTGCCTCCCTGATTTCAACGCCGCCTCCCATACTCCCTAGCGTCACTAGATCAGGTGGCCGAGCGGCTGTCAGGATAAGCAGCACGACGACCTTTCACACCGTATCTACCCGTCTGTCCGATCTCATCTCTCCACCATGTTCCCCTCGAGTCGTCCTCACCGGCGAATCCATGCCCCTTCGAGGCGGCGCCCGAGGCCCTTGCACAGGGCGCCCAAAGAACTACGCCGGCATGCAGCCAAATCGGGCACCAGGCGCTCGGCGGCACCCACATCCACAACTCAGCGGCGCTCGATGGCCTCGTGTTAATTGCTTGATGCTTCCCTTCTCACCTGAGCCGCATGGATCCACAACTCGGCGGCGCCCACATTGACAACCAGCCAGCCGGAGTCATCGTTGATGGTGGCGTCGAGGAACGGCGCCAGTGGCCACTTGAGCAGCGCAGCCCGCTGCTTGAACCGTCGTCGCCGAGATGAGCGGCTGGTGGGGCGCCTCCGAGCTGTGGTGCTCGGCTCAGGTTCCTTGAGGAGGGCATGTCGCCTCCCCTATCCTATTCTACCTCCGGCAGGTCGTGCCACCGCTGCACGAGGACGTTGAGCCTTGCGTGGCTTGGAATGACGTCAATTTACTCTTAATTTTATTTCCTGTGCTCATCTAATTTTTTTCACATGCCCTGGGTTCATGAGCTTGCTGGTACCGTATCTTAGAAGGAGGAGGTTGCTTACCTAGCTGGGTTGTTCAGTTTCCATTTTTTATGCAGCTCATGGCACCGATTGAGGTTTGTCTGATTTCAGCATACATCTTCTCTACAAGTCATTCGATTGTTGTAGAAGCCTGCACAAATAAGTCGATTGACCATCTGTATACATTAATATATATATATTATCTTGACCAACATGTGAAGGAGGAGATGAACATCATTTGAACCCATTTCATGGAATTAGGCACTAAATCCAGTTGCCTTGTTTGAGGCAAAAGAGGACAGCTCTGAAATAGTTCAGCTAGGAACATATGCTATCTTTCTTAGATTTCCCATGTTATCTACCAACTTTCCCTATGTGTTTTTGAATTTTCTATAAATTATATCTCATTACAACGTGCTCATTTCTACATATTTTGCGGCAGGAGCATAAAAGGTATAGAAGTCACCTCATAGTGCCTCTCAGAACTAAGATTGCATCGGTATTTATATTTAGTAGTACTGTATATACAATTCTTATTGTCCAGATGTGCGTATCTATACTACCACGCTCAAATTATTTGTGTAAATGTTGCCTCGTATCTTGGCATAGCCAGAAAATGATGGCTAATAATTCATATAAGCGGCATTTAAGCCTTATTTGAGTTTAGCTTTTCTTCTATATATTCTAACTTGAATTATGAGATATATATGGCCATTTTAAATAAACAGAGATTTTTACAACAACCACTTTGCAATTTCCGCAGTTTAGTATTTATTATACATACAAAAATCTTCAATGTGTTTGTTCATGCATGGTAGTTTTTCTATGGATTTGATTGCAGTCACAACGACGAGCTGGACGACCTTGCCAGCCAGGCCAAATTCACAAAAAGTATACAGAAATCATGCGGTGATTAAAGTCCTTTCGGTTCACCTCATCTGGTTTCCTTCAGATATTTTGTCGATAAGATTTGGGTCCTACCAAAAACCTCACCATACACTCCACTTGATCGTAGAATCCCGGA
Source organism: Alopecurus myosuroides (assembly GCA_028641055.1). Taxonomy (NCBI): domain Eukaryota; kingdom Viridiplantae; phylum Streptophyta; class Magnoliopsida; order Poales; family Poaceae; genus Alopecurus; species Alopecurus myosuroides. The sequence goes on from CM054057.1 coordinate 18,636,449, forward strand.
TCATCTGTCTCTAAATTAACTTTCAATCCTTTTATTTGGTGGCACAGTAAGGGGGGGACACACATTGGTTGTTACATCCGTCATCCAAGCCATCATCATGGAGTCATAACGATGAGCTGGCCGACCTTGCAGCAAGGCCAAACTGACTGAAAGTATATGGAAATCATATGGTAATTAAATTCCTTCTTTCAGTTCACCTCATTTAGGTTCCTTCAAATATTTTGTCGATCATATTTGTGTCATACCAAAAACCTCGCCATACGCTCCGCTTGATCACAGAATCCTGAATCATATGGCTCGAAGTTAACTTTCTATCCTTTTATTTGGTGGCTCAGTACGGCGGGGGAAAACATTGGGTGTCATGTCCGTCATCCGAGCCATCATCATGGAGTGGGAGCGCTCGATGTCGCATCCACCGGCCGACCAACGAGATAGTTGAGGAGGCCATGCACCGGCAATGTATCCATGGACTAGCATTTTTATTATTCAGGTTTCTTGCAGTAGCTTGTAATGTTTGGATATTTGCCTACGAGGTCAAATCTTGCTCTGTTTTAGGGGAAAGAATTAATGCATTAGCTAATATGGACTGCTTGGTTAGTACTGCATATGTCAAACTGAATCACATACAGATAGGAGACGATCAGCTGCATATTCTGAGTGTTGTTTTCCATTAGTTATCTACTACGACTGCACACATAAATGTGTTACCAGGGTATGAGAAGGACACATAAACAGAGGCGGTAGTTGCTTGACTAAAGGATTCCTTTGAGGTAGAGCTGCAACATGGAACGGTATGTGGGGAAGCAAGATAGAGAAGAAATCTCATGTTCAGGCAAGGGACCGTGAGTGTTGGTTCGTACAAATAATGTATTAAGTTAAATTTGTATAATGTACTGCACTACATTTTAGATTAACGTGCATGGCACGTTGAAATGAGAAAAGTTCAAACGAGGGTGGTATATCAGGTGTTTGTGATTATTTTTCTATAAGCTATATAGATGTTTCTTTTTTACATTTCGTGTGTTAGAAAAACATCATATATGTTGCCATAAAATAATAAGTAGATTGCACTACCTGGATATTTCATTATTAAAAAGCATGTCTTGCTCCATTATCTCTTGTTATAGGCAAGAATCGTTTCATGTCTATATTACACCTCTGGAATGTTTCATATATTTGCTAGAGTTTAAAAGGTTCCCAATCAGTGGCAAGGTAAGATGACTAGCTTTTGAAGCGGCCACATGCTGTGAGCAAGACGTCACTTGTCTTATAGCAAGAGGGTTGATGACTGGAGAGGAAAGTAGTGACAGAGAGTTGGTATCTTTTGCCATACAATTGCAATTTATGTCCCATCATAATTGGACCATTTTTTTTAATTTAAACTATTGTTTTGATAACATGTCATATTTTGTTATTTTGTAGAAATGCGTGGATATTCAGGTCTCTCTTATTCGTCATTAGAGATTATAGAGTCATTTAGCAGCAAATATTTACTTCAGTTGAAGCAAATAAATGGGTGTCATGACGAAGTAGTAGATTGTTAGAGGGCATATGGTCATTTAGCCGCAAATGTTTACTTGAGTTCTTGCAAATAAACGGGTGTCTAATGAAGTAGTTTGATGTTGCATATGTCAAACATTTTGTTCCCAATGAATGGTTCAAAATCAATCTATATGTGTGCTCCGTAGCAACGCACGGGCATTTAACTAGTACTAATAAAAAATCATATCTAACATTTTAGTTTTTCCAAGTTTTTTGCAATATCACAACTATTTTGCAACGGAAAATCTGCGTGGCAATATGAACAAAATGATACCACGGTTGTACATATTTGTGGCAATATTTACCACCTATCGCAACAAAAAGTAAATATATGGCAATGCACTAAAATTGTGGTAATATATCAATACTATTGCCGCGAATTAATGTTTCGTTGCAATAATTATTTACTATTACAATGAAAATTTTGTTTAGCCCAACAGAACAAAATCGTGGTCATATGTGACCCCTACTACCACAAATTAAAATTTTGTGGCGATATTGTAATTTATTGCAACCAAATATTATTGTTGCAAAATATATTGTTGCAATAGACTTGAATTCCTGTAGTGATGGTGCAGTGCGAGGTCGCCGAAAACACGGAAGAAAACAATCCCGTGGAAGAAGCAGAAAAGCACAATCCCACAGAACAAGTGGAAGATCCGACACCCGTCACTGAAACGACAAATTCGGAAGCCGACTCTATATTAGCTGCCATAGAGTCGATTAAAGTTGGAACCCGGATCTGAAGACATAGATTCCGAACATGAAGATGAAGACGCTTTCGAGAGAAAGGTCAAATCTATGCAGGGGAACTTCCATGAAGTACTGACGGAAAAACCGGCTGAAAACGTGGATGCCAAAGACGATTAAGACCCCAAAACACCTCCGCGAGGCGAGGAAAGAGAGGATGCTAAAACTAGTCCAAACTACCCCGATGTCAAGGAATTGACAGAGGACGAACCTGGCAAAAAACCTCCTTCCTCCAAGAAGAAAAAGAAGACTGCCAAGAAACTCCAGTTTAAACTCCAGAAGAAAAAGTTGGCAGATATTGCCAACCAAAACCTGGAAGTAGGAGGAGGAAGCGGAGTCACACCTGCAGAGAAGGAAAACAAGGAAATCCCCATTCCACAAATGTCAGAACATGACGAAATCGATCTAATTCAAACCCTAGTGGGACTATATAAACCCCCTAAAGTGCTGGAAGCCAGGAGACAAGCTCTACAGCGGCAGCAGCAACATCTATTCCGTACTCGGGAAAACCTTATGGAAACCTAGGCTGACATTAAGTTGCAGCAAGAAGAGATAGAGGAATACTACAGAAGGAATAGATCTGGCATAAAACCTACGCGGTTAACCGGAATTGCAAAACCGGATGAACTGCCAGCAAGAAAGAGGTTTGAAAACCCTTCTTGGCAAAGGCACGTTAACGACACCAATGCAAAGGGCAAATGCATATACAAAACCGCAGCTGAAAACGCGGAGGCCGCGTTCGCCATCCTTAACAATAATTTGTACTCCAACGATGAAAAACTTTAGGGAGTGTATGGTTTTCTAGGAAAAGCATTGCAACAGGAACAATGAGGACATGCAAGATCAGGGAAATTGCATGATGACTCGGCCGTATGCAAAACTGCAACATGAGATGCTGGAGCACCTGGACCTAGCGAACCTGGAAATTCAGTCAATTCTAAGGAGAAGAAAGGAGATCCCAAAAAGGGCAAGAAAATCCCGGATAATAAGGATGCAGCATCCAGGACTGGATCCCATCCGCCGAAAGATGGAAAGAATCCCCGTGATTACAAAGAACGGGAGGAACAAAACCGGAAAGATGGAAAAATGATGCCGCCTCCGAGACGGCCAGCTGAAAAAGATGGAAGATATGACAATCCTCACAGGCGTGAGAGATCCCGTACTCCTCCTAGGAACAAAGAAAGGCCAAGGATTATAACTCCACCTTATTCTAAAGGACACGACAACGGACGAAACAGGGATAATCTCGGAAAAACGCACTGAGGCAACAATGGCACAGAGAGGAGCAGATCCCCTTCTGTCCATTCAGTCGGTAGATATTCCGCTCAAGTCGATAAGGCGGAAAGAGATGATCTATACTTTAGACCTAAGTGCTTCACTGACAGGATCCGAAGAATAACTCTACATTCTGGCTTTGCCAAAGTTTGTCCAGCTTATCAAAAGTATACTGGAAGCACACACCCGGATACATGGCTCTCAGACTACTACACTGTCGTTCAGATCAACAAAGGGACAGACTTGGAGGCGGTAAAATTCCTCCCCCTAATGTTGCTGGATGGAGCCAGCAATTGGAACAATGGGCTTCCGTCAAGAACCGTGGATAGCTGGGATGATATGGCTAGAGTATTCGCTCAGCATTTTCGGGGTACATACAAACGCCTTAAGAGCATTAACCAGCTAAATCGATGCGTCCAATTTGAAGATGAGTCGTATGTAGACTTTATATCAAGATGGCCAGCAATGAAGAATAGCTGCTCTGGGGTAAGTGATGTACAAGAAATGCATGCTTTCATCAATGGCTTGAAACCCGGTCTTGTGTCGTTCATGGTTGGTTCAAAGGAGCACAAAGATCTCGGATCTATGCTTACCACCGCCAATGAGCATGCAGCAGCCAAAGATGATATCAGAGCAAGAGGTGGAAATATTGATGCTTTGGTTCAGGCCAAAAAGATGCCCCGTTCTGAGAAGAAAGTCACACTAGAAGCACAGCCAAAACCCAAAGAAGTTAACTTAACCTTTGGAAAGGATAATGGCGGAAGATGGAAAAGGAAGAAACACAGAACCTATCTCCTACTCCAAGGAAGAGTGGGAAAAGATTAAGTCGAAAAACAGTGTCCACCATTCGCAATTTGGGAAACCTACCCACACCAATTCCCAATGCCGGCTTAATAAGCATATGAAAGGCATTGCATGATCCGGGAAGAGGGGAACGTACTCCAAGAGGAAGTTCAAAAAGCAAAAGCCAGAGTCCAAAAAAGCGGACAACGAGTTTGATATTGATGAGAAAATCCAGGAGCAGCAGCGAAAAGGCGAACCCAAATTCCCGAGAGTTGAAGAAGAATGCAACTTAACTTTTCTGGCAACTCCCTCAACAAAACAGGCAAAGCGAACACTTCTAGAAATCAATACGGTGATACCTCCAACACCAAAGTGCTTGAAGTATTCAAATACGCCAATTACCTGGGATCAGTCTCATCATCCCGGAAATATCCCAGAACCCGACACGCATGCTTTAGTCGTAAGCCCTATTGTTCAAAACACTAGGCTCAAAAGAGTGCTGATGGATGGAGGATCTAGTATCAACATCATGTACTTAAGTACATTGAAGCATCTACGCATCTCCGAGACCCAGCTCAATCACAACAACATATGTTTCCGCGGTATTGTTCCTAGCAGACAAGCACAATCCCTAGGAGAAATTTCCCTAGATGTAACCTTTGGAAAAAGAGAACACTTCCGCCAGGAAAAGATCTCATTCGAGGTGGTGCCATTCAAAAGTGTATACCACGCAATACTTGGAAGTCTAGTTTTCGCCAAGTTCATGGCAAGATCATGTTATATCTATAACAAGTTGAAGATGCCAGAGCCAAAAGGAGGATTAATCACCATATCGGGAGACTTCAAATTGGCAAACGAGTTGGAAAAAGGAAACACCCTTCGCGCTGAACAAGTGATTGCAAAGGAGGAATTGAAAGAGCTGGCCAAAGAAGTATCACCGACAGAAATGCCGGCAGGAAAAGAAAGCCGGAAGACGGTAGATAGCTTTAAAGCATTGGAGAATACAAGGCAAGTTATTTTAGATCCGAAAGACCCAACAAAATTTGTCGTTGTGGGAACCGGGATGACGGACGCGTAGGAAAGCGCGCTCATCAAGTTTCTTCGTGAGAACTAGGATATTTTTTCCTGGTGTCATGCGGACATGCCGGGTGTACCCAGGGAACTTGCTGAGCATCAATTGAAGGTGATTCCAGGATGAAAACCCGTCAAACAAGGTCTTCGTCAATTTGACGGAAGAAGACGGAAGGCTATTGACAAGGAAATTATCCGGCTTGTAGCAACTGATTTTATGCGGGAAGTAATACATACTGACTGGTCTACGAACCCAGTATTAGTCCCGAAGAAGGATAGTACTATTCTTAGGATGTGTATAGATTGCATGGGATTGAAAAAATTGTGTCAAAAAGATAGGTTCGCGTTACCGCAGATCAATCAAATAATAGGATGCCACTGGTGGCTATGAGCTTTAATGCTTTTTGGACGCTTATTCGGGGTACCATCAAATACACATGAAAGAAGAAGATCAAATCAACACCTCTTTCATAACACCCTACAGAACATACTATTACATAACCATGCCTTTTGGCTTGAAGAACGCAGTTGCAACATACTAGCATTGCATGCAACGGTGTTTGCATAGTCAAATTGGTAAAAACGTGCATGTTTACGTGGACGACATTGCCGTAGTTTCCATGGAAAAGGATACACTCCTTGAAGATCTGCGAGAAACTTTCTAAAATTTGCGCACTTATAAAATGAAGTTGAATCCATTAAAGTGCGTATTAAGGGTTCCCTCGGGAAAGTTTTTGGGTTTCATTATTTATCATAGAGGAATAGAGGTAAAACCGAAAAAGATCAAATCAATATTAAACATCAAAATGCCTACGTGTCTAAAAGATGTCCAAAGATTGACAGGTTCTGCAGCCGCCGTAAGCAGGTTTATAAGCCGGCTTGGGGATAAAGCTCTGTCATTATACAAATTGTTGAACAAATCCGACAAATTCGAATGGACAGAAGAGGCGGACAAAGCATTAACCCAGTTAAAGGAAAGTTTGATGAGAGCTCCGGTTTTGGCATCGCCAAAAGACGTAGAACCCATGTTATTGTACCTAACAGCAACTAACAGGGTTATCAACGCAGTGATAATCGTGGAAAGGCGCAAAGATGAGCAGAGCATACCAGATCAGTATCCACTATACTATATAAGTGAAGTATTCTCTAAATCTAAGCAAAGGTACCCAAATTATAAAAAACTGGCATATGACATGTTTTTCGCATCCCGGAAACTCCTACATTATTTCCGAGGACATTCCATAACAGTGGTAAGAAAAGCACCACTAGGGGATATCATCAACAATACGGACGCAACAGGCCGAGTTGCCAAATGGGGCATTGAATTGGCTGCGTTTGACATTAAGTACCAACCTAGGACAGCAATTATGTCCTAAGTTTTGGCAGATTTTATTGCTGATTGGACAGAAGCAATAGAAAACACACTGATGCTAGATTCAGAATATTTGATCATGCATTTTGACGGATCCAAGATGAAATAAGGCGCCGGAGCTGGTGTGGTGCTAAAATCCCCAAAAGGTGACATTATGGAGTATGTATTACAAATACACTTCAACGCCACCAACAATGTGACAGAATATGAAGCATTGCTTCATGCCTTGCATATTGCAAAAGAAATAGGAGTTAAGCGTATACTTTTCTATGGTGACTCAGATTTGGTACAGCATCAGCTAAACCAAACATGGGATGCCAAAAGTCCCATCATGGCCGAATATCGGAGAACGGTGGATGAGTTTGCCATTTTCTTCCCGCGATTTGAAGTACTTCATATCAAAAGGGAAGAGCCCACGTGGTGTGTTCGTCCAACACTTACATGAACCATCAATAAAAGGCGGAGATATTAGCTATCCTTTAGTTTCCGAGTCAATAGAAGTTCTGCTCGTTAACCCGTACTGGACAATTCCATACTTAAACTTCTTAGGGTATCAGAAGTTCCCGATGGAGCAGATGATGTCTTGCAAAGATAAATACAACGTCGATGCAAAGAATACACGGTAATCAATGGTTGCCTGTATAAACGCAGTACTATCGGCATTTTTCAACAGTGTATTTCGCCAGAAGAAGGCCGAGAAATCTTGCAAGAAATCCATGCAGGAGATTACGTACATCATGCTCAATCAAAAAACATAGTTAAGAAAGCATTCCTTGCAGGGTTTTTCTAGCTCACAGTCAAGACAGACGCGGAACACATAGTAAACACATGTGCCGGATGTCAGTATTACGCCAAGCAGACGAATATGTCAGCCCAAGCACTCAAAACTATCCCCATTACATGGCCATTTGCGGTCTGTGGGCTAGATATGATGGGACCATTCAAAAATGCAAGAGGTGGACTTACACATCTACTCATTGCAGTCGATAAATATACCAAGTGGGTGGAGGCGAAACCCATCAAAAAACTTGACGGTGTGACTGCCAGAAATTTTGTCATTGATATTGTCATGAGATACGGCGTTCCACACAGCATAATCACGGATAACGGGACAAATTTCTCCATTGGGGAGTTGGCAAAGTATTGCCGACAAACGGGAATTCGCCTCGATCTCGCATCTGTGTCACACCTGCAATCCAATGGGCAGGTTGACAGAAGGAATAGCCCAATCCAGCAAGGAATACGCCCAAGACTCGAATCTCCTCTTCACAGAGCAGCTGGTGCATGGGTAGAAGAATTACCTTATGTGCTTTGGAGTATTCGAACGACATCAAATAGATCAACAGGGCAAACACCTTTTTTCTGGTTTATGGTGCAGAAACAGTGCTTCCTACGGACATGATCCATGATAGCCCAAGAGTGCAGGCTTACGATGATTTAGATGCCGAAAACGCATGAAAGCATGTCGTCGATCTCTTAGAAGAAGAACAAGAACTTGTGCTACAAAGATCCGCCATTTATCAGCAATGACTGCGGCGTTACCATAGTCGGAAAATCAAACATCGTTCTTTTAAAGAAGGTGATTTGGTGCTAAGATTGGTACAAGAAAGGAAGCACAAATTAGCCAAAGTTTGGGAGGGACCGTTTGTCATTAGCATGGCTATGAAAAATGGATCATACTACCTTGTAGATATCAGAGATACGGAGGATGATCCTAAAACTCGAACCGCAAGAGAAAAAGAAAGATAGATGTCGAACTAGGAGAGACAAAGAGACCCTGGAGCATCCAGCAGTTACGTCCCTTCTACAGTTAGTTTAATTTGTATGTAAACATCTTTGAGATCGTGAAATAAAGTTGTCAGAATTCATGCATTCCTATTTTATTTTGTTATTTACATTCAAGGCATAAGTCCGTCTTATCTATTTCCCAATGATCTTTCAAAATGATTCAATGTTAACCCTAATTGTGCCTGAGTGCTTGGTGTTAAAAAACTAAATGCTTTTACAGCCTCAAAATGACTAAGGAAACACAGATTGTGCTTGCGTGCCTGAGTTTCATAATTTTCAAAATTCCTTACTATTTCCTAAGTATTATCTGCTTGTATGTTCGGTCACTGGAATTAGTAAGTAAAAGTGCCTAAATATGATCCATGTTTCCGAGTTTCGAATGATTGGTTTGTACCCAGTCACTTGGCGTGAAGATGAAATACTTTTGAGCCACTTCAAACACTAAGGAAAGTTAAAACATACAAAACAGAGAACTTGGAAGGAAATGGAATTAAAACCCAGAAAAACTTGCAGAGACTTTAATTTTACTGCAAAGGGGTGAACACTTGTTTCTTACAAAAGATATATAGCATTACAATAAATATTACATGGAAAGAACAGTAATGCTTCTATTTTTCCCGAACAGCTACTCAGGAACTAGGCGGCATCAGAAGAATCCGAGTCTTCCTCTTCGCTGTCGCTGGGGTTCTCGGGAGTTGCCGGAATCTCTTCCTCTGGGTAGAAGGTTGAGATGGACACCATTTGAGCTATCTTGGTGTCATGCCCCTTGACATACTAAAAAATGTCGGGTATTATCGACTCGGTGTACCCTTGCGGGATATCGGTTGCAACACGCCAAGATTTTGCGGTGGTATAATGCATACGCATTAGCCCAAGGGCCATGCGCGCACCACCGCAAGCAGCTGAGGGAAACCAAGACTCCTTCTAGTTCGCCACCTCCTCGGTTTCTTCCGGAAGTTTTCTTACTTCCGAGAATTCTTCAGCTTTGTCGGGAATGTACTTGTTCACAAGTAACATCCCCGCAGTCTTCAAGGCTGAAAAGACTCTCCCGAAAGCCCAGATTCTATCAATCCGGGTAAGCAAGGGGTTCCCTTCTGTTTAAATCAACAAGGAAAAGTTAGAAAAACATAGAAGGAGAAAGGAAACATACTGTAAAAAGTATAAGGAGGAAAGCCCGGTAAAAGAGTTAAAACTTACCGAGAATCTTGTCCGTTTCAATGCCTTCTTCAAGGCGTTGATTTGGAGCATTCTCCAAGTCCAGGATGGTGGCTTTGTCCTACTCGGCCTAGGCGGAATCCTAAGTCGGCAATGCCAATAGTTAGTTGGCTAGCTTCGAGCTCCTTTCGAAGCTTTACCGTCAATTGGTAAAGTTTGGAGTTCTCCTTTCGGAGATTCTCGGCATTGCCAGCGTCTTCAGCAATTTGCTTGGCTTTCGCCAAAGAAGCTAAAAAGAACAAAAAATGGACAAATCATTACTCGGAAAAAGACTTAGAAAAAATAAGCAGTTCAAATGATAAAAACATTTACCTGCCGAGTCCTTCAGCTCATGATGAACTGAGGCCAACTCCGAGTCTTTGTCCTCGAGAATACTAAGGAGAGTTTTAACCTCCTTGTTCTTGATGGTAAGTTTTATAAAAACTTCCATGTTAATTGTCTCGGCATATTGCTGAAACATGGACAAGAGAAGTATCGCTGAAGTCAAAAAACAAGCAAGAATAAGAAGAAAGCATTCAAACAAAAATAATACAATTTACTAAATGCTTGGGGGCTAGAGATATTTACCTGGCTCATTTTCTGAAGACTTGCCAGATTATCAGTAAATTCCTTTGCATACTCTGCAAAGAGGATTCCGACATGGCAAAGAACGTATTGATTATACCTAACTATAAGTCCGCATTGCAACCAGGGACAGATTAAAGGAGCTCGAGCGAAGTATTTTGTCGTCCACAGATGAATATATCCGTGTTCGTCAAAATGCTCTTCTTTTACCTTGAAGTCTTTGTCAAAATTTGGGATGGGCTCCTCCTTCGGGGTGTTTGAAGGGCCTCCCTCATCCTACACCGCCCTTTCCCTCGCATCCGAGTTGGATGCAATGGGCTGGCTGGACGGCAAAGGGTGCTCGTCCTCTCGGGCAGCCGAGTTTTCTTTCCCCGCCGTTGTCGGAATATTCGGCGCTGCAGCAGGAGATGGCTTTGCTCCTCTGTGAGCAGTAGCCGTGTGCTTCTTGCGGCTTTTTCCCTTCAATGTGTTTGGGGCAAGGCTAGAAAGAAAAATAAAAGGGAAATTTTGAGAAATTAGATTCCGAGAAACAAAAAGCATTCAACTAAAAGCATAGAAATAAAAAAGCCCGGGAATTTTACCTGGAAGTTGCGATGGCCACGCCGTCAGGGTCGATAACCTCCTGAGTGTTGGATGGATTCTTTCGTTTCCGGCCTCTAGATTGGAAGTTGGCATGAAGCGCGTCCAACTTGGCGTCAGTCGCAAGCTCAGCCTCGGGGAGCTCGACAAGCTGTGGAAAAAATCAAAGTCCGGATAAGGAAAAAAATCCGAGAAGAAAAAAAACCAAGAAAATGCACAAAGGAAAAAACTATACCTTTGGAGCTGGATTGCCAGCATGGTACATTTGCCAGCTTTCTTCATACTGGTCCCGAGTGGAAACCAGTTGGTTTAGCCGCTTATTGAAGTCCGTTTTCGTCAAGGCCTTGTTGGTCGTCCTCATCGCGTCGTCAGGGCCCGTGTATGTACACATAAGCCGAGTTCCGCGGTGAGCCAAAAGGCTGGATCCGCCTTCCAAACCAGCACATGACGGTATCCGTGCCGGTCAGTGGGGGAGTGGCAAAAACAAGTTTGGCGATTCGCCTCTTGATCCTCATCAGATCTGGGGGCAGAGTCTGGACCGTGTCCACCGCCCAATTATCTTGGGGAGTGGCAAGGGAATTGACAAATGGAAGAATACCTGTTTCCTTTCCAGGAAAGGGTACATCCGCATGATAGAGAAAGGAGCCAGTCCAAAACTTGACGGACTCCGAGATTTTGATTTTCGGAAACTAATCCTCCCTAAACCTACGGAGGGTGAAAGAGATGGCCCCGCATGTCGGAAGGGCGCCTTCGGAGGGTTTGCGCTTTACCCCAAAGCAGTATTGCGAGAAATCTAACCTAGGTTCTATTCCTAGATGCCCCTCGAATAGGTCTTGAAACCCGGCTAAGTAAAGAATGGAATTGGGAGGAAGGTTGTGAGGCTGGATCTTATAGTGGTCTAAGATCTGAAGGAAGAAGGCGGAAATCCCATACCTCCATTAACATGGGAGGAGAGGAGAACCCTTTCGCCGGATTTCGGGGATGACTCGGTGTCGTGTTCATAGTACCGCCATTTCCCTTTCACTATGAAGCCTCCCTTCTCCAAAGCCTGAAGGGAAGGAAGTGACTCCAGTTCCCGGCACTTTCTTCTTCTTCGGCTTCACCACCGGCGGTGGCGGAAGCGGAGACCTCCTCGCCGCGGGGGGTAGTGTTTCCCTCCGTCGGCACGGACAAGGGAGGCGGAGGAGAAGAAGTAGAGGTTGACGGCGGCGCAGTTCTGGCTGCGGGGGGCAGATCCTCGCGAGCTAGCTCGGTGGCGGCGCCCTCCGGCGCGGTCGTCGCAGCGCGCACCGGTGAATCGAGTTGGGGGTCCGTGTTGTTGATAATGGAATCAATGTCCACGGCGGCTCTCTCCACGTCCGATGTGCGTGGGGATTCTCCGCCGACCATGTTTGGGTGGCGCAGTCACGAGCTGGATCCCCCGATGGTTGTTCCGGGGAGCTGGATCCTAGTTTACATGCTTTACATTACTTTGATGATCAAGTTTATTTTGGTAGCATGTGACCTCAGAAATTATTTGATTTTTGTCGTCTACAGACTCGAGGACGAGTAGGAACTAAGCTTGGGGATGTTGATACGTCATAAACATATCCATAATTTATGATGTTCCATGTTGTTTTCATGATATATGCTACATGTTTTCTATACACTTTATGTCATTTTATCGATTTTCTTGGACTAACCTATTGACAAGATGTCATAGAGCCATTTCCTGTTTTCTGCTGTTTATAGTTTCAGAAAAGTTGTTCTGGAAATAAGCCCGGAAGTCTTAGAAAGTTGTCGCGCATAGGGAGCCCGGAGGAGACTCGGAGGGGGGCATAGGTTCCCCACACCATAGGGCGGCTCCCCCATTGGCCGCGCCCAGGGGTGGAGTGGACCCCCTGGCCGCCCACCGACATTGCTCTCGCGCCTATATAATCTCCTCAAAGGGTTAACCCTAAAGATAGAAGCTTTTCCCACGAAAAACACTCGAGGCCCGCCTCAAGAATGATGCATGAGTAGTTCATCCTTGGACTACGGGTCCATAGCAGTAGCTAGATGGTTGTTCTCTCCCCTCTATGCCTCATGTTTAGATCTTGTGAGCTACCCTACAAGATCAAGATCATCTTATTGTAATGCTACATGGTGTGTTTGTTGGGATCCGATGAATATTGAAAGTTATGTCCAATCATTATCAATCTATCATGTTCTTTTCATGTGTATGTTATTTATAATCTTGCATGCTCTCTGTTATTAGTAGATGCTCTGGCCAAGTAGATGCTAGTAACTCCAAGAGGGATTATTTATGGTCGATAGTGGGTTCATGCCTCTCTTTTACTCGCTCTCGAGTGACGGAAACGTAACGCGTGGGGGATGTGTTGTTGCCACTAGGGATAAAACAATGATGTTTACATTACACACTTTGCTTAATGAAATTATCTGTTGCTTGCAACTTAATACACAAGGTTTGCTCGGATGACATTCTGATGGTGGATTATTAGTCATAGATGCAGTTGGATAACAGTCTATGTATTTTGTTGTAATGCCCGCATGAATCACATAGTAATCATCATGTCATGCATATGCACTACGGTGCAGGATTTATATCTGCCAATTTCCCAGCTGTAATTTGTTTACCTCTCATGCTATCTATCTGTTTTGGAGAGACACCACTAGTGAACTGTGGACCCTGGTCCATTTTTCTCATACTTATAATACAACCACTTCAATCACTGTTTTCACACTGATGCTACTGTTTTCATATTGTTTTCCTACTATTTTCCACACCATACGTTTAACATCTTTGTTTTTGGCAAAACCGGTGAGATTGACAACCTCACTGCTTCGTTGGGGAAAAGTGATTTGATTGTGTTGTGTAGGTTCCACGTTTCTTCTGTACAGGTAGTGCGCCCTGCCACATCAGCTGCATCAACATTGAGAAGTGTTTTCTTTCTCCTACTGGTCGATTCAATATTGGTTTCTTTATGAGGGAAAACTTGACGTTGCACTCTTCACAACCTTTCTCTTGGGGTTTACCAACGTCAGCCATCAACAAGTTTTCTAGCGCCGTTGCCGGGGATTTCAAAGTCATCAAGAAGCAACCACTCCCCCGCCAACTCTTGCACCATCAGTCATGACTAGTCTCAAATAACTGAGAGTGCCTAATGTGCCATTGAAATGAAATCATGTGTTGTTTCGTCATAATGAAACATAATATCGTGGTATTCTCCTTTGAACGATTCATTTGGATTGACTTGGCGCATGCTCACACCATGTTATGACTATAAAACCGGTCACTCTTAGCCTTGATGATCATTTAGTTTTTTACTTGTAATATCACTTTGTGCTTTGACTAATAATGTTTCATCACTATGTATGATTATGGTCGTTATTGCTCTCTTAGTTGGTCCATCCTGGTCTCTTTCTAGGCTGCTAGCATTCAACATGTACTGAGTATGAGCTCTACTTGTGCATCCAACTCCCCAAAACCAAAGTTATTCCAGTGTGTCTACTATACTTACCTATATGTGGTATTGCACCGTCACTCCAAGTGAATTTTTTCAGTGCTACCTTTAAAATTTTCAAAATTATTAAACATGTTTTGTGTTCCTGTTTTAGATCATGAGGAAGTATTAAGTGCTTTATTATTTGTTCATGTTTGGTGGCTTCACACTTGACTAACATGAATAATGTTCTAGTCCTTAGTATTGAAAAAGAGCAGGCGTTTGGGTGCGCAACCCACAAAATATAAGCTACAACAATCATATTTAATCTCCTCACACTATAGACTTGAGAAATCATGAACTTAGCTTGTGCACACAAAGGAGAACGAAGAATGTTATGATTCTCCTATGGGATCCGCTTTTGAAGCCATTAAACATGAAAAGATGATAAGAAATTCTAGCATTCGTTGACATAGACATACATCTCTCTCAAAAAACTATATTTTCAATATCTCTATTTTATTAAATAAAAAACTCTAGCACAAGAGCAGTCCTTGCTTCCCGCTGCGAAGGGCCTTTCGTTTACTTTATGGTGAGTCTTCATCTTCTTACTTTATGCACCCGTTAAGAGAGCATAGTTGCTATTCTGAGTATAATGTACATAGTCCCAAAACTTATTATTGATTGGTTAATGATTATGGTATTGCTTGTTCTCAAATTATTTGTATCTAGTCACTATTTGAACTTTGAAGGTGTCCTACCATTTATGTTTTTCTATTCCATGAAGGACAAGCGGGATGCCGTTCTATTATGTTTTTCTTTATGTTGAAACAAAATTATCACTTTCAATGCATTATTACTCCTTGTCAATTATTTATGTTACTTTTCATGTGCAACATAGTTGCTAAATTTACATTAGTTCAAATAATATGTATCATGACTTTGTTAAAGTACTTTGATCTCAACTTGGAATGCTTTTACACAACGTTGATCAATATTGTGTTGGCTCCATGTCACCTCAAAAATTAATTTTTTATCACTTAACTACTCGAGGATGGGCAAGAGCTTTTCTTGGGGATGCTGATACGTTGCAAACGTATCTATAAGTTTTTATACTCCACGCTTGTTTTCTATCTAATGTCCTTTTGCTTCTATCATGTTTTTCTTCGTTTTCCGGATGTCTTCATACACTAACCTATTAAAAAGATGCCCCGGGCTACTTGTTGCTTTCTATTTCAGAAAAGTTCTCAAGGATATATCCTCGGAAAGGGCTAAAAATCCACGGAGATTTTTTTTTACCTGGAACGAAGACGGAGTCCAAAGAAAAGCCAGAGGGGAGCAAGGGGCCTCTCAGGGGGGTGCCAGGCACGACCCCACCCTAGGTCGTGCCTGGTGGGACCCTGGCGACCCTGGCCACCGCCTCTCGTTACCTCTTCTAATATAAATTACCCTAAACCCTAAAAAGTTTGAGGATGGAGTTATTTTCCATAAAACATATACAGAAGCAGCGTCACCTCAAAAGTCCAATCTAGTGCTTATGCAGCCCTTGTTTCGACACCCTACCGGAGGGGGAATTATCATCGGAGGCGTCTACATTTCCATGATTGCCTCCACGATGATGCATGAGTAGTTCATCTCGGGACTACGGGTCCATAGCAGTAGCTAGGTGGTCTATCTCTCTGTTATGCCTCGATGTTTAGAGTCTCGTGAGCTGCCTCAGATGATCAAGACCACCGTTATGTAACTCTGCATAATGTGTTTATTGGGATCCGATGAACCACGAGATTATGATTATTTTGTTCATGTCAATCTGAGATGCTTCACTTATATTAATAGAGAGTTTTAATCTTGACTTGCAATGCTCTCTGATGTTTATGAGTACCTTGGCCACGTAGTTATTTTCACGTCCAAGAGAGGGTTTATATGCTAGAAAGTGGGTTCATGCCTCCCTTACATTTGTGCTCGAGTGACAGAAACGTCACATATGGAGGATGTGATGTTGCCACTAGGGTGAAAACACCGGTGCTCTTGTCTACAGATGAGGACCACTGCTTTCATAACATACTTGTTGTTAATGCAATTGTATGTTGCACACAAAGCAATCACTTTGTTGCTGCAACTTAATACCAGGAAGATTTACCGGATAGCTTTCTCAAGGTGGACTATTAGTAATATATGCATGCTGGATAATGGTCTATTTATCTTGACGTAATGCCTACAATGTTAGAACCCATGAACTATATCTCGTCGTAATAGTATTGTTATATATAACATGTATCCCTCAATCGTCCAGTTTTGCACCTTGGTAAATGCTTCAAGATTTAGTCCTTATTTATAAACTCAAAGTGTAGCCACCTAGTGCCGGTTTGTAATTTTACTATAAACTGTGACTTTAGTTCTTGTATTTTCTTAATCTGGATAAAAACTTCACCTTGTGTAGCCCTCAAGTGTCGGGTTGCATGCCTGCAGCTATCTAGGACTTCAAAAAACATTCTTCTAGTTTATAGACGGAAAATAGTGTTGTCCCCAAGTGTCGGGTTATCTTTGCCTATGTAACCTGGGACTTCAGCTATTTAGAAACTAAATCTATTTTTCAAGCTTAAATTTTCCAAAATTGACTATACTTTTTCATGTTTATCTTTGCAGGACCTATAAACTAGTTCTCATAGAGAAATCTCAAACTTGAAGAACCTGCTCACTAAGGAAGCCAACGATGTTGCCTCCTCGCCTATTTATACATCTCGGAGGGTTAACCCTAAATATACGATCCTTTTCCACCAAAAACATCCGCAGCCGCCGTCATTGTCAATCCTAGTTCGGGAGGGTTCTAGAGCTCTCCCCGTCACCCTGCGCGAGGGAGAATCATCACTGGAGGGCTCTTCATCACCATGCCTCCCTACGGAGTGATGCGTGAGTAGTTCATCCCTAGACTACGGGTCCATAGCAGTAGCTAGATGGTTGTTCTCTCCTCTTTATGCCTCATGTTTAGATCTTGTGAGCTTCCTAACATGATCAAGATCATCTTATCGTAATGCTACATGTTGTGTTTGCTGGGATCTGATGAATATTGAATGCTATGTCCAATGATTATCAATCTATCTTGTTCTTTTCATGTGTATGTTATTTATGATCTTGCATGCTCTCCGTTACTAGTAGATGCTCTGGCCAAGTTGATGCTTGTAACTCCAAGAGGGAGTATTTATGCTCGATAGTGGGTTCATGTCTCCTTTTCACTCACGCTCGAGTGATAGGAACGTAACGTGTAGGGGATGTGTTGTTGCCATTAGGGAGAAAACAACAATGCTTGTCTAAGGATGATTTTATTGTTTACATTACACGCTTTGCTTAATGCAATTATACCCAAGGTTTGCTCGGATGACACTCTGAGGGTGGATTATTAGTCATAGATGCAGTTCGATAACGGTCTATGTATCTTGTTGTAATGCTCGCATGAATCACATAATAATCATCATGTCATGTATATGCACTACGGTGCAACCTTTATATTTGTCAATTGACAGATGTTAGTTTGTTTATCCAGCATGTTATCTATCTGTTTTGGAGAGAGACCTATATTGAACTGTGGACTCCAGTCCATTTCTTTACACTTTCATGCGCACATCTAGGTCACAGAATTGCACGTAACTACTGACTAGAAGGCAAAGTTAACCAAGAAATGATATTTTGGGCATATGCGAGGTTCAAGGGTTATGAACTGAGCTTTGGCATCAGGCCCCAAATAAACTATAATCAATGATAGAAAATAAAGACTATTCCAAACTATGATAAGTTGGTGAAATGACAGTGGTATGGTTTTCAAGACCTGCCAGTTTTATTCCATTAATCATAATAGAGACATAGTGATTATAATGATCCTATGTGTAAAATGGGCGCAATAGACGTATATTCCTAGGCCTTGACGTTTCCTTCTCAAATGTATGTGATTTTTTAGCATCACGCATGTCAACTTTTTTTGAACAAGTGAGGGTTCGGAAGACCCTAGAGCTGCATTACTTTAATCAACGTGGCGGTTACAGAGTACACAGTGGCCAAAATACATCTATTGCACCGAGAAACCGAAAATTTGAAGATAAGGCCACTGAACTTACATACAACACCCTAGGACTAAGAAATAAAAAGCAATTGGGTCCTTGGGAGTCTCCACCACTCGTCCCCGGCGACCTCGAAGCACTAGAAGCGCCAAGATCAGAGAGAGAGGAGCTTGGTTGCTCTCGTCCGGCGAAGAACCACTGCAGCAAGCAAACACGCAACAGCCGGGGACGAACCACTTGGCTATTCCAGGACGCCGAGCACCGGTGCAGGATTCGAAAGACCTCCGACGCGGAGGAGAAAAGTGGGCCGCCATGCTGGCCAAAGATCATAGAGGCACCATTTTCCTCCATGTGGTTCGCAGAGAGATGCAGCAGTAACCACCACTCCACCACCGAAGATGAGAGCTAGCAATTCGACTTCCACCCCTCGCCACCACGGCTGGCCAGGAAAGAAGAATCGCCATCTCCAAATTCAACACGGAGCAGCAAAGGAACCAGACGACGCTCCTCTAACGCAAATCAAAGCAGCATCAAGCTAGAGAAGAAAGATCCCCAGCGAGAGAATCTGGCCTCCAACCACCGCCACTCAAACCACGAAGAACCACGAGATTAGAAGAGACTGCCCTCGATTTGTAGCCCCCTAGTACGTCTCCCACCGTGGGAGCTTAGCACCGAAGCTAGACATCGCGGTATGGCCGACGCTCGCCAGCAGCCACACCAGGCAGCAAGAGGGTAGGATGGCTTTATTAGCGGAGATGCCTCCCTCGATCTCCCCCACCCACCACCACATCAAGTCTGAGGAGGGCAACAAAGAGGATCCAGGCAAGGGCGCAACAGATCTAGCCAATGGGATCCGGTAACCTACTCCAAAACTCCATACGAGGGTAACAACTAAACCTACTATACAAAGCAGAGCCACCCGTAACCTCCCTCCACCATCTCCGAATGACAGCGCCGCCGTGAGGGCTTCGGTACGGCCCGGGGGCGAAGGACACGGAGCTGTCCTCTCGACTCTCAGCGGGGGCAACGCGCCGCAACCTTTTTCCCCACTCTGTTTTATCACGCATGTCAATGAGGTACTATGATCCGTCGTGCAGATTTTTACTGACTGCAAACGGTCATTCCCAAGGTGAAACTCCGCAATTCGCGCGCCGTAGTTTTAAGCCAAAGTGAAATCTCTGTCGCGTGACGCTGCAAATGTGCTAAACACGCGGTGAAAACATGTTTTAACGCGTGACGGTATTGTGTGCCAGTTGGAGATGCTCATAAGTCATAAGGACGGCTTACACATAGTCCTTTTTTTTTTGCCATGGTTGCCATTTTTGGTAAAGTACGAGATACGAAAGTATTTTTTTTTTTATTTCTCTTCCAGATGTGCCCAAAAATTGCAGCTGCAATCCTCATACTCTCTCCCCAGCTCAAAAAAACATTTCTGTCCTCTCTCCACCACCACCGGCCACGGCCAGCCCGCCGCCGAACCAAATCACCGCCGTCGCCTGGATCCCGCGCCCTGTGCGCGTTCACCTGACTCAACCCCCGCGTGCCCTGCGGCATCCGCCGTGCCGTACCTTAGCGTGGCGCCGCCTCAATCCCGCACCCCATCCCCAAATACACACCACCGCCGCCCGCATCTGACGCGCCACCGCCGCCCCCTCCTTCCGCACCGGCGCTCCGTCCTAGATCCGCCACTGCTGACCGAAGCCGCGCCCCCATGGCGGGGCTGGAGGAGCTGAGGAAGAAGCTGCAACCCTTGCTGTTCAGCGACGCGGCGGACAAGGACGGGGTCAGCACCAGGGTCCCCTTCCCGGAAGACACCTGCGACTCCTACGTGGTCAGTAATCTCAGCCATTGTTTCTTCCTTCCTTCCTTCATGCCTACCATCAGACACTTAGATTGGCCTTGTTCTTTGCAAATCAAGTTGGTCCTCTGAGCACTTGCAAATCAATTAATCTTGCAAATCAAGATTTGACGTGTTGACAAGTGAGGAGTGATGTCTTCCAGCCGTGAAATCGCAACTCTGTTGTATAGGGATCATCTTCACAACCTAACCAACTTAGACTGATCGTATAAACAGTGTTACATGTGTACATGATGCTTTCTGCTTAACTCGCCATTTCAGCCTGCATGTTTTAGATGTGTAAGCGCTATTTATTCTTGGGTGATGAAGGTGTCTGATGGCGGAACAGTAAATTTGCTGAGTAGATCGTTCGGTGAGTATAACATCAACGAGCATGGCTTCCACAAGCGGACTAGTGGGCCGGACGAGCTGATCGAGGGCGAGAAGGCGTACCGCTGTGCCTCCGAAGACATGCACATATTTGGTCCCATTGGAAATGGCGCCAGCAGCGTTGTGCAGAGAGCTATTTTCATACCAGTCCATCGAATTCTCGCCCTCAAGAAGATAAACATATTTGAAAAGGTAATGTATTTTCATTGAATAACTCTGCTTTCTAGGTTCCAGGAAAACCTGAAAAAGATGTTTATCGTCTTTAACCCCCTAATTGTTATTCTGTATACCTTATTGAACTGAACAAATATACTACCTCCAATCTGATTTAACTGTCAGAAGAAAGGAACTGAGTATGTACTAGCCTGGTAGTATATCTCGCGTCATTATTTTAGGATCGGAGGGAGTAGAAGATTGTGACTTGCTGAATATTTGTACAAGACTCATGGAACTTTGTGGAGATAACAAATCCTATGTTCATCTACACAGTACTGTTTATTTGCTTGATAAAGGACCCTTCCTTTTCTAGAGTCATGTGCACCTTGTAAGCCCATTTCCAGTCTCCTCTCACCACCCTGCCATTGTGTTAGCACATCCACCCATAATTTAGTAGCGTGGGTCAAAATATGGCATGGTCATTTTCCTCTTAACCATTCTCAAGGCGGCTAAACATCTCGCTACACTATTTTCGATGCGAGATTGAGTGAAACAAGCTAGACTTGAGTATATCGAACCAAAACATGTATTTGCATGGCATTAAGGGCTGCACAAAGGGATTATTTGTAGTGATAGTGAAGTAGTAGTGATAGTTCTGAGTGCGGCATGAAAGCAGATACACCAAAGAATACAAGCTCTCTCTCTCTCTCTCTCTCTCTCTCTCTCTCTCTCCTATGCTCTAATTCATATGCTATTGCAACGTAAAATGTTTGGTATTGCACAAAGTAATTCTGATGCTTGATGTTGGTGTACTTAGCCGATTGATATTATTATTTTATCATGTTATCTGGTAAACTGATTTACCAAGTTGCTTTCATTTTTCTTCATACTATACAGGAGAAAAGGCAACAAATTCTTAATGAGATGAGAACATTGTGTGAAGCATGTTGCTATCCTGGTTTAGTTGAATTCCAGGGTGCATTTTACATGCCTGATTCTGGACAAATAAGCATTGCCCTTGAATACATGGATGGTGGCTCTCTAGCAGATGTTATAAAAGTAAAGAAATCAATAACCGAGCCAGTTCTTTCACATATGCTACAGAAAGTATTACTTGTATGTATCTTCCTCATATACTTTTCCTTTCATGTTTGTGTTAACCAAAATGATGCTGTGACCTGATGTGTTTTTGATGTTATAAGTTGCTCGTTGTATGATTTTGTAGGGCCTGAAGTACTTGCATGAAGTAAGACATCTAGTGCATAGAGATATTAAGCCAGCAAATATGTTGGTAAATCTCAAGGGTGATGTGAAAATAACAGACTTTGGTGTAAGTGCTGGTTTGGACAATACGATGGCTATGGTATGCTACTTGGTGACAGTAATCACTCTTTTCTTTGGATTATAATATTACAGCAATGCCATAAAATCATTTGGAGTGATTGAGCAATTTATGTTCTGCTAAATAAATATGTTCCAGTGTGCTACCTTTGTAGGCACAGTGACATATATGTCGCCTGAGAGAATTCGTAATGAGAATTACTCTTATGCTGCTGATATTTGGAGTCTTGGACTAACGATATTGGAGTGTGCAACTGGTAAATTCCCATATAATGTCAATGCAGGCCCAGCCAATCTCATGCTGCAGGTAATCGGCTACACAGATTTTTTTGTTTATTTCCTGTCTATGATGAAGAATGTTCCATTCCAGCAAGTCTATTCGTTGGTTATGTTTCTTACTATTTTTTCTTGTTCCCTTGTTGGTCTGACTTGTGTAAATTTCATTTTTATTTAAAATTTTAATTTTGTAGGTTATTTGACAATGTAGTACTCCCTCCGTATCAAAATATAAGATGTTTTAGCATTTTGTAGATATAATGTATCTAGACATGTTTTAGTGTGTAGATTCATATGTATCTTACACTAAAACATGTCTAGATACATATTGTTTAGGAAATGCTAAAACATCTTACATTTTGATACGGAGGGAGTAATATGCACCATTAAACATATTGGTCTTATGAATTTTGTTTGCCTCTTGGAATGTTCTTTTCTTTCACTTCCTTGTTTATTACTCTTGATCCTAAAATCTATTATTTCAGATACTCGATGATCCATCACCAACACCACCAGAGGATGCCTATACACCAGAATTTTGTTCCTTCATCAATGATTGCTTGCAGAAAGATCCTGAAGCACGGCCTACATGTGAGCAGGTAAAGGTTAACTTCCAAATAATCTGAGTCCAGTATGTTAGGAATTTGTGATAGCAGCTTGCAGCTTATTGGAGTGTTATTGTATCAGTTGATTGTAACTTTTCTTAATAATGTATTTTTATAGCTGTGTGGTTTAATTCTATATGGTTTTATTATCTGACTTGTAACTAAGTCAAATATGCCGTTGGTCCATTGGAACGAACAGAGGCCCATTCCACACGCCTTGCCAAAATTTGGTAACCATTGGCTAGAGATTGCTTGATTCCTTGATCCCTGGCCAAAAATGGACTTGGTGGAGCAAGTAGAAGATGGGTTTCTTATAACTCTTTGCTTAATTGTTTAAACTTGTGGCTGCTTCATTATGTTAAGGGTCTGCCTTACGTTTGCTGGACCCTAGTCCTAATATAACATGTGCTGGACTCTGATCGTTTGTATTATTAGACCTTCTACTAAATCTTCTTAATCTTGAGGATTCCTAAGTAGACGCAACATCCTCCCGGACAGCAGTTCCGTTTGGCTGTGGTGGAGGCTGCTTTCGGTCCCGTCACTTATAAAGTTCGATAGTTTCTGCTACCAATCAGTTCCACTTCGTGATAGTGATACTTTGGAGTGACCATCACTCTTGACTTCTCTTATCTTGATTCGGCTCTCTGTACTGTAGCGGTACTCATGTACTACTTGGACTAGTGACCATTCTGATTAAGTAGATCAAAGAAGCAGACTGCAGCTTCTTAGACTGAGCTGCTGAGTCATGGCATCCTTGATCCAGTAAAGCATCCTAGGCTATGCATTGCCTACTCTAGATCCAGTGAAGCATGATCTCTCTAAGTCCAAGCACAATGGAGTTCATGCTCTGTGCTTGAGATTTCAGATGCAAGAGCAGGTTGTTCCTCTCCAGTATGTGCATTTGGAACTGTAGGTCTTTCGGTGTAGTTTGTCGCTGTGTGGTGAATTTCATGCATAGGATGTTATTGGAGGTGCATTTCACAAACTTATGAAAAATAAACGTACTGATTAGCTATGGCCCGGTCTAATAATTGAAGTTTATCTCACTGATGCATTTTGCATATTTTTTTCCCTGCTGTTTGGTTTTCTTACAGTTATCATGTTCAACATTCTACAGCTTTTGTCACACCCATTCATCAAGAGGTATGAGGAAGCTGGTGTGGACTTAGCAGCATACGTGAAGGGTGTGGTTAACCCAACAGAAAGATTAAAGCAAATAGCAGAGGTGAATTCTTTAGAGCATATTTCATTCAGCTTATTGTTTTCCTACTTTAGTTAAGTATCAGGACCTGCACATGATCTGAAACATGCCCCCGATGTCAAGAACTCAAGCTAGACCTTAGGGAGAGCTGGGGTAGAGGCATAGATCGAGGACATAGGCACTAACACTGCTGCTTGATGATGCTGCCATGGCTCGCAATTCCTATTTGTTCTGTCTGCCGCTGCTTAGCCATGGGACGGGGGAGGCGATAGAGCTGCCTTGGGGAGCATGCGACGGGGTGATGTCGTCCATTTTTCTTTCACCTATACTTCATTGTTTCATTTGTGATGACCCTGTAGTGAAGATGGTTTGTCACTACAGATGCTAAGCATATTTTTTGCCCTTCAATCCCAGATGCTTGCTGTTCATTATTATCTCCTGTTTAATGGCTCTGATGGACAATGGAATCACATGAAGACATTCTACATGGAAGAATCAACTTTCAGGTAACTGAGACAATGTTACATTTGTACTTTTACCGCTGCACATAGCATCTAATTGGTACAAATAATCTCAAAAATAGGAAAACTAACGAAAATGGTAGCGTGGATTCCAACAAGTTAATGGAGCTAGCTGAATTCCCGGTTGCAGTTTATATAATTCATGCTTTCATGTATCTTGTTCTACTAGCAGTAACATGTTGTGTTATCTTGGCAGTTACAAAGGCAGGGCGTATGTCGGACAGATCGACATATTCGGTGAGTTATCAACTATAAGAAGGAAGTTGAGAGGTGACCGGCCTTGTGAAAAAATCGTCCATGTTGTCGAGAAGCTACATTGTCGGGCGAACGGGGAGACGGAGATCGATATCCGTGTGGCCGGATCATTCATCACGGGGAACCAGTTCCTAGTGTTCGGCGAAGGTCTGCAAGCTGAAGGGATGCCGAGAATGGACGAGCTCGCGATTGACATTCCGAGCAAGCGGGTAGGCCAGTTCCGGGAGCAGTTCACCATGCGGCCGGGGAGTTCCATGGGATGCTATTACATATCGAAGCAAGATCTGTATATCATCCCATCCTGAAAACGTGTATAAATTTCTAAGGTCAGTCTTCTAATCTCATGTATTGTTTGGAAACAAAATCTTATAATTGTTGTGCATAAACTCTCTTGACATGCTGCTCAATTTCTGTTGCAACAAAACTTATCTTTTCGTTTCATATTTTTAACTCTTACGAGGATGCTTGAAAACTTGTAACCTCCGTGATCAACAATGTAACGTTACTGAGCTAATGAAGGTTATCTTTCTTACTATTAATAATAATGATTTAACACAGTTGTCACTAAAAAAATCCAAGTCAAGAACCTGTTCTGTAATCTTGGTTTAATGAAAAATTCCACTGAAAAAAAGGACTACATACAATAGTTAGTAATGAAATCTGATATCAATGGATACGACATGTTTACTATTATTCCTTAATCATGTGTACAAGAGTTGATTTAGTAAAATACCAATCTTAATATCTCCATAAGAAAGTCCATATAAGCTTTGAAACTAGATAAGTTGCTTGTTTTAGAGCTTAAACATACTGTTTCTTCATTGTCTGATGCTCTTCTTTTTATCTGAAACAACTTTAGCTTTTCGCATACCATTTCCCACGTTTGAAACTGGTTTATTATTCGATATATACAGATAGATAGTCTTTGCTTGCAACCATGTGTTTGATTTGATGGGTTGCGGTTAATGATGTCAATCTCGTTTATTTGCTCTAGGGATTGCTCGCTTTTCCGATTGTATTCTGTTTATGCCGTTGTGGTGGGAACCTAATTCGGCAGCACGGTACTGATGATTCTAGTTATGGATGAAGGCTATAGATCACAGGCTCCAGATCACCATGTGATCCTGCCACGGACGAAAATCATTCTATTTCTTCCAGACCTAAGCAGATTTGTAGCTTAATTGTTTGTCTGTATGGAAAATGAACATGAACAGTTATTACGATTGCTGTGCGTAAACACTATTGACAGGTGGCACCAATCTAGCGGAGGCTTGCTCGATTCCTGTTGTAGATTGGAAGACTGTGTACATATTATCTTCCCCAGCTTATCTTTTCGTTTTGTTTCTGTTAACTGTTACCAGATGCTGACAAGGTAACAAGTTGTCGGTTATCATTGGGATATGACATAGTTACAATCATTCCTTAATTATGTACAAGAGCTGATGCAAAGAAATTAAGTAAATAGATAACTCTCCTGTTTTGGAGCTAAATAAAATGTTTTTCACATGTATAAATCTATAAATGAAGAGTTTTATTTATTTGTAGGCTAGACAAGAAAGTGAGAGGTATTTGGGTTTGTAAAGGTGTTACTCCCTCCATTCATTTTTAAAAGGCGTGGTACACATTTTAGGCCTCATTTGATTCACATGATTTTTAGAGGAAAAGTGTGGGATTCTCTTTCCTATAGGATTTTTTATACTGTAGCAACGTTTGGTTCACGGGAATATACCAAAGGAAACTTGAAGGAATATTTCCCTTGCTATCCGATTCCTGGGGAGGAAAACACGGGAAGAAAAGAATCCACTCCGACCTCTTTTTTCTCTTCCTTTGCGAGGAACGAGGCAATTACTAGCTCCAGCACGACCACTTGAGGCCAGTTAAGGCTGCTGCCCTTGCTTGCTATTTACGCTAATAAGGTTGACTTAAGAAAACATGGTGAATTCCTATAGTACCTTTTTCTTTCCTGACAGTTCAAACTACCACCGAAGTAAACATCCTTATGTTTTCCTATCTCAGTTCTGCACTTGCATTCCTACCTAAATCATATTCCTCCATTTTGAAATCCTACGAATCAAATAAGGCCTTAGTTTGATCTATATTCATATTAAAATGGGTGAATCTATACACTAAATATGTCTATATGCACTCATTTGATGTGAATGTAGTCAAAAGTAAAATGTGTACCATGCAAGTGAACGGAGGAAGTAGTATAGATGCAGTTTTGTTATTCTAGGGTTTTGCTTTTGAAATTTTCCACACGTGCCAATCTTCCGATTCCCCATAAGAAAAATCATATAAGCTTTAAAAAAACAAGGGACTCCTTTGTTTTAGAGCAATTCTTTTCTTTTCCACGTGTACCTGAAGACAAATTAGGAACCTTAAAATAAATAAATAAATTGTACCCTACACAAAAGTAAGAGAAAAGTGATTCTGCACTAGAAGTGTTTTTTTGCTACTGATCCACCCTTTTTTTTATGTCGCGCACAATGGAAACTGTGGAATCATATTCAGGTTTTGGCCTCAACATGGACTATAAAGTGCGTTTTCCCTGGCAGCAAACATTCGCAAAACTTGCAACAGAGTCGTAAATCACTTTACTGAATGTTACATAGAAACACTGTCAAACGTGTCTATAACCTAGTCTAAAGCACTAGTTCCAGATGTAAACAAAGTTCAGTGTTACATATCGTACCAGCACCGTCAGTGGTACAATTAATCAATCAATCAATTGGGAATGTATCGACCAAATGCTACAATGTACAAGGAGCGAGCTTGTGTCGTCCCATGAACAAGCACCTCAGGCCAGGTGCCTAGGGTACAGATTAGTCAGGTCGGCGTTTGGGAACCCGCTGGTCTCCGCCCTGGCACGAGCTCGACTGCTTCAGCTCCCTCAGCGCCGCTGCAACAAGCTAACCAGACAAGCTTGTTAGACAGTTAGACGTCGACTGCAAACAAGCTGCGTGGGTTTTCAACCTATGCATGCTTGTTCAAGGAAATTGAAAAAGAAAAATGCTAAACAGTGACAAATGTGTTTAGATCAGTTGTTCAAATACATAAAGCTTCTACGAAAAACTGTAACAGAATAATAAACAGCCCCAGCATTCAAACTATATGTGTACTGTAGGTACAAACTATCCACGGCATTGAAATTCTACAGCAATTTCAGGGTAAAAAATGCTGTCAGAGGTAATGAACTCTCCTGCTACTATGTTGTTTTGATGGCCCAATATAAGGATCATGTAAAATTCTTGTGTAGCCATAGAAGTTACTGAGGACAAGATTACATGTGCGCAACAAAATCTTGAAGACTACTGCAAACACGGAACACAACAAATGTCCTAGCACAATGGCTAAGATATAGATTACGATGAGGGAGCACGAGGAAAAAATATACACACAGCCTACAAACGGTATCAGGATACGTGCATTTGGCAACTGAAACAGCAAAAACAACTAGGGACAGGCACTCTAAATTCAAACAAGCACAGCAGTGGAGATGAATGTATCACGAGACAGCAAAATCCTCTATGTACCTAAATTGGCTCATGATTAAGTTTATTAGCCAAATGTGACTTTCCAAGGTGCCGGGGAGATTAAGACATTGTGCTCATGGGAATGCACCAACTTTACTGGTTCTCACTTACATCAGTCAAGCCCATCCCCACTTCCTGAAACCTAATTGTGATATTCTTCGCAGGAGGCATTTGGATCACTGTCATGTATATCAACTATAACCTGATGATCTACTTCTGCTATTGGCTTTTCTACGATGACTGACGTCTCCCATTTAGTCAACGGCATAGTATATATTTTGCAGTTATCATGAAGGTAAGAAATTCCCACTAAAAAACAAGAAAAATGAGCACTCACCCTGTTGGAAGCTCCAGTTTGCACTCGGGAACTTCTCCGAGGCTCTGCGTTGTGGTTTTGCACAACTGATGGATTGTCCTGGACAGCGAGCGATGCATTATGGTTTTGCAAATAGGATGGACGGCTCTGGACACTGCGCGATGGCTTGTTCTGCACAATGGACGGCAGATTCCGATTATGTGAACTGAATGGACTGCTCTGTACATTGTCCCGTGGAACGTTAAGGGGAATGGACGGAGGATTCTGGCCCTGCGAGTAGATTGGAATGCTACCGACAATTGAAACAGGAATTTGGTTATGTGGATAGGATGGAACAGTATGAACAATGGTAGGAGGATTCTGGCTTTGCGGATAGATTGGAATGCTACCGACAATGGACACAGGATTTTGGCTCTGTGAATAGAATGGAATGTAATGCACAGTGGATAGAGGATTCTGGTTTTGCGAATAGGATGGACTGTTCACGGCAACAGAGGGCGTATTTTGATTTTGTAAATAGGATGGACTGTTCACGACAGCGGAGGGTGGATTTTGATTTTGCGAATAGGATGGACTGTTTTGAACAATGTGAGATGGATTCTGGCGTTGTGAACTCGATGGGCTGTCCTGGACAACAGATGGCAGCCTACCGCTCCCTGAGCTGCCATCGGCATGACATTCCCTTGATTTATTCCGAGACTGAATCTCGCTACTAGTGGCAGCAGCAGCAGCGTTATTGTTCTTTCGTGAATACTGATTCGCAGCAGCTCGAGCCCCAGCTATCGCTGCAGAGACACTTGGAGCTTTGACTAGTGTGGACTTTGAGGAGTCCAAATTCAGGGATCCTGGCTTGAGAGAGAAGGGGTTTTTGGGATCTGGAAGCGGGAACTTGACGGGAAGTGGACCTTGAACAGGTGAAAGACCCCTCACTGCTCCCTCATAGATCTGCAATGCGACATGACACAGTATTAGCTCAAAAGGTTATGATGACAATACAAGGATAGGTTGCACCTGCAAAACAAAAAGGATAGATTGCTTGTATTAACCATAAGTAATTACTAACCCTTCTTTCTAAGTTGTAAACACCCTGATAACCACGCATCTCGAATGGAACCACCAACTTCTGCAAAAACCAGTGTATGGAAAATTTTCATTATCATGTATATGTAGTGCAATGATCAGGTGGGATTTGAAAGTTCAAACTAGCCAATGACAACAAAATGTAAGCTGCAAGGACATCGTAGGAAGGAATTGCTGTTAAAACTAGCACTTGTCAGCAAAAATATCCTCAAATCCGAGAAGACGTTTTTTTCGCGAAAACGCAAAAGCTTTGCGTTTCGATGCATTGATAGAAAAGAGAGTTTTATGTACAAGCCAGCAAAAGGGCCAACCCCGCACCATACAACTCGACCCGATCCTAACTAGGGGAGAAGCTGGCGCAAGCCTCGGGCTCCCGCAATCGCCCAATCACGCGCCTCCGCCTTGATTGTGTCGAGCAGAGCTGCCACCGAGGGTTGAGCGTTGTCGAAGACCGCCGCGTTCCTATGCTTCCAGATCCACCATGCTGTCAGCGTAATCAGCGATGATGTACCTTTGCGCAGGGCGCGAGGAATGGCCCGTAGCGCCCCCGACCACCACTCTGTGAAGGCACCCACACCCAACGGGGGGGTGGCCGTGGATCGGATCCACGATAACACCTCGTGCCAGATCGTCCGGGAGAAGGGGCATCCAGTGAGTAAATGCGCCATAGTCTCCTCAGCCTGATCGCACAGTGGGCAACGCGGTGCATGTGGCAGCCCTCGCCTAGCGAGCCTCTCACCCGTCCAGCATCTGTCCTGGCAAGCCAGCCAGATGAAGAATTTCACCCTAGGAGGTGCCCAAGTCCTCCAGTTCAACCTCCACGACTCCGAGGGTATCGATCCTTCGAAGAGGGCCTTGTAGCAGGAGCGGGAGGAGTACTGGGCGTCTGTGGTCCAGCGCCAGATGAGCTTATCCGGCACTGCGGTCAACGTGACGTCACGCAGCCTCACCCAGAGCTGTACGTACTGCCAGAGGGCCAGAGGGCTCAAAGCGCCAGTGATGTCGGCGATCCAGCTGCGCTCCTCCATGGCCTCCTGCACCGTACGGCTCTTTCTGCGGCGTCTAGGGATCAGCGCAAACAGGTCTGGCGCTATCTCCCTGATCGCGGTCCCATCCAGCCACCTATCCTCCCAGAAGAGAGCGGTGGCTCCATCACCAACGACCATGTACGTGGAGGCGTCGAAAATGTCTCTCTCCTCCTTGGAGAACTGCATATCGAGTCCACGCCAGGGCCTCAGGGGGTCTGTGCGCATCCTCCACAGCCATCTCACCCTAAGACTGGTGGAGGTGCGTGCCATGTCCGGGATTCCCAGTCCCCCCAGCCGTAACGGACGACACACCCTCGACCAGTTGACATGGCAGTGGCCACCGTTTGCATCAAGCCTCCCCGCCCATAGGAACCCGCGCAGAATCTTATTCACCTGCTTAAGCACCTTCTTGTTAAGGCTTAGCACGATGATCTGGTGCAGCGGGATCGCGGCGAGTACCGAGCGGATGAGCGCCAGACAGCCCGCTCTAGGCATCATGGATGCCTTCCAGGTTGGCAGTTTGTCAGCCAGTCGGTTCACCATGGGCTGTAACGCCTCACCTGAGAGTCTCCCGATGGAGAGGGGGATGCCTAGGTACTTGACGGGGAAGGGTGCTAGAGGGCACTCCATAACCGTCGCCGCCCTATCGGCCACCTCTTCCGAGCATGCAATGGGGGAGACTGAGCATTTTGCGAAGTTTGTATGAAGTCCAGATGCGTTCCCGAAGAGCTCCAGGATTGCGCGGATGGCGCGCAACTCCGTCTCATCCGGGTGGCAGAATATAACCACGTCGTCCGCGTAGAGGGACGTGGATGTCGCTAGCGCCTGGCGCGCAAGGCGCTTAAGAATGCCGAAGTCAGCAGCCCGCATAAGCACCCTGTTCATCGTGTTCATCACTAGCACGAATAGGGTGGGCGAGAGGGGATCACCCTGTCTCAAGCCCCGTCTGTGCCAGATAGGCGGACCCGGCTCCCCATTGAGCATCACCCTCGTACTCGCCGTGGATAGCAGAATCGCGATCAACTCGCGAAACCTCGGCCCAAATCCCAGTTTCCGGAGGATCTCAAAAAGGAATCCCCAGGAGACCGAGTCAAACGCTCGGGCTATGTCCAACTTGAGCATCACCCTTGGTTCCTTGAGCCTATGAAGGAGCCTGGCGGTTTGTCTCACGATCATAAAGTTATCGTGGATGCATCGTTTCCGGATGAAAGCGCATTGGTTGTTATCTACCAAGGCCCCCACCCGCGGTGCCAACCGGACTGCCAAGGTCTTCGCCACCAACTTGGCGAAGATGTGTATCAAGCTGATCGGGCGGTAGTCGCTAATGGCTGCCGCATCTGGACGCTTGGGCAGCAGGATCAACAGAGCTTGGTTCAGACCCTGGAATCCGCGCCCGCACATCGTGAACAGCTTGTCAAAGGCAGCCATGAAGTCGCCCTTCAGCGTCCCCCAACAATTTTGGAGGAACTCAGCCGTGAACCCGTCTGGGCCTGGCGCCTTCCCGTGTGGGAGTCGCCTAACCACCTCCCAAACCTCATCCTCCGTGAAGGCGGTTTCCAGCTCTGACAGGTCTTCAGCATGTGTGCCTAGGAAGTCCAAGTCGAGAGAGAACTCGCGGTCAGTCGAGGAGCCTAGCAGGCTCTCAAAGTGGGTGAAGGAGGCCTCAGCCATGGCAGCGTGGTCAGAGACGACCGCGCCATCAACCTGAAGGCTATGGATCATGTTCTTCTGCCTTCGATGAGTCGCATGTTGGTGGAAAAAGGCCGTATTGGCATCCCCTTCTCTGAGCCAGGCAATCTTGGCCCGTTGACGGGCCATCGTGCGCTCGAGAGAGGCCAGCCCCAGGTAAGTCTGTTTAAGACGAGCCCTGAGGAGGCGCTCATCGGAGGAGAGCGGGCGGGATTCCATGGCGATGTCCAACCTCAGGACGACCTCACGCGCGGTCATAAGCTGTAACCGTATACACCCAATCTTCTTATCGCTCCAACTCATAAGCTTGCGAGCCGTGCGCTTCAGCTTTGCCGTGAGCCGGCGGAACGGGTCCGGGTCCCCATCCACCTCACCCCAAGCGGACTCTACCACCTCCCTGAAGCCATCTAGCTTCAGCCAGAAGCTCTCGAACTGGAAGCGCTTCCGCCCCATCGACTGTGTAGTGCAGTCTAGGAGGAGGGGGCAATGGTCTGCTACAACCGTCGCCAGACACCGCAGGGAACAGCTGTTGTGCAGTTCCTCCCAGTCCGGTGTGACAAACACCCTGTCTAGCCTTACGAGAGTCGGGGTGGCCCGCTCGTTCGACCAGGTATAGCGTCGCCCATGGAGGTAGCTCTCCTTGAGCTCGCTGTCGTTTAGGAAGCGTCGGAAACGCCCCATCATCCGTCTATTCAGATTGCCGTTATTCTTGTCCTCGTCGCGGTAAATCAAGTTAAAGTCCCCGCAGAGGGCCCAGGGGCCAGGCCTGGTTGAGCGCGTCTCCCGCAGCTCTGCAAGAAAGGCGATCTTGTCGGCCTCCTCCTGGGGGCCGTAGACGGAGGTCAACCACCAACCGGGCGCCCCGTCGGGGGGGGGTCACCCTAGCTGTGATGCTGTTAGTGTCCACGTGGGCGCTATCAAGCTGCACCAGCCTAGTAACCCAAGCCACAATAATACCCCCTCTCGTGCCAATCGCCGGCAAGCAGAAGTAACCATCAAAGTCCGCGCCTAGGGTTTCCATTACGATAGAGGGGGTTACAACTGCAAGTTTGGTTTCCTGCAAGCATACAATAGACGCACCCGTGGTATCGACTATACTCCTAACACCCGTACGACGCGCGCGGTTATTGAGGCCACGCGCGTTACACACCAGCACCTTAGGTTCGTAAGACATAGGAATGTCTTTAACACCCTAGGTGGAGGGGGGGTCGGTCAAGCCTCGACGAGGTGACCACCCGGTGCGCCAAGCAACGGAGGGGAGCAGCCTCTCAGCGTCGGCAGGGACCACCCGTAGAGCTCCGCTACTGCCTCTATCATCTCCTCCGTGAGCGGCAGCTCGAGCATCCTGTGGTAAGCCTCCAGAGCGGCCTCAGAAGGCGCTTCATCGTCCTGAGCGAGCCCTAGTTTCCTCATGAGGTTCCTCACCGCTCGCATCTCCGAGTTCGTCCCCCCCGGCTGCCTAGCGATCCTGGCACTCCGGCGGGGCCGAAAGTCCATAGCCATCAGCCGGCGGTGGATTGCGGGACCCTGGAGCAGCGCGTCCGGCCTCATCTTGGCCGCGGCAAGAAACTCTCCGAGTGTGCGAGGTCCCGAGGCGGCAATGAGCCGCGCGGGTCCGAGAAGACGTAGGGTGGGTGGACAGTCACAGAAGATAAAAACTGGGGTACCTTAGTCCACACAATTACAGTAAACATTTTCTAGCAAAAGTTCCCACAAATAAGAAGAGCCGACGTGATAAACAGAAGTCACAGAAGATCAATAGTCAGCTTAGTCAACATGATAACTAAAAATAGCTTGGCCTTTTTTTCAACCATAATTTAGGTGAAAAACATATAGTTATATCTTAGCTATGAATATCTGGTTATAATCTCCAAAAGGCTAGACGAATGTTTCGAGCTAGCTCATGTAACACAAATATAAATTCCATGATCCGTTGGAGAGTTGTACTTGCGGCTAACCCAGTTCATGTATTTTCTCTCAAAGAACAATTAAATTGCAGCTTGTTTAGATACAACAGCTGCTCTATGCTTGCTAATTACAACCGATACACTCAAACACCGTAGGAGTGGTTTATGGGTAATTTATTTACCCACCTGTGGATTCTCACAGAGCCAGCAGAAGTCAGTCAAGCCTTCAAGCCTAACCTGCAATCAATCCAAGATCCCTATTTAGCTTTGAGTAGCAGGACATTACTGATTCATGCTACGGACTGGACAGGAAAAAGCATTACTGATTCAGGCACATCCTCCCAGCAGACCAGTTCTTCGGACCTGACGCAGCCTACCACCTCGACACACCCTGTCACAGCAAGAAAAAAATCGGCAATGACGTGAGATTAACTTGGAATATTTGGAAAAATAAAAAATAAAATTCCAGACGCATATAGATCATCCTAGAGCAAGCAATGTTCGAAGATGCTGCACAAAGACCATGAGCAAGTTTACATGAGCAAGTTTACATGAGCACACATCACAAAAGGAGGGCATGCCTCTTATCAGTAGCATTGAGCAGACACAACGCATTACACGGTGCTATAACGTTATAGCGGAGATGCGTACAGATCATAAATATTCAATTCTTAGTCCAAACAAAACATAACTCAGTAGCACTCAAATTAATTACCTATATTCTCAATTCTTAGGTATGCCATATCCAAACTGCATGCTTAGTAAAAAAAAAGCTGCTGCAAGATTCGTGGTACAAACACAACTAATTTAGAATCTATTGCACCGTCAAGACCAAAGCTTCAGTCTGCGGCAATGACCCAGGCTCGGCATTGGGATTTTCTCTTAACAGAATAAAAAAGTTGAGAAATTTGGGGATTGTGACAAATTTGGACTGACTATTGAACTAAAGAGGAGTAGCAGCGAGGAAGACGATGGGTAGGAGGAGGAGCTGACCGACGAGGCGGGAGACAGGGTAGTGCTTGGGGAAGTCGATACTGGTGACCCCGTTGACGGCATGGATCTCCCGGTAGAAGTCCTCCATGGCGGCGACGGTGGCGGGGTCAGGCACCTTGCCGGCGGCGTGGATCCAAAGGCGGCCGGTAACAGGAGACGGCCAGGAGCGGCCCTCCACGCGCTTGATGCCGTGCACCAGAAGCGACGCCCACGGCTGGTGCATCGTCAGGCAAGGGTTCCGGTACCCGCCGCCCCCGCTGCCGCTGTGTCTGCCTCCGCCCATTGAGCCGGAGCGCCCACCGCGCATGGTTGCGCCGTTGTTGGCCGTGGTTTGCAGAGGATATGATGGATGGCCGCCGGAATCAGGTCGGAATTGGAAGTGCCCGCCGCTGCCGGAGCTCCTACTCTACACGGTTCGTTGGGTTTTTGGGCCGGGCTCAAAACCAAAACGGGCTCAAACAAGACAAATACTCCGTATTTTATACAGATTCCACGCAAATATCTTCTTCTCCTCCAAATTAGAACATGAGAGGGTATGTAATCGGTATTATTCTACAAAGTGGTGAAAAATATCGATTTTTGAATTTCGATAACGTCGATGTAGTAAAGATTAACAACAGTTCTCTCACAGCATGGTGCAGTAAAGATTATAATAGTGTGGAATTCGAGCTCCATGTCTTTTCAAATTTTAATATTCGAAATTTTCGGAAATTAAAAGAAATCCTACATATACATGTAGACCGTGGCGTACAAGCTAAGATGGCCGATATGGCTAGACATGATGTGTCAGATAGACCTACAACAAGCATCCCTACAAACTCTATCTGCCTCCACAGATTGGTCCCGATGTTGGTCACAGCTTGGAGGCGGTTCGCTCTATAGGGGGTTCGTTGTTGTCTTTGTCCTTCATGTCGGCTCTGGTTATTTCGTTCTCTTTTCTTTATTTATGATCTTGCGTGCTTACTTATCTTCTTTCGGTGCTTTCTTTGCTGGCGATTTCTCGGCGGCAGGATTCCTTCCTCTTATTGGTGTTCCTCTGTTTACACTTTTTTGCTTTTGTTTTCCATGGAGGATGCTCCTTCTCTAGGATGTGAGGATCGGCCGCGCTCCCGTTTCGTGGGGCGGTTGATCCGCTCCCGTACCAACAAAGGCCCGCAGCCCCTCCTCCCCCTCCGCTGCTCGCTCTTCCCTGATCCGCAGCCCCGAGGGGAGGCGCGAGAGTTTCCCATCCTCCTCCCTGCGCTCTTGACCTCTTGTGGTGTCCGATCGAGGTGCTACGGGCGAGCTTAGGCAAGGGGAGGTTATCCATTGCCCTTCCTTGGAAAAGATATCAAGTAAAAAACAATTTGTCGTTCACGTTTCTACTGCTACTCAAACAGAAGACCAATAAGGTGGCATGTCGAGCTCAAAGCAGATAACCATAATAATAATCAATCCTTATCCATGTACAAGAATGTAAACTCAACCACATATGAAAAGAAAAGAAAAAGGATATTTGCAATCGCTACAGTCCCCCAAAAATTATATGTATACTCCTGAGTGTACATACTCCCATACTCAATATATCACACATACGAGTTTTATATAGGAAAATGGTTCATATACCTCATTAATTATTCTAAGATATCTCAATACAATTTGTATGGAAAAAATATCATCAGAGTCCTCGGCTTTTTCAATATACCATTTGTACGTACATAAAAGCAGTATATGTACACATAATATAAAATATGTAGAATCTAATGATTTTTTTCAGAAAATTCGTTTTGGGGTATCTATTATTAAATAGTGAAGTATATTAAAAATAATAAAGAGGTATAAATGATTTATTTCCGTGGTATATTTTCACGGGAGAGTACGTACACCCAGTAGTACTGAACCATTTTCCTATAAGGTTGCACCAATATCACATAAACCATAATAACAATGATCGCCAATCTTAACAGAAAGCACAGAAACACTAGTTTTCTTAGGTCTATGAGGATGGGAAACAATATTAGAAGCATCCTCACAGAAGACAATGTGTCCATCTTCTACATTTTCAGAAACAAACTCTTGAACCATAACTATTGTAGGTTCTATAGTTATTTGTTCATTGGATTCAGTAGGTTTCTTTATACTTTTGTGGACCACATTAGCTACCATAGAGTGTTCCTTTACTTTAGCAAGGAAATACATTTTCCTAATATAAGGATCAGGCACAACAGGATTAACAGCATGAACTTCTAGGTTTCTAGTAGGAACACAATTAATAATATCTTTATAAGGTGCATGATACTTGTTCAACTCCTTTTTAGGAATGTCAAGATAGGAAGCAAAGACTTTAAGACGGTTTGCAAAGATTTGAGAATCACGACCACAAACAACACTAACATTATAGAATCATCGGTTTCCATAAAAGATTTAATGCATTCATAATCGTAATTTATACCTGACTTTCTACCTTTATCATTTTCCCATCCTTCAGTGTTTTCTTGAATACGGTCAAGAATGTCCCATTTAGCTTCTTCCTTCATACGTGTGAATGATTCAGAACAAGAAGCATCCAACAAATCCTTATCATGAAGAGAAAGCTTTAAATAAAAATTATTGCTAACAATACTACTCGGCAGCTCATGAACGGGGCATTTTAGCATTAATAAATTCATTCTCCCCCAAGATTGGGAAACAATCTCTCCATCATGAGGCCGACAATTAAATATTTGATTCCGATGTTTATGCATCTCACTAGGAGGATAGGATTTAGAATAAAAGAGATGTACAATTTCCTCCCGTCCAATAGATTGACCATTCTTCAGCATTTTAAACCATCTCGTAGCTTTTCTCTTCACTGACATAGAGAATAATTTCCTTGTAACTTGATCCATTGTAATACCTATACACTTGAATAACTCGCATAATTCACGTATAAAGAGCAAATGATCACCGGAATGGACAGTTCCATCTCCATAATAGCAGTTATCCATAACGCGTCCAACAATTTTCAAAGGTTGTCGGATATATACCAATTAGGGGTATATCAGACGGCGCTCTAAAGTGCCGGATTACCAGGGTGGCCGAAATGGTAATGGATTACGGTCTGTTGGGCGACCCAGTAAGCTGACGCACGGAAGCCGGATTCTAGAAGAACCCGGACCACGGCCCACGTGGTACGGCTTGGAGTAGAAGGCGGATTCGTTGATTTCCAAGTAAGCACATACCGTAATCTTCTAGGTTTCCTATTTTGTAAGCCCTAATCCGGCTATTATATAAAGACGGACGGGAGAGAAGAAAGATAGACAAGAAACTAGAGGCTAACTCGTCGAGAGGTTGATCCTTGTCGAGTAGCTAACCAAAACTCACATTATACTCTGTGTATCCAGGCTTTAGTCCTGATTTAGTGAGATTGCAGGAGTAGGAACGTCGCATGTCTGCGTCGTACAGAACCTGGGTAAAACCTTTGGTGTCATAGTTCAACATACGATCACGTCCCCCACAATCTCTATCGGTAGTCTCATGGCACCCCCGTCTCTGAAATCTACAAGATGTCTCGACAATTGGCGCCGACCGTGGGGCCAGCGACGTCAGGCGTTATGTTTCGATCAGGGTTACTCGGCGGAATTGGCAGTACCATAACTTTCGGAAGTCTGGAATTCGACAACCACGTCGGGCGCTTCCTCAACAACAGATCGTACATGCCAGCACGGAATCATCTGGTAAGTGCCTGCATTCTACCGATTGGATCTGCAAACATCTTTATGGGATTAACTGCAGAAGCAATGGGACACCAACGGTGGAAGCAAATTTATCCCACCCGCCCTTTACCCAGTCGAAGAGGACTATGACGCCGGATTTTGCTCAGATAGCCGATACTCTTCTAAAACGCACTTTATCGGTATGGTGCAATCCGAGATCGCTGAAAACACGGATGAAAATAATCCGGTGGAAGAGGCAGAAAATAATAACCCCACAGTAGATGTGGAAGATCCGACATCCGTCAATATGACGACAAAATCGGAAGCTGACTTCGTCTTG
Organism: Alopecurus myosuroides; assembly: GCA_028641055.1. Classification (NCBI taxonomy): domain Eukaryota; kingdom Viridiplantae; phylum Streptophyta; class Magnoliopsida; order Poales; family Poaceae; genus Alopecurus; species Alopecurus myosuroides. Next base: position 18,676,004 of record CM054057.1, read on the forward strand.
GCAGCCATTGAGACCAGATTGGAATCAGAACCCGGATCAAACGATTTCGATTCCGAAGATGAGGACGCTTTCGAAAGAAAAGTCAAATCTCTTCAAGAGGGATTCCATGAAATACTAATGACAAAACCAGCTGAAAACACGGATGCCAATAGTTAGGAAAGTCCTCGAACACCTCCGCCAGGAGAAGAGCGAGAAGAGGGGGAAACTAGTCCAATATACCCAGACGTCAAGGAATTGACAGAGGAAGAACCCGTGAAGAAACCCCCCTCTTCCAAGAAAAAATACAAAGCTTCCAAGAAACTCCAATATAAACTCCGGAAGAAGCAACTGGCTGATCAAGCCAACGAAAACCCGGAAGCATGATAAGGAAGTGGAGTTAAACCTACAGAGAAGAAAACGAAGGAAATCTCTGTTCCGCCAATGTCGGATAAGATGAACAGGATCTACTTCAGACACCAGTGGGACTTCACGAACCCCCTTAAGTGCTGGAAGCCAGGAGACAAGCTCTCCAAAGGCAACAACAACATCTATTCCGAACTTGAGAACACCTCCAAAAAAACCCAGGCTAACATTAAGTTAAAGCAGGAAGAAATCGAGGAATACGAAAGAAGGAATAGATTTCGCATAAAACCTACAAGGTTACCCGGAATCACTAGACCGGAAGTACTGTCGCCAAAGGAACGGTTTCAAAACCCGGCCTGGCAAAATCAAGTAAACGACAAAGATGCCAGGGGAAAACCTATATACAAAACCGCAGCAGAAAACGCGGAGGCCATGTTCGCCATCCTCAACAACGACATGTACTCTAATGGCGAAAAACTTCAAGGGGTGTACGCTTTCCAAGGAAAGGCATTGCAACAGCCACAACGAGCGCAAGCAAGATCAGGGAACTTGCACGACGACTCGGCCCTATGCAAAACAGCTACATGCGCCGCTGGAGCACCTGGACCTGAAAAACCTGGAGATTCCAGCAATTCGAAAGAGAAGAAATCAGATCCGAGAAAGGACAAGAAAAATCCCGATAACAAGGGATGCAGTGTCCAGAACTGGATCCCACGCGCCGAAAGGCGAAGTTTAACCACAAGATAGGGAAGAACAAAACTGGAAAGACGGAAAAGCAATGCCGCCTCCGAGACGCCCGGCTGAAAAAGCCGGAAAATACGACATTCCTCATAGGCGTGAGAGACCCCGTACGCCCCCAGGAATAAGGAACGACACAGGAGTAGAACTCCACCTTATCCCAAAGGGCACGATAACGGAGGAAACAAAGACAATCCCGGAAAAGTGGTTCGGGCAACAATGGAAAAGAAAGGAGCAAATCCCCTTCTATCCATTCAGCCGGTAGATACTCCTCACACATTGACAGAGCGGAAAGAGACGACTTATACTTCGGGCCTAAGTGTTTCACTGACAGGATCCGAAGAACAACTCTACATTCTGGCTTCGCCAAAGTTGGTACAACATATAAAAAATAGACCGGCAGTACAAACCTGGATACCTGGCTCTCAGACTATTACACAGTCGTCCAGATTAACAACGGGACAGACCTAGAGGCAGTAAAATCCCTCCCCCTTATGTTACTCGATGGAGCCAGAGATTGGATCAACGGGCTTCCGTCAAGAACCGTCGATAGCTGGGATGATATGTCTAGAGTTTTCACTCAACACTTTTGGGGAACCTACAAACGCCCCAACAGCATCAACCAGTTAAACCGCTGCACCCAGTTTGAAGATGAGCCATACGTGGACTTTATCTCAAGATGGACTGCAATGAAAAACAACTGCTCTGGAGTAACTGACGTACAATCAATGCATGCTTTCGTCAATGTCTTAAAACCCGGACTCGTACCGTTCATGATCGGTTCCAAAAAGCACAAAGATCTCTGATCTATGCTTACAACCGCCAATGAGCATGCAGCGGCCGAACATGATATCAGAGCGAGATGCGGCAATATTGATGCTTTGATTCAAGCCAAGAAGACCCCTCACCCTGAGAAAAAAGCAACTCCAGAAGCACAACAAAAACCCAAAGAAGTCAACATATCCTTTGGAAGAGAAAACGAGAGCAAATGGAAAGGACGAAGTACAGAACCGATCAACTACACCAAAGAAGAGTGGGAAAGAATAAAGTTGTAAAACTGTGTCCACCATTCGCAATTTGGGAAACCTACCCATACTAACGCGCAATGCCGGCTCAACAAGCATATGAAAGGCAGTGCAGGATCCGAAAATAAAGGGAAGAGTTCCAAGAAGAAATTCTCCAAGCAAAAGCCAGAAGCTGAAAAAATAGACAGTGAATCGGACACTGACAAAAAAAATCCAAGAACAACAGCGAAAAGGCGAGCCTATGTTTCTGAGAGTTGACGAAGTGTGCAACCTAACCTTCCTGGCAACTCCTTCAGCAAAGGTGGCAAAGAGAACACTTCGAGAAATAAACGCGGTTGTTCCCGCAACCCCGAAATTCTTGAAGTATTCAAATACACCAATTACCTGGGATCAGTCTGATCATCCCGGAAACATCCCAGAACCCAGCATGCAAGCTCTAGTTGTAAGCCCTATTGTTCTAAACACTAGGCTAAAAAGAGTGCTAATGGATGGATGATCCAGCATTAACATAATGTACCTGGATATGTTGAAGCATATGCGAATCTCGGAGACCCAGCTCAATCATAGAAACATACGTTTTCATGGCATCGTCCCTGGCAGGTAAGCACGATCCCTAGGAGAAATTTCCCTAAATGCAACCTTTGGAGAGAAAGATCATTTACGACAGGAAAAATATCCTTCGAGGTTGTGCCATTCGAAAGTGTGTACCACGCAATACTCGCACGTCCAGCTTTCGACAAATTCATGGCAAGATAATGTTATATCTATAACAAGATGAAGATGCTAGGGCCAAAAGGAGGAGTAATCACCGTAACAGGAGACTTCAAATTGGCGAACGAGCTGGAAAAAGAAAACGCCCTTTGCGCGGAAAAGATAATAGCAGAGGAGGAACTTAAGGAGCTGGCAAGAGAAGTGTCACCGATAGAAATGCCGGCAGGAAAAGAAAGCCGGAAGCCCGCAGATAGCTTCAAAGCTTCCGAGAATACCAGACAGGTCATCCTAGATCCCAAAGATCCGATTTTTTTTGTCGTAGTAGGGACTGAGATGACCGACAAATAGGAAGGCGAGCTCATCAAGTTTCTCCGTGAGAATTGGGATATTTTTGCCTGGTGTACAGCTGACATGCCAGGCGTACCCAGGGAACTTGCTGAGCATCAACTCAAGGTGATTCGAGGATCCAAACCCGTCAAACAAGGTCTTCGTCGATTTGACGGAAAAAGACAGAAGGCTATTGGCAAGGAAATTATCCGGCCATTGGTAGCTGATTTTATCCGGGAAGTTATACATACTGAGTGGTCCGCAAATCCAGTATTAGTCCCGAAGAAAGATAGTATTATTCTTAGGATGTGTATAGATTACACCGACCTAAACAAATTGTGTCCAAAAGATAGATTCGCGTTACCGCGAATCGATCAAATAATAGATGCCACTGCTGGCTCTGAGCTTTTATGATTTTTGGACGCTTATTCCGGGTATCATCAAATACGCATGAAGAAAGAAGATCAAATCAAAACCTCCTTCATAACCCCTTATGGAACGTACTACTACATAACCATGTCTTTTGGCCTGAGGAACGCAGGTGCAACTTACCAGCGTTGCATGCAACGATGTTTGCATAGTCAGATTGGCAAAAACGTCCACGTCTACGTGGACGACATTGCCGCCGTTTCCAAGGAAAAGGACACACTCCTTGAAGATTTGCGAGAAACCTTCAAAAATTTGCGCACTTATAAAATGAAGTTGAATCCATTAAAGTGCGTATTCGGGGTCCCCTCATGAAAACTTCTGGGTTTCATCGTTTCTCACAGAGGAATAGAACTAAACCCGGAAAAGATCAAGGCAATCCTAAACATCTCAAGGCCTACGTGCGTGAAAGATGTACAAAGATTGACAGGTTCTGCAGCTGCCGTCAGCGTCAGCAGGTTCATTAGCCGGCTAGGAGACAAAGCTTTGCCATTATACAAATTGTTGAAGAAATCCGACAAATTTGTGTGGACAGAAGAAGCAGATGCAGCACTAACCCAGCTAAAAGAAACCTTGATGAAAGCTCCGATTTTGGCATCCCCAAAAGACAAAGAACCCATGTTATTGTACCTGACAGCTACAAACCGGGTTATCAGTGCAGTGATAGTTGTGGAAAGGCGAAAAGACGAGCAAAGTATACCAGATCAACATCCGGTCTATTATATAAGTGAAGTTTTTTCCGAGTCCAAACAAAGGTACCCACATTATCAAAAGCTGGCATATGGCGTATTTTTCACATCTCGAAAACTCCGTCATTATTTCCAAGGACATTCCATAACAGTGGTATGCAAAGCACCACTAGGGATATAATAAACAATGAGGACGCAACAGGTCGAGTAGCCAAATGGGGCATCGAGTTGGCTGCGTTCGACATTAAGTACTGACCCCGGCCGACAATAAAATCCCAGGTGTTGGCAGATTTCGTCGCTGATTGGACGAAGGCAATGGAAAACACACAATGCCGGAGTCGGAATACTGGATTATGCACTTTGACGAATCCAAGATGAAGGAAGGCGCTGAAGCTGGTGTAGTCCTAAAATCCCACAAGGGAGATACAATGGAGTATGTATTATAAATACACATCAACGCCAGTAATAGTGTGGCAGAATACGAAGCTTTGCTTCATGGCTTGCACATTGCAAAAATAGGCGTCAAGCGCATATTATGCTATGGTGACTCAGATTTGGTACAACATCAGCTCAACCAAACATGGGACGCCAAAAGACCCATCATGGCCGAATATCGGAGAACGGTGGACGAGTTTGCAATTTGCTTCCTGGGATTTGAAGTAATTCACGTTAAAAGGGAAGAAAATTGGAACGCGGATGCATTAGCCCGCTTGGGCTCGGAAAGAGTTAAAACCCTACCACCAGGTGTGTTTGTCCAGCATCTGCACGAACCCTCCATAAATGGTGGAGATGTCGACTATCCTCTCGTTTCCAAGTCAACAGAAGTCATGCTCGTTAACCCGGATTGGACAATTCCGTATATAAACTTCTTAGTAGATCAGAAGTATCCGGACGGAGCAGACGAGGTCTTGCAAAGGCAAATAAAACGTCGACCCAAAGGATATGTGGTAATCGAGGGGTGCCTGTATAAACGCAGTACTATCGGAATTTTTCTACGATGTATTTTGCCAGAAGAAGGCCGAGAAATTCTGCAAGAAATCCATGCTGGAGATTGCGGACATCATGCCCAGTCAAAAAGCATAGTCAAAAAAGCATTCCGTGCAGGGTTTTTTCTGGCTAACAGCCAACAGATGCCGAACACATAGTTAATACATGTGCCGGATGTCATTATTACGCCAAACAAACGAATATGCCAGCCCAAGCACTCAAAAATATCCCTATAATATGGCCGTTTGCGGTTTTGGGGCTAGATATGATGGGACCATTCAAAGCTGCTACAGGCGGACTTACACTACTACTCGTTGCAGTAGATAAGTATACCAAGTGGGTGGAAGCCAAACCCATCAAAAATCTTGACGGTGTAACTGCCAAAAACTTCATCATTGACATAGTCATGAGATATGGCGTTCCACATAGTATAATTACCAACAACGGGACAAATTTCTATATTAGAGAGTTGTCAAAATATTGCCGACAAAAGGGAATTCGCTTAGATCTTGCATCTGTGGCACACCCACAATCCAATGGACAACAGCTCAATCCTGCAAGGAATACACCCAAGACTTGAATCTCCTCTTTATAGAGTAGCTGAAGCATGGCTGGAAGAATTACCCTCTGTGCTTTGGAATATTCGAACGACGCCAAACAGGTCAACAGGGCAAACCACATTTTTCCTAGTTTACAGCGCGAAAGCAGTGCTTCCAATGGACATGCTCCATGACAGCCCTAGAGTGCAAGCTTTCGATGTCTCGGATGCAAAAAGCGCACGACAGGATGTCGTCAATATCTTAGAAGAAGAGCGAGAACTTGTGCTTCAAAGATCCTCCATCTATCAGCAGGGTTTACGACGTTACCATAGTCATAAAATCAGGCATCTTTCTTTTAAAGAAGGTGACCTAGTGCTAAGATTGGTGCAACAAAGAAAGCACAAATGGCCCCAGTTTGGGAAGGACCATTCGTCATTAGCAAGGCTATGAAAAATGGATAATACTATCTTGTAGACATTCGAGACACGGAAGATGATCCCAAAAATCCGAATCGCAAAAGAAAGAGAAAAATAGATGATGAACTATGGGAGACCAAAAGGCCTTGGAGTATCCAACAGTTACATCCCTTCTATACTTAGTTCAATATCTATGTAAACATCTTTGAGATCATGAAATAAAGTTGTCGGAATTCATACATCTATGTTTTTACATGTTTATTATAGTATAAATCATAATTCTGTCTTATCTATTTTCCAATGATCTTTCAAAATACTCAATGTTAACCCGAATTGTGCCTGCATGCTCGGCGTTAAAAAACCGAATGATTCTCAGCCTAAAAACGGCTTAAGGAAACTCAGATTGTGCCTGCGTGCCTTAGTTTCATTCAAAAAATTCCTTACTGTTCTCTAAGTATTATCTGATTGTTTTGTGCTGGGTCACTGGAGCTAGTAAGTAAAAATGCCTTTAGTATGATCCCTGTTTCCGAGTTCAGACTGATTGGTTATACCCAGTCATTTGGCATGAAGATTAAAATATTATCGAGCCATTTCAAACAGTAATGACAGTTAAAGCATATAAACCAGAGAACTTAGAAGATAAAGGAATAAAAACCCGGAAACTTGCAAAAGAATTAATAACATTGCTGTAAAAGGCGGAGTACTTGTTCATACAAAAGAATAGGAAGCATTACAATAAGTTTACATTGTAATATCAGTAATGCTCCTATTTCCTATTTCCCTACCAGGTCCAGGAAAATTCCTTCAGGCATCCGAGTCTTCTTCACTGCTGGACTCCTCGGGAACTTCTGGAATTGCTTCCTCCGGGTAGAAGATGGAGACGTTCACCATGGAGGAAATCTTAGTGGCGTGACCTTTGATCTCGTCAAAGATGGTGGTCCGCTGCACTTCCGTGTATCCTTGCGGAATGCCGGATGCCACGCGCCAAGATTTGGCAGAATGGTAGTGCATGCACATGAGCCCTAAAGCCATGCGCGCACCACCGCGTGCCGCGGAGCGCAAGGTGGATTCCCTGGACTCCGCCACCTCCACGATAGCTCCCAAAAGTTTCTCAACTTCCGAGAACTCCCCAGTCCTTGCGGGAAGGCATTTGTTGACAAGCAACATTCCCGCAGCTTTGATTGCGGTGAATACCTTCCCAAAGGCTCGGATTTTCTCAATCCGAGTAAGAGCTGGGTCATCTCCTGTTTTTAGAAAAATAACCAAAGTGTTAAAGAAAAAGAGAGAAAGATCATCAAACATGGAAAATCCGGTAAAGATAAATTGCTTACCGAGAATTTTGTCCATCTCGGATCCCTCCTCCAAGCACTGGGTCAAGGCATTCTCCAAGTCTAAGATAGTCTCCTTGTCCTTCGCAGCTTGGTTGGAGGCATTGGACTCGGCAATGCCAACAGCCAGCTGGCTAGCCTCCAGTTCCTTCTGCAACCTCATATTTTCCTTATGAAGGTCCAGATTTTCCCGGTGGAGGTTCTCGGCATTGCCGGCATCTTCAGAAATTTTCTTGGCTTTCGCCAAAGCAGTTGAAAAGCAAGTAAAAAAGACGAGTTAGAAAACTCGGAAAAATACTTACAAAATTTTCTAAAACTAGAAGAGGAGAAATTCCTTACCTGCTGTCTCTTTCAACTGATGCTGAGAGGATGCCAGTTTCGCCTCCTTAACATCAAGAATAGAGGGAAGATTTCTAACCTCCTTATTCTTGGTGCTAAGTTTGTTGAAAACTTCCAGGTTTATGCTTTCAGCGGTTTGCTGAAACACGGAAAAGAGACAACATGCTTAAGTTAATAACATGCATTAAAAGGATAAAAACATTAAGTTGAAAGAATACATTTGACTTATTGCTTGGGGGCTAGAGATATTACCTGGCTCATCCGCTTTAAACCTGACAAGTTATCGTTGAATTCTTTTGCATATTCTGCAAAAAGAATCCCAACATGGTGAAGGCCGTCCTGGATGACGTTGAAAGTGCACTATGGTCAACTAGAGGGGGGTGTGAATAGGTTGACTACCAAATTTTCTTTTCTTTTCCTTTTAGTGGGGCTAAGCAAGATAAGATAAGGTTCTCTAGATGTGCATCTATGTGAGCAACCTATGTGAGTGAGATAATATACGCAACAGAAGTAAAGCGTAAGGTAGTAAGACAAACAACAAGTGTAAACAAGGAGACAAGGATATGATGCCCGTAGTTCCTTCTCAAAGATAAGTACGTCTACGTTGGAGAGGTGGGGATCCACCTAGGCACTTCTCAATAGCACGGTTGTGCACACCTTGTTCTCCTTGAGCTTCCCGGTGAGGGAGATTCTCGTTTCCACTATGAGGTCGAGTTGAAGGCGTTGACCAAACCTTTACAAGGGCTCGAGGTCACTCCACAAGGTTGATGGAGGCTCTCAAGCAATCCATAGCTTCTTGAGGTGGAAACTACAAGCAGAAGATCTACTAAGGTTTCTAGGCCTCAAGTAGGATTCTAGATCTACTAGGTTGTGGTGGATGGATTTGAGATTCCTTTGGTCGAAGTGTGGATCTAGGGCTCCTCTAGCTCTCCACCAAGTATGGGAGTGATTGGGTGGACGGAGTGGGAGATCTAGGCGGATGAATCTTTCATTAATGGCTAGGAGAGAGAATGGTGGAAAGCTTGAACATTTAAGAGGTAGGGGAAGGGGTATTTATACCCCTTCATTTAATGGCCGTTGCAGTCCAGGAGCACCGGAGGCTCAGGTAGTTTCACCGGAGGCTCCGGTGGGCTTCTTTCCATTTGCGCAATGGCGCAGCGTACCCGCTCGTTTTTGTAGCGCCACGGGGTGGAGGCTCCGGTGGTGATAGCGGAGGTTCCGCCCACCGGAGGTGCACCGGAGGTTCCGGTGGTGCGTCCGCTCTTATGCAACAGAAGCAAGTTCTGGAGGATCCCCCACCGGAGGCGCACCGGAGGCAATTTGCACAGGGGCCAGGTGGGACCACCGGAGGCTCCGGTGGAGCCTCCGCTCTTATCCTACAGAGCGAGGTTTTGGCGGAGCCTCCACCGGAGGCCCACCGGATGCCATTTGCGCTCTGGCCCTGTTATGAAGATGGCGGAGGCTCCGATGGAAGTAGCGGAGGTTCCGCCAAACCGGAGCTCCACCGGAGGTTCCGCCCTGGCCTCTTCTCTAATGCACCAGAGGGAGGTTTGGGCGGAGCCTGCACCGGACCCGCACCGGAACCTGGACGGAGCCTCCGGTGGATTCACCGGAGCCTCCGCTCCTGTGCAGAAATTTCTCCTTTGATTTCTTTCTCCTAGCTCTTTTCATTTGAACCGAACACTTGGCCCATAGAGTTTAGTGAACTTGATTAACGTGGGAATTTTCATATATCAAACAAACATTAGATAAAATAGATATGTTGTTGATGACTCCCAAGTGCAGGAGATCAATTGTTTAGTACCTTTCGATAAGTATTTGAGTGTCGAACCCACGAGGAGCTGAAGGTAAGCTATCTATTCACTAAAGCCCTATAACCCTCTTATATGGCTGTTTATGCAAAGCAATAAGTTTGACTAAAAGGAACTAACTAATTAAAAGCAAGTGACGTGGAGTGTGGTTTGTCTAGTAACTAGTGAAGCAAGTTTAAAATGCAAGTAATCCTAAAGCAAGTTTCTAAAGCAAGTTGCTAAGCAAGTTTCACAAGTAGCAAGCAGCAAATATCTCAAGTATCTCAAGGGAGAAAGTGTTCTAGCAATAGGTGTTTCGTTCGTGTGGTTGTCACAATTAGTGAAGCACATGTTTTAGTCTTAGTTGTTTCTTCTAGGAAGGAGCCATGAATAGGTATAGTCAAGTAAATGATCTACAACCCCTTATGATGGATTATGTGGCCAAGTAAATGACTGCACAAGATTGATTAATACATAAAGTCCCACCATAGCCTTACGTTCTAAGGTCTCCTATATATATCCCCCAATAACTTAACTTTGTGGCTCGGTATCAGGTTACTGTCACTCCCAAGTCACCACCACTCCATTATGCTACCGGTGATCACCTTACATGCATTCCCCAACATATGTGTGCACTCATATATTGTACATAAAGACAATCATACAAGATAACAAACTTGTATGCAACAAATCAACGAACTATTTCACCATTGCCAAGAACAATTCACTACTCAAACATAGACGGGGAGACACAATACATCAAGGGAATATAGTATTGCATCATACATCGTGTTTGCCAAGAGATTACAGTGGAGAGATGGAGCTGATCTTGCTGTAGATGTTGATGATTAACACGCCGGAGGGGGGTGGAGCCCTCCGGGGGTGACCCTGGCGGCGTTTTCCCCCTCCGATCTTCTCGGGCGGCAGCCTTCTGTCTCTCTGTTTCGTGGTTTCGTCTCTCGGCGCCGCCTCCTTCTCAAAAAGGCCAGGGGCCCTTTATATAGTCGTTTTTATGTCACTAGACACTCGGGAGAAGAAAGATCGACGGCATCGGAGCCATAGGGGCAAAAGGGGGGCCCCACACGCGGCCAAGGAATATGGCCGCATGGAGGGTCCTCTTTTCCACCTGGTTGGCCTGTTGGTCCTCTATTTTGGCCCACGGTCTTCGTCTCGAAAATTCTGAACCGTGCTCTTTGGCCTTTCCCTTTTTGGAGTCCCGAAGCTCCCGGAAAGTCTGAAACACTAAAAAGTACATTTTTTTTTTGGAAAAACAGGGTTAGAAACAAAAGAAGGGGGATTGTTTAGAAAATCCCTCAAATCATTATAAAACATGAATATAAGTTGCTAATATGTAGGAAAAACAAGTAATACCATGCAAAGTTCATGTATGCATTTTACATGCATCAGTTGTCATATAATTATCAAAACGGACGATGATCTTTCAGACGTGCCGAGGTGAAAATACAAATTTATTTCTGACAATTAGTCCGTCTTGCGGCCAAGAACGGATCATAGGAGCAGGAGCGAAGAACTTCTTAGCTTCTGGACGAATATATCCGAGATCGTCGAAGGGTTCCTCCTTTACCTTGAAATCCTTGTCGAACGTAGGAATGGGCTCCTCCTAAGGTATGTGAGAAGGACCACCCATGTCCGGCTCCGCCCTTTCCCTCGTATCCGTTTCAGATACAAAAGGCTGGCTGGTCGGCTGTGGGTATTCCCCTGGCTTTGCGGATTGATCCCCTCCCCCAAGAGTAACTGGGGTGGGAGGAGCCACAGCTGGAGATGGTGCTCCCTTGCTAACAGTGGCCTTATGCTTTTTTAGTTTCTTTGATTTCAAAGAAGCCGGAGCAAGGCTGAAAGGAGAAAGGAAGAAGAAAAAATCCAAGAGATAAATATTGCGAGAAACCAAAACAACATGTGCAACAAAAAACTGGCAAAGGTATAAAATTCCCAGAGAGTTACCTGGATGTAGCGACGGGAACTCTGTCAAGATTTACCACTTCCTCCGTGGTTGCTGGCCTCTTGCGCTTACGACCACCATAGAAATTGGCATGTAATTCGTCAAGTTCAGCGTCGGTCGCAAGATCCCCTTCCGTAAGGTCATCAAACTATGGAAATGGCCAAGAATCGTATTAAGTCAAGGAAAGACAAACATCCGACAAACTGCCTAAAGGAGAAAGATGCATTACCTTGGGAACTGGGTTTTCCTCGTGATATATTCCCAGGCTTTCCTCGTATTGATCGCGAGTAGCAACCAAGTGGTTGACCCGCTTCTTGAAATCCCTTTTTGAGAAAGCCTTTTACGTTCCTCTCATCTCGTCTTCCGGACCTTCGTATTCGCAAAGAAGCCGGGTTCGGTGGGCAAGAGGTTGGATACGACGTCTGAACCAGCACAAAACCGTGTCTCTTCCGGTAAGAGGGGTTTTGAAGAGGTGAGTTTGGCGATGCGCCGTTTCATTTTCATCAAATCGTCAGGCAAAGTTTGCACTGCTTCGACGGCCCGACTATCTTGAGGAATAGCAGCAGAATTGAAAAATGGAGGAACCCTGTTTTCTTTTCCGGGAAAGGGGATGTCTTTGTGATAAAAGAAAGAACCCGTCCAGACTTTGACGGATTCTGATGTTTTTATTTTCGGGAACCAATCTTCCCTGAATCCACGCAGGGTAAAAGAAATGGTTCCACAGGTTGGAAGAGCGCCCTCTGTAGGGTTTCTCTTAACTCCAAAGCAATATTGCCAGAAATCTAATCTAGGTGCTATCCCTAAATGTCCCTTGAAAAGGGCTTGGAAGCCGGCCAGATATAGAATAGAATTCGGTGGGAGATTGTGGGGCTGAATACCGTAATGGTTGAGAACCTCGAGGAAGAAGGCGGAAGGCGGAATTCCCATATCTCTTGCAATGTGTGAGGTTAAGAGAACTCGTTCCCCGACTTTGGGTAATGGATCAGACTCTTCTTCTTCATAACGCCATTTGCCTCCCACGATCAACCCCTCCTTCTCCATTGAAGGAAGAAGAGAGGGAGGAATGTTGCACCGGCTCCAGTTGCCAGCACTCTCACCTTCGTCCTCGGCTCTGGTGGCGGCGGATGCAGCGGCGAGTTCCTCTCCCGTGAGAGAGATTTTCTCCTCCGCTGTTTTGGGAGTGAGATGCGGTGGCGGCATGGAAGAGGAAGCGGTCAGGTTTGCGGCCTCGAGAGTTGGATCCTCATGGGCCTGCCACCGGAAGTTTTCTCCGGCTTGTCGCCGGCGGCACGGACCGGTTAATCCACCATGGGATCCATGGTGTTGATTATCTCATCAATCTGGGCAGCGACGGAGCGGTCCGGGGAAGCGCGCAGAGATTCCATTTCCGGGCGGCGCGATGAGGACTCCGTGCTCTCCGATGAGAATTCCGGGAACGGCGCGGTCGCGTGCACGGGCTCGGGCGCTGCTCTGCTCTGCTCTCACTAAGGCTTGGGGGCTTTGCGCTTGGGGCTTGAAGATAACAGAGGAGTGGAAGGTTTGCCGGAGGGGATGAAGGGGCTATTTATAGCCGGAAATCCATCACGATACGTGCTAACGACTCTTTTGACCGTTGGGTGATCAACGTGTGTCACTCGCCGGAAATTCCGGGAAATGAATCGACAGGTGAATATTGCTATCTCCTCGTTTCCCGTGAGAATTTCAGAGATACGTTTCAAGGTTTCACACTCGAAAACCCAAACGTCAAACAGAGTATTGGAAGAACAGATGTACGGCCCAATGGGCTAAGAATGGCAGTGAGAACACGGCTTATTTTCATTCCAGGGCCACGATCAGCTATAGATGCAACAACATTTCTTCTCTCACTAGAGAGGATGGGTCTGTTACTTTTGATCATCACGAAAAGGCTGCTATCTTGCACGGCACATTCCATGATAGATTAGGGATTTCATTGGGTATCGATCAGGGATTTGAGTTTGGTGATTACCTGCCTCGACATGAGGGCCTCGAATGCTTATCTCGTCCATTCTCTAGGGAGGAAATTGATGCTATGGTCCAAACCTTACCTGTTGATAAGGCTCCTGGCCCTGATGGGTTCAATGGACAATTTATTAAAAGCTGTTGGCACATTATCAAAGAGGACTATTATCGATTATTCGATGAGTTCTGGCATGGAGCGGTTAACCTACAGAGTATCAAGGATGCATTCCTCACGATGATCCCCAAGACTAGTGCGCACATTCATGCTAATGACTACATGCCCATTTCCCTCCTGAACTCCACATTTAAACTGTTGACCAAGATTTTCGCTAATCGTCTTCAGGAGCACATTTTGTCCATAGTTCACAAGAATCAGTATGGTTTTCTTAAGAACCGCAATATTCAAGATTGCATTGCCTGGGCATATGAATACATCCACCAGGTCAAGGCATCTGGTATGGAAGCGGTTATCATTAAACTGGATTTCAGTAAAGCTTTTGATGTCATTGAACACGAAGCTCTCTTATGCATTCTCCATGCCAGTGGATTTGATGCCAGATGGATTAGTTGGATCCAGGCCATTTTTAACACTGGTACTTCTGCTGTTCTACTCAATGGTGTACCAGGGAAGAAATTTGCATGTAAGAGAGGTGTTCGTCCAGGAGATCCTCTTTCTCCCAATCTTTTTGTTGAGGGGGCCGATCTCCTCCAAACGATGGTCAACAAATTGATGGTCGAAGGGGAGCTTACTGCACCACTACCATACCTGACTCGGAATACCCTATTGTGCAATATGCAGATGACACGTTATTGATCACCCAGGCATGCCCTAGACAACTTTCCATTCTCAAAAACCTGCTTACCGCATTTGCTAAAGCCACTGGTCTGACGGTTAACTATTCCAAATCCTGCATTATGCCGCTCAATATTTCTCAAGCTCATCTTATGGATTTGGCTAATGTGTTCGGATGTTCTACTGGTGTCATGCCTTTCACCTACTTGGGCCTCCCCCTTGGTACCACTCGGCCTATGATATCTGATCTGGCTCCACTTGCTGTTCGTATGGAGAGGAGATTAAATGCTTGCTCTAGACTTCTGGATTATGGTGGCCGCTTAATACTAATTCAATCTGTCCTGTCATCTCTCCCCACACATTATTTGGGCTCACTGAAGCTGCCCAAAACCATTATTCGCTCTTTTGATCGAATCAGACGTCACTGTTTATGGGCTAAGGATGGAGGAATTGGGAACCATCACTCATTAGCTGTATGGGAGATGGTTTGTAAGCCTAAGAAGCATGGGGGCCTTGGGATCATGAATCTGGAATTACAAAATAATGCTCTTCTTCTCAGATACCTGCACAAATTTTACAACCATTACGATACTCCCTGGGTTAAGCTTGTTTGGAATTTATATGAAAATTCCCCACCCCATGCTCAAGATATTAAGGTTTCATTCTGGTGGAGGGATATTTTCAAGCTCATTCCACTTTATCGCAGCATTGCACGTTTCCATATTGGGGATGGTGTTAACACTCTATTCTAGAAAGATTTCTGGTGGGGTGACACCACACTATGTGACCGTCGGCCTAGATTATTCTCCTTCGTCCTTAATGAGGATTCATCTGTCGCCCGTATGTGCGAGTGCGACTCACATAACCTACATGATTCCTTTGCTCTGCCATTATCTGTGCAAGCATTTGAGAAATACCAAATCATTGCTCAGAAACTTAATCAGCTCACGAGGGACTCATCCAGCCATGATCAAGTGCACTATTGTTGGGGCAATGGACTATATAGCTCGGCTCGGTTTTATAAATTCTTGTTTGCTAGTGTTCAGTGCCATCCCCTTATCAAGGCCATATGGAAATCTAAATGCCTCCCCAAACTGAAAGTGTTCTTGTGGCTTATATTCAATGATCGTCCGAACACTAGAGATCTGATGTGCTGTCAGCATTGGAAACTTGATGAGGTATATTCCTGTGTCCTTTGTGACAGAGATGCCTATGAATCTATTGATCATTTATTTTTTTGACTGCACATTTGCTAGGGATTGTTGGAGGACTCTTAGCATTCACTGGGATCTCACCATACCCATCTTGGAAAGGATCTCTACTGCTATGACACTTTTTGCTGGACCTTGTTTTATGGAGATCATGGCATGTGCTACATGGAACACGTGGAAGACTAGGAATGATCTCATTTTTCAGTCTAAGGAGGCAAATTTCATCACCTGGCATGTTAGGTTTTGCTCTGATGTTATGCTCCATAGATTCAGAGTTAAGGAGACCATGAAGTAATCTCTCATTGCTTGGGTTAGGACACTTGTTACAATCTTCAAAAAAAAAACCAAAACTTCCCTGACATCAGCATGATTTGAGCGCTGACGTAGGAAGTTCCTTCTCCATGAAGGCTCGTGGAAGAAAAGCCGGATTTTCCAAATTCGAGTTTCGCCTTATAACATCATTTGGGAAAAAGAAGAATCAAGACAGAATGCCAGTATTTCTCGGAAAGAATGCAAATTTGACGAAAGTCGGTAGATTGAAGTCTTAATCCTTCTTGGGGGCTACTGTCGGATATATATCAATTAGGGGTGTATCAGATGGAGCTCTAAAGTGCCGGATTACCAGGGTGGCCTAAATGGTAATGGATTACGGTCCGTTGGGCGGCCCAGTAAGCTGATGCACGGAAGCCGGATTCTAGAAGAACCCGGACCACGGCCCACGTGCACTGGTAGAAAAAAGGCCTTCCATACGCCCCCATCAGTCCCCAAAGTTTGCGCACCGTGACTAAAGGGGTTTTAGTCCCGGGTCGGGAGGAGAGCCGGTACTGAAGGTCATGCGTCGCGTGTTGGGTAGCGCGTGGAGGCGCGTGGAGGGCATTAATTCCGGTTGGCGTCGCCACCCGGGACTAATGATCCAGTCTGCTCGCCTCCCTGTCTTTAATCCCGGTTGGCCTGGCCACCCGGGACTAAAGATACAAACTGCTCGCCTCCCGCGCGGCGGTTTTATTTCGCGAGTCAGAGGCAGAAGGGCGCCATTGCTACAGTGCGCGTCCGAGTCTCTGTTCTTCTTCTCTCTTCTCTTCTCTTCCCTCTCTTCGATCTTCCTCCACCAAGCACCATGGCTGAAGTTTGGAAGAGATATGATGTGCCCACACCATGCGGCAATCGTCTCGACGTGTGCTACACCGACAATTGCGAGAGGCTCCCCGGTGCTCTTGCGCATTTGACCGATCTCTATTTCTCCTCTCCCGATGAACACCGGTTCTTCGGGCTTGATTTAGAGTATACAGCGGATCAACGGGATGTTGCCGTCATCCATATTGCGTTCAAGGAGGCCGTTTTGGTCTTCCAATGGTCAAGGTAACGCACACGTACAATCTCTTGCATCTTCGATTTGTTTGTTGCATTTGAAGAATACATGTGTTGCAACATATCTAACATGTATCAAATTTTTGTTGTTGCAGTAGTTCAAAGCATTTTCCGGCACTTGTTGATTTTCTTGTCAACAAGGGGTATGACTTTTGCAGTGTTGACATCACTCAAGACCGTCAGAAGTTGATGCGCTTGGGTATTGTGATACCTGAAGATCACTACATTGATCTTCAGGGTCTTATCCATTTTGATGATTTGAACGGGCACAAGACCGGGATGGCTCCCATGGCAACTGCCTTCATCCACGAGGGCTACGAAACCATGAAGTCTCATTTCCCCTCGAGGAATCACTGGTATTGGGAGAAGACCCAACTGGACTGGACCAACGTCAAGTATGCAGCCATAGATGCATACGTCTCCTACGAGTTGTTCCGCATCTACTCGACGGAGCCATATATGTATGCGTTCGATATATGCATGTAATGGATATCTTAGTATGTAATGGATATCTTAATATTGTGAGACTTATGTTTGTGTTATGTGTGATCGTAAGACTCTATGTTATGAATGTGATATGATTGTGTTCTATTCATGATTGTGATGTCTCTACTCGTATTTTACTTGTGATTTTATTATCACTTGTCTTTTGTTGTTCATAAAACTATTTTTGTTTCCTAGTTTTAAATGACTTGGAAAAATTTGCAAAGTGTTGCAAAGTGTAATGGATATTATTTCTATATTAATTCCTAGCTATACTATTTCTATATTATGTCAAACACACATTTCAAAACAAGCAAAAACAAAAACACATCAAGGAAACAAACAAAAACACATCAAGAAAACAAAACAGAAAAACTACAGTTTCTATATATATGTTCACCAAAAATTAATCTAAGCCAGGAAAACATATATCTAGTCAATACAAAACTCATCCAGTTGGATTTATTTCAAAATATATTTTTGAACTCATTCTAAAAATAATATAAGAGCCTACTGGTCTTTTTAAGATTTTAAAATGAATTAGTATTATTATTCTTAATTTTTTGATATATTATTTGTATTTTTAAGATTTTAAAATGAATTAGTATTATTTTTCTTAATTTTTTGATATATTATTTGTATTTTTAAGATTTTAAAATGAATTAGTATTATTTTTCTTAATTTTTTGACAATTATTTGTATTTTTAAGATTTTAAAATGAATTAGTATTATTTTTCTTAATTTTTTGACATATTATTTGTATTTTTAAGATTTTAAAATGAATTAGTATTATTTTTCTTAATTTTTTGATATATTATTTGTATTTTTAAGATTTTAAAATGAATTAGTATTATTTTTCTTAATTTTTGATATATTATTTGTATTTTAGAAATAATACAAATTAAAAAGTTAATGTTTATTTATTTATTCAAAATTATTAATTGCATCATTACTTTTGTTTATTAAAAGATTTATTTGAAATTCAAACAATAAAGAAATGTGGCATCGACCAACATGTTAATAAGATTGATATGATACTACTATCACATACATGCGTGCGAAACACTTGGATGCGGGACGGTATGGAACTCGGAAGTTAAGCGTGCTAGTGCTAGAGTAGTGGGAGGATGTGTGACCGAGCGGGAAGTTTGACCATGAGTAAGTAATTTGACTAGAGATAATTGTAGTTAGACACTAAGCAAATAATACAAATTCTGAAAAAAAAGGGAGTGAAAAAAAGGGAGAGAAAAATTGGTGTGAAAAATAATTAGAAACCCAAATGAATTAAAAAAATTACGAAATAAAGTCTAGTCCCGGTTCATGTTGCCAACCGGGACTAAAGGTCCTCCACCCCCGGCTCCGCCACCGGCCCACGTGGACGGGCCTTTAGTCCCGGTTCGTAATCGGCATGACTATAGGGGGGGGGTCTTTAGTCGTGCATAGCTAGTCCCGGTTGCTCGGTCGGGACTACTGGCCCTGGCGAACCGGGATATAGGCCTGTTTTCTACCAGTGATGGTATGGCTTGGAGTAGAAGGAGGATTCCTTGCTTTCCAAGGTAGCACATGCCGTAGTCTTCTAGGTTTCCTATTCTGTAAGACCTAATCCAGCTATTATATAAAGCCGGGGGGAGAGAAGAAAGATAGACAAGAAGCTAGAGGCTAACTCGCCGAGAGGTTGATCCTTGTCGAGTAGCTAACCAAAACTCACATTGTACTCTGTGTATCCAGGCTTTAGTCCTGATTTAGTGAGATTGTAGGAGTAGGAACGTCGCATATCTGCGTCGTACCGAACCTGGGTGAAACCTTTGGTGTCATTGTTCAACATACGATCACGTCCGCCACAATCTCTATCGGTAGTCTCATGGCACCCCCGTCTCTGAAATCTACTACGATGTCTCGACTGTTGGCGCCCACCGTGGGACCAGATCCAGATCTGACCACCTCACATCCACTCCGGCGACCTCTACTCCGGCGACCACCTCCTCTCCGGTTACCTCCTCTCCAGTGACCTCCTCTCCGGCGACCACCTCTACTCCGGCGACCACCTCCTCTCCGGTGGCCTCCTCCTCTCCGGCGTCCTCCTCCACTACCACGACCACCTTCTCTCCGACGGCCACCTCCACTCCGGCGACCACCTTCTCTCCGGCGGCTATCTTCACTCCGGCGGCCTCTCTGTTTTCGTTTTCAAAATTTTGGGCGGCCAGATCTGGATCTAGATCTAGATCTGGATCTGTCCCGCTTTTTTTTTAAATTTCGAAATCAATAGCCATGACGCACCATCCATTAGGTGCGCCAAGGGTAACTAAAGATAGCCGTGACGCACCAAACACGCGGTGCGCCACGGGTAAAAGAGATAGCCGTGACGCACCAAAAATAGGTGCGTCACGACTATTTTAATAGGCGCGGCGTGATAGCCGTGACGCACCATGGTGCGTCACGTGTATGATATTTGGTGCGTCACGCATTAGCGGTTTCCTAGTAGTGGTAGTCTCATGGCACCCCCGTCTATGAAATCTACTACGATGTCTCGACAAAGGTATTTTATAAGGATCTAATTAAGCAGATAACTGGTCATCTACTACCCTAACAACAATAGTAGTTCTCTTAAATAAAGAACCATATGGACTATGCATAGTAAAATAAAGCAGCAGACAGAATTAAAAACGACACTCACAGTAAAAGTTTCTCTTACCAATTAACTTTCCAATAACGCTTCACTCCCCGGCAACGGCACGAGAAAATAGTCTTCATAACCCACAAGTATAGGGCTGTAACGTAGTACTTTCGATAAATAAGAGTGTCGAACCCAATGACGAGCATAAGGTGTTGACAAGCAGGTTGAATAGAGAATTCACCGTAAATACTAGTGTTCGATGAATTTTCGACCAAAATTCATATATAAATTAGGAACAAGCATTGTTATTTTCTATGCCGT
Source organism: Alopecurus myosuroides (assembly GCA_028641055.1). Taxonomy (NCBI): domain Eukaryota; kingdom Viridiplantae; phylum Streptophyta; class Magnoliopsida; order Poales; family Poaceae; genus Alopecurus; species Alopecurus myosuroides. Next base: position 18,696,391 of record CM054057.1, read on the forward strand.
GTGGGTCCCACGTGATACACATATATGTTTGAAAGATATATATGTTATATTGGACTCATTTCATAGAGTTCACTGTCTACTTTAATGAGGCAAACAGATTACATTTCCGATAAATTGTTTGTGAAATACAAATATTTGAAAGTTGAAACATATATGTGCAAATGAGCTAGCTAAGATTTTGTGAGCACCACATCGATCAGATGCATGCTTGCACTGGTAGAAATTAGGCCTTTAGTCCCGGTTCGCAAAGGCCATTAATCCCGGCCGTGCAACCGGGACTAAATATGCGCGACTAAAGCCTCCCCCTTTAGTCGCGCTTCTTACGAACCGCAACTAAAGGCCCGACACGTGGGCAGCTGGCGTGCGCCGGAGGCGGGAGGACCTTTAGTCCCGGTTTTTGACACGAACCGGGACTACAGACTATTTCGTTATTTCTTTAATTCATTTGGGTTTCTAATTATTTTTCACTCCAATTTTTCATTCCCTTTTTTTCACTCCCTTTTTTTTCAGAATTTTTATTATTTGCTTAGTGTCTAACTACAATTATCTCTAGTCAAATTACTTACTCGTGGTAAAACTTCCCGCTCGGTCACCCATCCTCCCACTACTCTAGCACTAGCACTTAACTTCCGAGTTCCATCCCGTCCCGCATCCAAGTGTTTCGCACGCATGTATGTGATAGCAGTATCATATCAATCCTATTAACATGTTGGTCGATGCCACATTTCTTTATTGTCTGAATTTCAAATAAATCTTTTAATAAACAAAAGTAATGATGTAATTAATAATTTTGAATAAATAAATAAACATTAACTTTTTAATTTGTATTATTTCTAAAAAATATTCTGAAAAATAAAAGTAATTCATTTTAAAATCTTAAAAATACAAATAATATAGTCCATCACGCTCGGTGTGTCCTTTGTCTCGGAGTTCTAGATCTAGTCCATCACCATCGATGTGCCCTTCGTATCGAAGTTCGGGCTCTAGTCCATCACCGGTCAAGTTTAGATACTCTGATCCATCATCCTGTTCATTATTGTCGTTCACCATGTCGAACAATGCATCTTCGTAAACTCTGCTGTCGTTGACGTCCATAACTACAACAACATATATAACACATGTAAGCACAGATGCATGAGAACACAAAGATTCATTTAAATTCTTAAAAATTGACATGCATATAACAATTAATTGAGCTACATATCAGCGGGAGACGAGGAAGGTGGTCGGGGCCTATAAGATTTCATAGTGGAAGACGCTTCCCTGTTCCATTGATATTGGCATTGTCAATTGTCATGCCAACCTAAAGGTTAGCATCATATTCACTCTTAGCATCGGTATATACTAATAGCATTCTCGTTGTTCATGTTGCTAAACAGTCACTGTTTTTTCTTTGACTAAACAAAAATAGTGACAATTTAGCAACAAAAACGAGTATGCTAGTAGTATATATTCATGCAAAGAGTGAATATGTTGCTAACCTTCAGGTTGGGATTACAATTGAAAATGGCAATGACAATGGCACATGGAAGTGCCGACATCGCACCGAAAAGTGAATTATTCTATCCGGAACTCCATTCCAGAACGATTTTGAACAGGTTCGCAACACATTGTGTCTGTTACGAGCTAGTACACCTCGTGGTAATCAGAGGAAAGATGGGTTATATTGAATTCTTTGAAACTAATGACCGTCACATATATGTCACGTTCTTTAGGTACAAAGAAGTCCAGAAAACCCTATTTTTATCCTTCCGGGATCACCATCACGTGTAGTAACACATAAGTTCACAAAATGTTGCGAAGCTCTTCCAAATTGTTCTGCAGTGGAGTACCAGATATAAACATTCGCTTTTCGGTGTGTAGCCGACGGAGGTGGGAAAAACGAACCATTCTGTCAGGTACAACATTCCAGAATAATTTTGAAGAGCTTCACAACACGTTGTGTATGTTACGAGCTAGTACACCTCATGGTGATCAGGGAAAGGATAAAGATAACGGTTTCTGGACATCTTTGTAACTAAAGAATGCCACATATATGTCATGTTCTTTAGTTCCAAAGAAGACAGGAAAACCCCTGTTTTCATCCTTCCCGAGATCACTATCACGTGTAGTAACATGTAAGTTCACTACCATATTGCGAAGCTTATTCTGGAATGGAGTACTGATGTCTACACACGGTTCTATTCTTGTATACAGTGTTGGGCCTCCAAATACATAGGTTTGTAGAACAGAAACAAGTTTCCCTTAAGTGGATCACCCAAGGTTTATCGAACTCAAGGAGGTAGAAGTCAAAGATATCCCTCTCAAGCAACCCTGCAATTAAGATACAAGAAGTCTCTTGTGTCCCGAACAAACCTAATACAATTGTCAGTTCTATAGGTGCACTAGTTTGGCGAAGAGAGAGTAAAGTTCAAGTAATATGGATGATAATAGCAATCTGAAATAAAAATGGCAGCAAGCAAACATGTAGCAGAACATGCGGAAAGCGGTGTTTCAATGATTGGAAACAAGGCCTATGGATCCTCCTTTCACTAGTGGATACTCTCAACAATGTTCACATAATTGAATTTATAAATACGATCTCTTCACTATGCTACTCCAAACCACTCTTCGGTCGAATAACAACACCAATCCATGCGTAGGGCTTTAACAACACTCCTCAGAGTAAGCACTTTCCCAAATAAGTAACCCCATGCTATCGAGATCCAGATGGTTCCACGCAAACACCACAATTTCATAGGGTTATCCACCACAAAATGTAAATATAATGCTAAACCACACGATGCACACACTGTCACCTTTACACGGTGATCAAAGAGTTTACGGAGATCTCATAAAAAATAACGAACACTAATCATTGCGTAGGGATGCAAAAAACATTTCTTAAAGTAATCATTCTCATATCTAGTTAACCCCACGCTGTCACTATGAGAGCCCTAGATGGTACTAGACAAATACCACAATTCATAGAGGAGACACACACGATGTGCACATTGTCACCTTCACACCGCGGGACAAGGTGAGTCCAAAGTTCATAGTAATAAATAACTTGAGTAGAAAAAGATGAAGAGTAACATCTACGAATTCAACCATATTATAAAGATCACGATCACATATAGATCACACCATGGAAGAGAGGGATGAACCACATAGCTACCGATAGAGCCCTCAGCCTCGGGGGAGAACTACTCCCTCCTCGTCATAGGAGACAGCAACGGGGATGGAGATGGAGGTGGAGTCGATGGAGATGGTTCCGAGGGCACTTCCCCGTCCCGGCAAGGTGCCAGAACAGAGATCTGTTCCCCCCGAAACTTGTCGGTGGCGGCGGCAGAGCTACAGATGTATTTTGTGGAAAAGTTCGATGTTTCTGGGGTTTTCCCTCGGGGGAGTATAAATAGGCGAAAGGGCAAAGGAGGTGGATGGCCAGGGGGCGCACACCACCAGGTGGCGCGGCCAGGGGGGACCCGCGCCACACGATGGTGTGACCACCCTGTGGCCCCACTCCGGGGCTCTTCAGGACTTCTGGAAGCTTCCGGGACTTCTATGACTTCTTGCTTTCGAATTTTCCAATTCCGAGAATATTTCTAGAACAACTTTTGTGAAACTAAAAACAACAGAGTACAGGGAACTGGCTCTGTGGCATTTTCTTAATAGGTTAGTTCCAGAAAACGTGTAAAATGCTATAAAGAAAGGAGAAAACATGTCGCAATTGGCATAATATCATCATGGAGCATCAGAAATTATAGATACGTTGGAGACGTATCAAGTACCAGATAGAATTATTCCTTTTTATTGTTGCTTTCCTTCCTAGCGTAGCTTTTCCACAAAGTCTCCCCTCATGTCGCGATTCAGGAACACCAATCGACTTAAGGTCAGGAATAAAGTCAACACAAAACTCAATGAACTCCTATGTTCCATAACCCTTGGAGATGCTTCCTTCTAGCCTAGCGCGGTTATGAACATATTTCTTCAAGACTCTTATGAACCTCTCAAAGGGGAACATAGTGTGTAGACATACATGACGAGAATGGAAATCTCTTCGACTAGGTGAATTAGGAGGTGTGCCATAATATTGAAGAAGGATGGTGTGAACACCAACTCGAAACTGACAAGACACTGAACCACATCATTCTGTAGAATGTGTAGACTTTCTGGATCGATTACGAGAAATTGCATCGAGGAATGCACATATCTTCACAATGGGTTCTCGAACATTTTCCGGCAGAAGCTCCCTCAATGCACCCGGAAGAAATTGCGTCATGAGCACGTGCCAGCCATGAGACTTTAGGTTTTGGAATTTTTTCTGCCATATTTATTATTCCCTTTATATTTAACGAGAATCAAGACGGGACTGTCGTGGTTTTGTCACGGCAAGTGTCCTCATACGAGAACTAGATTGCGAGGCCATTGCTTGTAAGAGAAACTTTGAAAGGGTTAAGGCGGAACTGATAGACGCAAGTTTATCCAGGTTCGGCCCCTCTATTGAGGGAAAAACCTACTCCTGCCTTCTTACTACCGGGGAACAAGGTCTCGATTACAAAGGGAGATTTTGGCTCTCGATGTCTCGAGCTCTTGGCTATCAACTTAGGACTTGTGTTTCTACGTCCCAGGGTCTAACCTTATATAGTGTACGAGACCTCCGGGTTACAAGGAGAGTCCGGGTTACGCCCGTCCTTGGAGTCTTAATCCCTTCCGGCTCCTAGCTATCTCCTTCTGGGCCTCATCATGACCCGGCTCTTACCTACCGGCCTTGGGCTCTCTTCCGGGTTTCCGGGCCTCCACGTCTTCCTTCCTGGGCCTTGGGCTAGCCTCTTTATCTAGTCCGGGTTATGCCCACAATAACCCAGTTCTCCTTTGATGTAACCCGGATTCACCAGATATAACCCAGATTCACCAGATATAACCCGGATTAGGTAGCCTTCATTCTTCTAGACGATAACCGGCTTATATTAGAGGCTGGTAAGGCTCCCCCTTACCTGTTCCCCCAACATTAGCCCCCAGGTTAACATGAACGCCTAAGTTTGAGATTAATAAGTTCACGTTAAGCTTTTTCCATGTCAATTTAAATTAAAATATTGAGTCTAAAAAGAAATAACCTCCCAACGATATCCATCCGGATTACTCAAAAACCGTCATTTATTATCGGGATCATAACTTATCGATTTCCAGAAAGATAACCCCGCATCTTATCACCAAGATCCTAATAACCAGAAAGTTTTTGATCTATCCCGGATTCTCCTCGGCGTAGTTTCCTCAGAAAAGATCCTAGTTCCCAGATGCAATCTTGGAGTAATTTTCCTTCAAAAATGTTAATCTGGAAGGGCATTTGTGTAAAATTACCAACTAACCCTAGGTTTTCAGCCCCGCCTATAAATAGTGGAGGTACGGCCCCCCTGGGTTCATTCGCCCCCGTGCTCCCCACTTCAGCTTCCTCCTCCAGCTCTTTGCTCACGAGCTCTATTTTCTTTCCCGCACCGCCGTGGCCGGAGCATCGCCGACGTTCACCTCAGAAGAAAAATGGTGAAAGATAAAAGTTTGGTATCCAAACCCGGCGCCAAGGGGAAGAAGAAAACTAGAGGAGCATCCGGTTCTGGAGTTGCCAGCTTAGGGAGAGGCAAGCTCCAAGTGAAATGGTGTAAGTCGGACATGACCCAAGGTCGGCTCACGGAGATGGAGGAATCCGGGTTATTGACCAAGAACTTGTCTAGGCGCGCTCCTGGGAGTGAGATCCGGCCCGAACCTGGGTCGGGCGACGTAATAATTTTTGAAGCCCACATTCTCCGCGGGTTCCGTTCACCCGGGTCTCTCTTTTTCTACCGGCTTCTAAACTACTATGGCCTCCATCCTCAAGACCTCCCTCCAAATTCCATTCTTAATATTAGCAATTTCGTAGTCGAGGACTACCTCCAAACAGATCCAAACCTAGATCTCTTTCTTGAGTATTTTTATTTCAACAAGCATCCAGAGGTCGGTGGGGGCGAACTTACGCATTGCAGGGTGGTGTCATTTCAGAGGCGCAAATAAATTGCCTATCCAGGCATTCCTTTGGTTAGTCACCCTAAATTGTGGCAGAAATCCTATTTCTACATAAAAAGACTTCTCGCGAAGGTGAACAAGCTTTGCTGGGTTATCGTTTTCAGAACGCCTGAACTATACCAGCACCATGAACTCTTTCGCCAAGCCCACAGATAGAATCAAGATCTAGCCTTTGATCAAACGCGTAACCTCTCTTATAGTTCACGAGCTTACGAGTTTGGATCTAACCAAGACTTGGGTAGATTGGCGTATCCATCCCCTCCGCATCAGGAACCGGCTGTTCCACGAATACTACGGTTCTCTACACCCCATGCGATATTCGGAGTCCATAGTGTCTAGGTCAGAAATGATAAATTCTCTGAAGCTGTTAGTTGGAGGTCAAGCAAGATAAATTCTTCAATGTTGTCCTAGCACCATATAACCTCGCTAACCCAGCACCTTCTGTAAGTTCCTTTTGTTCGTGTAACCTTTTTTTTGTCATAACCATGCATAGTCTAAACCTGATCTTTTCTGGCTTACAGCTATCAGATCCATTCTGGGTTACCACAGAGGACCCTGCCACTCCTGAATTTGAGGAATTTGATTCCCTCGGTCACTTGCACAATCAGTTAGCCGACGCTGGTTACTCGCAGGTTGAGCATGTAGAGCAAGAAGACGTCGGGTTAGCCGAGGATCAAGAAGTTGAAGAAACACCGGGTCATGGAACTGAAGATGCCCCGGGTCATGGCTCGCCGGCTCACAGTCCCCCGGGTCTTGATCCTTCCACTCCCATCATCGGATCCAACGTGGCTACTGAGAAGGATTCCCCCGTAGGCCACAAGAGGACCCGACAAGCAGTTGCAAAGGTGCCCATCTCTCGATTGTCCAAAAACTCCTTGAAACCATCTTCTGGTATAAAGCAAACACAGGATAATGAGGAGGGAAGCAAGAGGAGAAGGACCCGAAGCTCAGGATCCAGTGAATTAGAGCCAGGTTTTCCTGAGAAAACTCCTCTTCGCCGGGTCTCCCAAGCTCAAGTTTTGCCCATTGCATCTCACCCTTTAGCTGGAAAATTAAGGACCGGACAGAGTCAAACTTTTCATCCAGATTCTCCTATCTCAGATTCATCCCATTTTAGCAGGGCCAATGAGTTCTCCATTAACTCTGGGTAAGTTAACTTTCCATTTCATCTTTTATTTGTGCTAACTCTTTGCTTGTATAACCTAACCCGGTTTTTTCGTCACCGCAGAGCTCAGGCTGTGCTGAAGGTGAACCCTATCTCATCTGCTTCCCCAACCATGGACCCGGAGAGGAGAGACCTAGAGGAAGAAAGAGGTGAACCGGCTGCTCCATCGCCGGATCACATGGATGTGACTATTGTAGAACAAGAAGAGGTGGACCCGATTGTTAGAATCCCGGGTAATGATCCTCCGGTTGAAAAAGAGGCTGCTCAAGATCCAGATGTGGTAATCACTGGGTCTCAAGTTACCAAAGTTATTGGGACCTCAACCATGCTCTCCAAGGTTACTGAAGACCTAAAGGTGAAGCCAGAAGAGAAGAGGACTCCTCCTAACCTGAACATTGAAGGTCAAGGTTTTGCTGCGCTAACACAAGAGCTTACTGAGATCCGACGTCGCAGTGATGATATCATAGAGTTTTTGAATACAAAGATATGAGGTAACCTTGATATACATAACCTGTAGCCAACAATCTTCTAGTTTATATTATGTAATATATACTTGAATATTTTGCCACATAACTTATCTGAAAATTGAAAGCATGTAGCCCCCAAGTGCCGGTTTATAATTTTAGTGTAAACCGAGACTTGTTTTTCATTTTTGCTTAATGCTTAGAATTTGCACAGAAACTGTGTAGCCCCCAAGGGACGGATTGCTAGCTTGTAGCTTTCCGGGTCTTAGACCTTACTTTATCATAGTTGAAACTGAAACTGTGTAGCCCCAAGGGCCGGGTTACAAGCCTGGTGTTGCCCGGGACTTATCATAATCCTGAAAAATGTTGAATTTGTAACGACCTTGTCATTGTCCGGGTTATAATATGTGAAGATAACTCTCTGTATCATATAATTGTAATTTCGATGATAACTTGCACTAATATAACCAATAATTGTGCAGAGTCTTGAATCCTCCTCTCAAAAGGAGGTTTCCAATCTGAAGAACTTGCTTGCCCAAGAGGCAAAGAAAACTGAAGAAGTCAGGACCCAGCAGAGGGAACTTGAAGATCAAAATACTGAGGCCGCTAAGACCTGGTCTGTGCTGCAACAAGACTTTGAAACCCGGGAAAAGGCCCTTATTGCAAGGGCTGAAAAGCTGAAAAAGAGCTAGAGGAGACCCTTACCAGTTTCACTACTGTCAAGAATCTGCTGAGAGACATCACTCGCAGTGTTTTTGGTAAATTAACCCCGCTTGAGTCTCCTAGCTTCATAGTCTTGTTTTGCTAAGTTAGGCATAACTAGGTTCTTATCAATGGTACTACTCCAACTTCCAGGCAGGAAACACGGAAATAATCTCCAACTCCCTGACATGAAATTGAAAGCTCTATTTACCCTGATGCGGCAGTTATATGTTGGTGGTGGAGAATGTATCAAAGCTGTCAGGTGCTGGGATAACCTCCCCGAGCGGCTCAATGACATGCTTGTGGAACTATCTCATGTTCCGCAGTGGACAGAAGAGCACAAGTTATCATCCTACCGCCGTGGGGCTATCAAGGTGATGTCTCTAGCAAAAGCTTATCACCTGGAAATGGATCCGGGTCTTCTCGCCAAAGGTTTTCCAAAATACAAAGCTGATATGTCTAAGTATGAGAAGAAAGAATTCGCCAAGATAGAAAGGGAGTGCCGGTTCCAGGCTTGTACTATTAATGAGAAAATCAAGCTGAAGGAGATGTGTCCCGGTTATACTTCATCAGGTGAGCGCAAGACGACCTTTTGTCCCCAGACATTCGCTGCTGTCCGCCAAGTCCCGCAGAAAAGCCGGCTTTCAGTAGCATCTTTCTCTGGAATGCCTCATACTGTCACCCCATCTGTTTCTGCTCCACCTCGTCCTTTGTATGAACCAGAAAAAACTACTGATGCTCTAGCTCAGTTGGAGTAGAAGTACGTTCCTGCTGATGAGATCAAAGAGGCAGAGGTCATTCAGGCGGCAGTTGAAGCGGAGACTGAAGACCCAGCCCAGCAGAAAGGAAAATATGTTGCAGATTAATCTTTGAATTTTTAGAAACAATAAATTTGGCCCTGATGGGTCTGTAGTAGGCTAGATAAACTGCTTTATTTCTAGTCCTTTTTTTTGGAAGTGCGCATGTGCGCTTAAGATACAATTTGTTTTGTGATAACCTAACTTCTTGCGAGGTTAAGAGAAAATCTTGTTTCCGGGTTACAAGATTTTTTGCAGTACCCTTAATTTGTTATTCGAGATTTTCCTTGATTTGGTTTTTCTTTGCTATCTAGCTCAATCGGTTTTTCGCATGACATAATCTAGTGTTTTAACTCATGTGAGTTCAGGGTCATAGTAACTCGGTTTTGCCGGGTTATAGCATGATTAACTCATCCAGGTTTAAGCATCTAGGTCATAATATTTGGTGTGTAACCACTGACTGGCAGACAAGTATAACCAATATATTTTGGCGTTTGCCAGATTCTTCAGATATAGACTATGCTCTAGCATCAGCCCCCAAGTAATCATGAAAAAAGATGCTTTACTGTAATGATAAATTTATTATACAAATGCAAGTAACTGAGATTTTTTCTAAGTCTTCCTTTTATTGCCAATCATAACATAGTGATTACAATGATCCTATGTATAATATGGCCTCAACTGGGATATGTTCCATGGTCTTCCAGCTTCATCCTCAGATGTTCGTGATTTATCAGCATCACGCATATCAATGAGGTAATATGACACATTGTGTAGTTTCTTACTTACTACAAATGGCCCCTCCCATGGAGGACTTAGCTTGTGCATCCCATCCTTCTTTTGGATCAAGCGTAACACTAAGTCCCCTTCTTGAAAACTTCTAGTTTTAACTCTGCGGCTGTGATAGCAACCTAGGTCCTGCTGATATATGGCTGACTTGGATGCTGCAAGATCATGTGCTTCTTCTAAAGCATCAAGAGAGACTTGATGAGCTAACTCGTTCCGAGTCTCCACATAAGCAGCCACTCGTGGCGAATCATGACAAATATCACTTGGAAAACTGCTTCAGCTCCATAGACCAGAAAAAACGGTGTATAACCTGTTGATCTGTTTGGAATAGTTCGTATGCTCCATAAGACAGCTGGTAACTCGTCGACCCAGCATCCCGCAGTCGTTTTTAATGGTACCTGGAGTCTAGGATTGATACCTTTGAGTAATTCCTAGTTAGCTCGTTCTGCCTGTCCATTGGACTGTGGATGTGCTACCTAAGCAAGGTCCAGTCGTATATGGTTTTGTTCACAAAACTTCTGCATTTCCCCCTCTGACAGATTTGTTCCGTTGTCTGTTATAATGCTGTGTGGGTAACTGTTGGGGGAATAGGTAAGGGGGAGCCTTACCGGCCCCAGACATGAACCGGAAATTGCCTCATCCGGTTCATGATGATTGACTCGGGTTTCTCTACGCATAGCCGGGTTAAGGCAGGAAGAACCGGAGTCCAGTGACTGCGACCCGGTTCACTAGGAACCGGCCCAAAGCCCAGGACGGACGACAGGGAAGCTCGGGAGCTCAAGGTGCAGTTCAAGGCCGGCTCGGGCGGAGCCGGATCATAAGGAAATCCAGGCCCAGATGATCGAGGACCGGAGGGAGATATGACTCCGAGGACGGCGAGACTCGGACTCCTTTGTAACCCGGAGGTCTCGTCCACTATATAAGGCGAGACCCTGGGGCGTAGAAAGACAAGTTCTAGATTGATAGCAAAGTAACTCGAGACATCGATACCCGGAATCGCTCTTTGTAATCGAGACTTGCTCCTCTAAATAGTAAAAAGACAGGAGTAGGTTTTACGCTCAATAGAGGGGCCGGACCTGGGTAAACTCGCGTCTCTCGTTTCCGCCTTAACCCTTTCGAAGTTTCGCTTAGTAGCAACGGCCTCACAATCTATTTCTCGCATGAGGACACGTGCCGGGACAAAACCACGACAGTTGGCGCCTACCGTGGGACCTGCTCGCGAAAGCGTCATCTTTTTGGAAGGAGCGCTACCTGGGATCGAGAAGCTCGCGATAGGCCGGCTCAGGAGGAGCCGGCGTGGGAACTACTACAACCATGAAACGTGGGGCCCTGAGTTTGCCTCCGTGGAGTCAGGATTTCACATCCCTTTCGGAGGGATCCATGTCTTCATTGGATATGTCGGGACAGCAGTTTCGGAACCGGACCAACTATCAGATTCGGTATCTGAGAAGACCGTGGCAGCAGATTCTATGGGGAGTCTACAGTTGGGAATCACGATGATCATGACGAAACGGGTTCGATCCATCAGCTTTTTGAAGAACGGTTGGGAGGAAAGCCGGATCTGTCTACATGGCTGGTCCCACCCGACCAACCGAGCCGAGATACGACTCGGAAGGGAACCGGGTCACATGAGAGGCTTCAACTTCAAATCCAGTTCTTGGAACACCTGGTGTTACGGGCACAACACCGACCGGACCAACGGCGACACCGCCAATAGGACACGGGGTAACTTGGCCAGGCCAAGTGAAGCGGTGGTTGACCTAACCGGGCCTGTATCATATAATCCCAGGCCTGAGTTGATGAGGCGATGGATTCATTAAATGAGATTCTAGCAACGCCGATCACTCCGGGAAACCTGGCACAACGTAACTCAGAGATAGCAAGACTCCGACAGGAAATAACTCACGCCTGCCAAGAGATCGAGACAGAGGCAACCTGCATAAACAAAGCTCGTTTGGAGGTTCTTGAGGAGGCTACGCGTTTAGAGAGGGAAGGAATTCGCCTCAACTTCAGGCAAAGGGAGTTAGACCCAGTACAGAATAGGCATCACAGTGCTCGTCTTAACAATGAGTTCGGGGCAGGTCTTGAACCCACAAACCTTCAAAACTTGTTTACACCTCCTGCTGCAAACCCGGTAGCTGGTAACCCGGCCGGCCTAGGTCGTCACACGAATCCGCCGGTTACCCCTGCCCCGGCTAATGAAACGCGTCTCCAGCCGCCCATTCAGCTACGCGGCAGCGCAATTCCAATACCAACTCCATCACAACACCTACAGGAAAGGTTTCATACACCGGCTGGTCACTTCAACAATCCAATGGATAAACATCTGGGCCGCAACCACTAGCCTGGCGCAAATCCCAGTCGACCCCAATAACCCTATGGCCGTTGAGGCTCAGAGGGCTATTGAGATGTTACAAACAACAGTGGTTCAACAGTTGAATTACAGTAACCAGGACAGGATACACTCAACTCCCTATCATAGTAGGACAACCTTACCGAGGAGTCATCATGGAAATTCCCCAGCCCTAGCAGGATCCAGCAACGCTAACCGAGGGCAGCCTAACCCACCTAGGAAAGCGGTATCCTACGCACCTGAGGCCCTGAATACAGGACATAGATTTGTAGAACTGGAGAACAAGAATCTGGGTCATGTTCAGGCCCCGTTTCAAAACGCGGTTTCAAACCCAGCTCAGGCCGGGTCTCGGAGAATCCGAATTCAATGCCTCGGTCCTGCGATCAGGAACGAGAGAATACCAGCTGATTTCAAAGGGCCCCGCAGAGTTGTGAATTATACACCTGACATGGAGCCTGCAGATTGGATAGAGGGATATGAGATGGCCATGGAAATTTTGGAAGTAAGCGATACGGTGTGCGCGCGGTATTTAAGTGTGATGCTGGAGGGACCTGCGAAGTCTTGGTTGAAAAACTTACCCGCCAACTCAATTAATAGCTGGCAGGAGTTGAAAGACCAATTCATCAAAAACTTTCAGGGAACTTGCAAGCGGCCGACGACTATTACAGACCTAGAAAATTGTGTCTAGAAGGAAGGAGAGTCTGCTCAGCACTGGTCTCGACGTGTTGCAGAAATCATACATTCATAAGTTGTACTTACCGCCCAGCAAGATGTCATAGCATTGGAGCGAAACTGTAGATTTTATCCATTGAAGCACAAGCTGGGACGTATCTAACAATACGTTAGTGATATGAGCGATTTGATGGATGCGATGACCAAGTATGCAGAGTATGACAAAACAAAGGATGCGGACTCCGACGATGAGAAGTCCGATAAGGCGAAGAAAGCTGGAAACAAGGGTGGACAGAACCCGAATCAGAGTACCAGCAACACCCAGAACCTGAATAATAAAAAGCGCAAAAATGGGGAAGGGACTTCAGATTTGGTGGCTAACACGATACAGGTTACAGAAACTAACGTCAGGGCAACAACTTCAGAGGAAATAAAAATTTCAGGCCAAACAGCTTTGCACAGGCTGAGCAAGCCCTGAAAGGTCCCTGCCCCCGACATAGTAAAAATGGAAAGGTAGTAAATCATTCTTGGGAAAATTGATTCATCATGCAGGGCTTCAGACCTAGCGAAAATAATAATTACGGACCAGGAAACGGTGGAGGAGGTAACCAAGGCAATATGGGAGGTGGACACGCGGGACCTGGCAGCTCGGGACCCGGCAATCATAATCCGGGTCATCACAATCAGAGGTTCACCAGGGAACTAACCCGGACAATAGTCACCAAGGAGGTGTTGGGAATATGCCCTAGTGGCAATCATGTATGATATAATTCCCACTGTATTCATAAAGTTATTAAGTTGTCCTTGTTTTGAACATCTGATATATGTCATTGAATATGTGATTCGATTGTGGAACTATATATTCATGTTGTTCATACTAGATTGTCCTTGGTCATTTAGGTTGTGCTGGACACACACCCTAGACTAATGTGAGTGTTGACTGATGACACGGTTCCACTTGTCATGGGCATGGTCATGCCATTCCAACGTTCACGGACTTGGCTAAAGAGTTTAGCAAGTCGGACTGACCCACATTGAGATGCAACGATCAAGTCTTCATTTGCATGTCTCAATCAATGTAATCCTTAGACCTGAGGTTGTCGCACAATCCGAGTTGTGGATCACCGACTTAGGTTCTGTCAAACGTTGTTCTGTGACAAGGCAACTATAAAGGCAGAGTTCGGGTCGAATGAGAAGCAAGCTGCGTGATGTGGATAATCAAGATGGGATTTTGCCCCTCCGAATGGAGAGATATTCTCTGGGCCCTCTCGAGTGATATGATTCAGGAAGCATGGCCATGCGCGACTCAGTTAAGTGTTAACTGTGTCGTTGACTAAGAGTTAGTCAGATGAATCACATATCACGGATCGAGAAGAGAGTTGAACTATTAAAGGGATGACGATAAATCGCCTATAGTTCGACAAGGTATATCGTGAGGCAAAAAGGACTAAGATGAATATCACATTGAAAGGTATGTCGTCATGAATCAATGGGACTTGGGAGTCGGCACGTTCTGCTAGGAGCCGCTACCGATTGATCGATTGAGAGTAGGACTCCAATCGTGTCCAAGTCGCCATGAGCCTGCAGGGTCGCACACTTAAGAGCGGGAGCAAATATTGGTTGGGTTGGACCCAAACCGGAAATGGACTGATTGTGTGAGTCGGACTCACAGAGGCAATGGGCCACAAATGTTGTGAAGCCCATTACCATACGCTATATAAAGAGGGGCGCAGGTTGCCCATCGGGTACGTTAGTGCACTCTCCCATGCGTTGGGAACCCTAGCCCACTCAGTCCAGCCGTCGCACCAGACCTAGCAGTCTGCCGTCGGAGCTCCTCCTCGTACGTGTGGATACCGGCAGAGGTGCTGTACGTTCAGCACTTCGATGTTCGAGGGATTGGATCGGCCGGACTGGATCGTGGGACTACACTGCCCCGATGCGCTGCACCGATAATCCGCACCTGCGCGTCTAGTGGTAATACTCGTGGCCTTCTACCTCGGCTAGATCTTGGGAGCATTGCGTAGGAAAAGTTTTCGTTTATCTCTACGCGCCCCAACAGTGGTATCAGAGCGGTAGCTTCTGGTATTAGGCCCGAGATCCGTACATATGTGATATGTAGTTAGTGTTAGATGTGATCTAATTGCTGTTTTGGTGGTCGGTCTATGAGATAGATCGGTTTTGTACAAGGTTGATTGGATCAATCGTACTCGGGGTTAATGGATGATCAGGTTTCCGTGATCATACTGCTAAGGCCGTGGAACAACTTACCCCTACCGGTCGGTTTCCGCCATCGGGGTATACCGTGACACATAAATCCAGTTGCGGTGATCGAAGATCAAAGAGTTTGGTCGAATCGGAATACGGATCAGATTCGGGTAAAATCGTTTTATCCGATGAAGAAATCCATGTTCGGAATCCCCGCCCGCTATCCGGCTAGCGGGACCGCCGGCTTCGCCCTGTCGTAGCGCCTTAGATGTCGTTACGAGTTTCACAACGCCGGTAGATATCGTCTCTATGGATAACTTGTTTTTGCAGGAAGTTGAGAATGATATGGCTTATGTGCATGTGATGTGTGTAATCCATACATGATCTGCGTATCATGTTTTTTGTCAGCCGGCTGGAGCCTAGGTGCTGTCATTTTATTGTATACCGGCCTGCCTGTCGGATTCTCTATGTAAATTTTGATTTACTAGCCAGTGTAGCTTGTTGGAGAAATCGGTGGCATGCAAGTCGATGTACAAGTCGGCTACATGGAGTAAGATGGCACGTGACAAGAGTTGGCACGAGTCGACTTACAAGCTTCGTGGAGATGGAGATCACCATGAAGAGAGCCATACCATTTCACATTATAATTGCTTTATTTGTGTTATTGTTATGTCTCTATTTACCTCTATTAAGATAGTTGGTAGATTCTTTAATCCCTCAAAGAAGGTCTAGTCGGTCGCCCCGCCAGTGCTGCACCATCAGAAGTCGTACATTCTTGGTAGTGGGCTCATAAAATTGAGGTGCTACCAATTCTTTCCGGTTAGGTGGGTTTGAGTCGGACTCTTACAAGCAGAAGCACTTGGTAATCTAGACGAGTCCATCACAACGGTTGTGGTGCTCGGGGCGAGGTAGGTTGGGAGCCGGGGCATGTGATGTCACCCAACTAACAGGAGTCGTATAGAGATACGATTGGCAAGGTGTTGCCTACCTGGATCACTTGACGGCTAGCGGTGATGCTAAAGATCACTAGTCGGGTTGCTTATTTAGGATCTTGAATCACTTAGCAACCATCGGAGGGATGTTGGTTCTAGTGGGAGCATAAGTATTAAAGCGTTTAATATGTCTGCTCTTTTATGAATACATGTCTTAAGTGTTTTTGCGTATTTTCTGTTGTAGATCAATGGCACCTAGCAACCTTCCTCAGTTGTCCGCGTTTGCGTTGAGGTCAATCCTAGAGAAAGATAAGCTAAATGGAACTAATTTCACCAACTGGTATCGTAATCTGAGGATAGTCCTCAAACATGACAAGAAAGAACATGTTCTAGAAACTCCACTTCCAGAAGAGCCTGATGATGATGCGACTGTCGCTGTCACAAATGCCTACCGTAAGACTAGAGATGAGTCTACGGAAATTAGCTGTCTTATGCTTGCACACATGGAACCGGACTTGCAGCAGCAGTTCGAAAATGTTGAGGCCTACGATATGATCGAAAGCCTCAAAAGTATGTTCCAGGCTCAAGCAAAGACTGAGAGGTATCAAGTCTCTCAAGCTTTGCTTGGCTGTAAGCTGAAAGACGGTGATCCACTGAGTCCGCATGTAATCAAGATGATTGGTTACGTACAGTCTTTGGATCGGTTGGGCTTCTCAATTAACGAAGAGATCGCTACTGATATAATTCTGAACTCTCTTCCTAGTGCGTATGGTCCGTTCATCTCGAACTACCATATGCATGGTATGGATAAGAGTATCACTGAATTACATGGGATGCTCAAAACGGCAGAGGCTGATATCAAGAAAGGCGCCAGTCAAGTGTTGATGGTGCAGAATAAGGCTAAGTTCAAGAAGAGTTCTTGGACTAAGAAGAAGAAGGATAAGTCAGGAGGTAGCGCCCATGGCCCTGTCCAGAGTGCTCACTCAAAGACTAAGCCCTCTCCTACAGCCGGAGCCAATTGCTTCTATTGCAAGCAGGATGGCCACTGCAAGAGGAACTGCACCAAGTATTTGGCTGACAAGGCCAAGAGTGGAGGTATGACTTCCGACTCAGGTACACTTGTGTGCAATGTTATAGACATTTATCTTGCTGATGCACCTAATAGTTCTTGGGTATATGATACCGGATCAGTCATTCACATTTGCAACTCGTTGCAGGGGCTGGTAAGAACTAGGAGCGTGGCAAGAGGAGAGGTTGATATTCGGGTCGGCAACAAGGCGAGAGTCGCTGCATTGGAAGTCGGCATGATGCAACTTCATTTACCTTCAGGATTTATTTTGGAACTGAATAATTGTTATTATGTTCCAGCGCTTAGTCGAAACATTATTTCCGCCTCATGTTTGATGAGACAAGGTTAAGAGTCGAATATTAAGAATAATGGTTGTTCTTTCTATTTGAAAGATATGTTTCATGGCTTTGCACCCGTTCAGAACGGGTTATTTATTTTTAATCTTGATAGTGAATCGGTCTATAACATAAATGTTAAAAGGTTGAAACCAAATGATCTGAATATGACTTACTTTTGGCACTGTCGGCTTGGTCATATAAGTTGGAAGCGCATGAAGAAGCTCCATGATGATGGACTTCTAACTTCGTTTGACTTAGAGTCATTCGAGACATGCGAATCATGCCTACTAGGCAAGATGACCAAGACACCTTTTGCAAGGAGTTGTGAAAGGGCGTCCGACTTGTTGGAACTAATACATAGTGATGTATGTGGACCAATGAGCACGACAGCCAGAGGTGGTTATGAGTACTTCATTACCTTCACTGATGATTTAAGTAGGTATGGATATATCTATTTAACGAAACACAAGTCGGAAGCCTTTGAAAAGTTCAAGGAATTCCAGAATGAAGTACAAAATCAGCTCGGCAAGAAAATAAAGTTTCTACGGTCGGACCGTGGAGGCGAGTACATGAGCCATGAGTTTGATGACCATCTAAAGAGTTGCGGAATAGTTCCTCAACTCACTCCGCCGGGTACACCGCAGAGAAACGGTGTATAGGAATGGAGAAATCGGACCTTGTTGGACATGGTACGATCAATCATGAGTCGGACAGATCTACCTTTATCATTTTGGGGTTATTGTCTAAAAACTGCAGCTTTCACACTAAACAGAGTACCATCAAAGTCAGTAGAGAAGACACCACATGAGATGTGGACTGGTAAAAAGCCAAGTTTGTGTTTTCTTAAGATTTGGGGTTGTGAAGCATTTGTCAAGCGACTTCAGTCGGACAAGCTCACGCCTAAGTCGGATAAGTGTATTTTCGTGGGGTATCCGAGGGAAACCTTGGGGTACTACTTCTACAACCGGGAAGAGGGCAAAGTGTTTGTCGCTCGGAATGGTGTCTTCCTTGAGAAAGAGTTTCTCAGTCGGGAAGTCAGTGGGAGCACAGTGCAACTCGAATAAATTCGAGAGGAACCGGCTAGGGGCGAGTCGGCGAACGCCTTGGAGGCTGAGCCGGTCGTGGTACCTACACCGGTAATAGCACCTGAACCACGGAGATCTGCCAGATTACAGAGTGCTCGAGATGTTTTACTGTTAGACAGTAATGAGCCGGCAACTTATTCAGAAGCGATGGTGGGATCTGATTCCGAGTCATGGCTTGGAGCCATGAGATCCGAGTTAAAGTCCATGGATGAAAACCAAGTTTGGAATTTGGTTGATCTGCCTGACGGTGCAAGACCCGTCGAGTGCAAATGGGTCTTTAAGAAGAAAATTGATATGGATGGAAATATTTCCGTCTATAAAGCACGACTTGTCGCGAAGGGGTTCCGACAGGTTCAAGGAGTTGACTACGACGAGATATTCTCGCCTGTAGCGGATGCTTAAATCAATTCGGATAATGTTAGCCATAGCAGCCTATTTCTACTATGAGATATGGCAGATGGATGTCAAGACGGCTTTCCTTAATGGAAATTTAACTGAGGACGTGTATATGATACAGCCCGAAGGTTTTGTCGATCCAGCTAATGCTGACAAGGTATGCAAACTTCAGAAATTCATTTATGGGTTGAAGCAAGCATCTCGGAGTTGGAACATTCGCTTTGATGAGGTAGTCAAATCGTTTGGCTTCATTAAGAGCGATCATGATTCTTGTTTATATAAGAAGTTTAGTGGGATCTAAGTAAACTTTCTAATCTTATATGTGGATGACATATTGCTGATTGGATATGATGTCATGATGTTGCAAGAAACCAAAGAGTAATTGGAAAGGAGTTTCTCAGTGAAGGATTTGGGTGAGGCAACTTACATATTAGGAATCAGGATCTATAGAGATAGATCCAGGCGGCTCATTGGATTGAGTCAGAGTACTTATCTGGACAAGGTTTTGAAGAAATTCAAAATGGAAGAGTCCAAGAAGGGATTCTTACCGATGTCCCATGGCATAAAACTTAGCAAGACTCAGTGTCCTTCGACAACTGATGAGCGAAGTCGGATGAGTGTGATCCCGTATGCTTCGGCAATCGGATCCATCATGTATGCCATGATTTGTACTAGGCCAGATGTTTCCTATGCTCTAAGTGTTACGAGCAGATACCGGGCTGACCCTGGCGAAGCCCACTGGGCAGCGGTTAAAAACATCCTTAAGTATTTGAGAAATACTAAGGAAATGTTCCTAGTTTATGGAGGTGATGAGGAATTCAGTGTAAAGGGTTACACGGATGCGAGTTATCTCACCGACTCGGATGATTCTCGTTCGCAATCGGGATACGTGTTCGTAATGAACGGAGGAGCTGTGAGCTGGAAGAGCTCCAAGCAAGATATGGTGTCTGCATCTACAACAGAGGCTGAGTATATTGCTGCCTCAGAGGCGGCAAAGGAAGCTGTTTGGATCAGGAACCTCCTGATAGATCTTGGTGTGGTTCAGGGCGCGTCCAATCCATTGGACGTATATTGTGACAACAATGGTGCTATCGCACAAGCCAAGGAATCTAGACAACACCAGAAGAACAAACATATACTCATGCGGTACCACCTCATTCGCCAGTTTGTCGAACAAGGTGATATCAAGTTATGCAAAGTACACACGAATGCAAACATTGCAGATCCGTTGACAAAGGTGCTACCACAGCCTAAGCATGAGGCGCACACGAGAGGTATGGGCATTAGATGCCTAGGCATATGATGCCAGGATGATTGACTCTAGTGCAAGTGGGAGACTGATGGGAATATGCCCTAGTGGCAATCATGTATGATATAATTCCCACTTTATTCATAAAGTTATTAAGTTGTCCTTGTTTTGAACATCTGATATATGTCATTGAATATGTGATTCGATTGTGGAACTATATATTCATGTTGTTCATACTAGATTGTCCTTGGTCATTTAGGTTGTGCTGGACACACACCCTAGACTAATGTGAGTGTTGACTGATGACACGGTTCCACTTGTCATGGGCATGGTGATGCCATTCCAACGTTCACGGACTTGGCTAAAGAATTTAGCAAGTCGGACTGACCCACATTGAGATGCAACGATCAAGTCGTCATTTGCATGTCTCAATCAATGTAATCCTTAGACCTGAGGTTGTCGCACAATCCGAGTTGTGAATCACCGACTTAGGTTCTGTCAAATGTTGTTCTGTGACAAGGCAACTATAAAGGAAGAGTTCGGGTCGAATGAGAAGCAAGCTGCGTAATGTGGATAATCAAGATGGGGATTTGCCCCTCCGAATGGAGAGATATTCTCTGGGCCCTCTCGAGTGATATGATTCAGGAAGCATGGCCATGCGCGACTCAGTTAAGTGTTAACTGTGTCGATTGACTAAGAGTTAGTCAGATGAATCACATATCACAGATCGAGAAGAGAGTTGAACTATTTAAGGGATGACGATAAAATCGCCTATAGTTTGACAAGGTATATCGTGAGGCAAAAAGGACTAAGATGAATATCACATTGAAAGGTATGTCGTCATGACTCAATGGGACTTGGGAGTCGGCACGTTCTGCTAGGAGCCGCTACCGATTGATCGATTGAGAGTAGGACTCCAATCGTGTCCAAGTCGCCATGAGCCTGCAGGGTCGCACACTTAAGAGTGGGAGCAAATATTGGTTGGGTTGGACCCAAACCGGAAATGGACTGATTGTGTGAGTCGGACTCACAGAGGGAATGGGCCACAAATGTTGTGAAGCCCATTACCATACGCTATATAAAGAGGGGCGCAGGTTGCCCAACGGGTACGTTAGTGCACTCTCCCATGCGTTGGGAACCCTAGCCCACTCATTCCAGCTGTCGCACCAGACCTAGCAGTCTGCCGTCGGAGCTCCTCCTCGTACGTGTGGATACGGGCAGAGGTGTTGTACGTTCATCACTTCGACGTTTGAGGGATTGGATCGGCCGGACTGGATCGTGGGACTGCACTGCCCCGACGCGCTGCACCGATAATCCGCACCTGCGCGTCTAGTGGTAATACTCGTGGCCTTCTACCTCGGCTAGATCTTGGGAGCATTGCGTAGGAAAAGTTTTCGTTTATCTCTACGCGCCCCAACAGGAGGAAATTCTGGTTTCCAAACAAATCGGAAGCAGTTAAGTCCCGGTCAATATCACGTATTCACCACTAGTTCATTGTAACACCTGGGGTGTTCCCCTTTGGTAGAAGTTGGTTGTTTTCTTTTTGCATTGCATCACATGCATCACATAAGCATTGCATCCTGTTTTCCAAACCAACATCCAAATAATTGTTCATACTTGTTATGTTACATTTTCCAAATAAAAGATTCAACTAAAACATCCAATTGTTTCCATTAAACCATAAGGTGCAAACCATTTAAAATTATGGCTTTTAATAATTCACTTAATCCCTTTGGAATTATGAAAATTACCAAGTAATTCATTCACTTGCTTCCAAGAAACTTGAATTTAAAACTTATTTTGCTCAAGTTCAACTAATTTTCAATTAATACTAATCTCATCCAAATTTCAAACAATTTGCAAACATCATTTATTTTTGAACTTTTGTAACACAAAA
Source organism: Alopecurus myosuroides (assembly GCA_028641055.1). Lineage (NCBI taxonomy): Eukaryota > Viridiplantae > Streptophyta > Magnoliopsida > Poales > Poaceae > Alopecurus > Alopecurus myosuroides. Next base: position 18,718,540 of record CM054057.1, read on the forward strand.
CTTGGCAAGTGGTTGCTGTTATCCTAAATAGCTATAACAAATTTTCCCTAAAATTCTCTACCCCAAAACTATCTCCTTTTTCTTCCTATTACAAATCTGCAAAAAAAAATAAAGAAAGAGAAATAATAAAAAGCTAACAGCAGGGAGAGAGGGGCACCAGGCCCAGCCCACCTCTAACCCTCAGGCCCGTACCCCTTCGGTACTCATCTTCTTCCTCGGTACGGACGAACATCGGGCATGTCCACGTAGCCGAGATGGAGCAGCAGACGGCTGCAACTTCTCTCCTCCCCCTTTAAAAACCCTAACCCGAAACTCTCCCTGCCCTAACCCTAATTCCCCTCCTTCTTCCCTCTCCCCGCCTCCATCCTCTCCCTTCTCCCTCTCTTTTACTTCTCTGCTCCAAGCCTCTGTATTTCTCTGAACCTGCACAACCGGCACCCCACCGAAATCCTCCTCTTCCGCCGGTGATCGCCGCCGTTGGAGGCTCCCTCCGGCCAGGTTGGGCGCGGGAATGGAACCTCCCCGGCGCCCTCTTCCTTCTCGGCCCCTCGACGCGGGCGGGGACGGCCCGAGGCGCTGCCGCCGTCGCTGCCAAGTCGCCGCCGCCTCCCTGTTCTGCCCCGACCTGCTCCTTCTGTCGCCATCGAGGTGAGCTCTCCCTCCCCTCCGTCTTTCCCTCGATCCTCTCCTCTCTCCCTTGGCAGCACACGCACCCGAGCACCCCCACGGACGGCGCCCTTCCGGCGAGTCGCGCACAGCAGCGGTTGCTGTCCGCCGGCGCCCTCCCGCTCGATCTGAAGAAGTTCAGCGAACTGAACTGTTCGCAGTTCAGCTAAGCCACGACCTCCACCTTAACCTCCCGAGTGCCCCCTTCCTATCACGAATCCAGCAGCCACCCCACTGGCTAGGGCCCTTGCGCGCGCACGGGAGGTCCCGAGTTCGAGCCCCCCCTCCTGCAATTAACCCAAAACTTTTATTTCCTTTTGATTTGTTACAGCAACTTGTCAGAAATCACAACACAGTCCCTGCTAATTAATTCTAGCCCCTATATTATTTTTCCTAAGTCCCTAGTAAGTGAAAAATGGCAGAATACTACTTAAACTTCACAAATGCATAACTAAATCATTTTAACTCCAAATCCAACTTTTTAAATATGTTTTCTGTCCCAAATTGAATTGTCTACCCAAATATAAAATTTGTTTACTGTTTTGAATATTTTAAATTGGTGCAATATTTAAAAACTTGTTTAATTCACTTAATTTTGCAAAAATCATAACTTGGGCATAAAAATTCCAAATTCAACAAACTAAATATGTTTTCCAATCAACTTTTCATGTACTTTCCAAATATAAATTTTGTTTGCTGTTTTGAATAATTTAAATTGCTGAAAACAACTGTTTCTTATTAAGGCAATTAAAATTGCCAAATTAATAACTTGCTCATTTTAATTCCAAATCCAACAAATAAAATATCTTTGCATATCAGAAACATGCCATTAACATGTTCATGCCATCCATATCTCTGTTTGCATCTTTTCTTGTGCATTTTAGGTTTTGTTATGCATGTTCATCTATATGACAACATATGGAATGTGTGGGGTATTTAATTCAACTGTTGCCCTATTCCATTTAATCTTGTCTCACTCACCTATCTATTGTTTTCCATGCTAAACAACATTTAAATTGATGGTTAGATAAACAACTTGAACCAATTCCTATTTCTCCGGACTCCGGTTCCGATTAAATTGCTTAAGTTGATTCCCCTGTTGCATCTTGCCATGCCATGCATATAAAATATGATCATGCTGGATCTTTTGCCGTAGTAGTAATTGTTGCATCCGGTGTTTCTTTTAGTTCGTTGCTTCTTCGCGGATAGGACGTTGAGATGATGTGAGCAACGACAAGTTCTGCGGATGTACCTCTACCTTGCTGGATCTCAGGCAAGTATACTCACTTGCTACCCGTGTTGCCTTTCATCACTTGTTACCGATTCTTCCCGTTGTTCTTATTCTAGCCTTTTGATTCGATGCTTGTGTCTCGATCCTATCGTATGTTTACCTTGCAGCCATGATATAGCCTTTCCTTCCACTTCCTATTAACTGTTGCTTGTTTACCCTGTTGGCCCTCGTGTCGTAGTTGCATGCTTAGTGTTGTTTGCGCTCAAGTCTTGTTGTCCGTCTTATCACCTGTTAGTTGATAGTTGGGTTTCAATTCAATCAACAATATGTTAATGTTTTGGGTAATAATAATTTGATGTTAAGGCACCGGCAGGAGGCCCGGGTAAGGGTTTTGGATCCGGCTGGTGTCGAAACTAGGAAAAGAGTCTTGTCTACTAATCCATGATTAGCGTGCTCACCGCATCCGGGTGGTAGTATGGGACCTCCCTCGACTTAGACCTGATCTGCAGCTTGTCCGAAGAGCCACACTTAGTTCGGGTGTTCCATTTGCTCCTTGCATAATGGGTTGATCACCCATAGTTACTGATGATGATGATGATGATGCATATAGGGCGAGGCCTGTAGTGCCGGGGTGTTGTGTCCTGTGGGAGTTTTGCACACCTGCGCTGAGTATTCGGCTGCGTGGCTGGGACCTTATAGCTCCGTGGCTCCGAGGATGGGTTGTAGAGACGGTTTGGGTCGTGTCGAGCCAACCTGAGTTTTAGTTGGTGGATTGAGTGTGTACGGGTACTGGAGCACACCCTGCAGGGATGAATCTTCTCGAGAAGCCGTGTTGTCCGCGGTTATGTGACGACTTGGTGAAAGTGCTGGCTAACAAGTACTCAGACAACTTACACCTAATTAATAATAATTTGACTAGTAATAGGAATATTGTCACAATAACCTGAACTTCACCTTAATCAACAATGTGAGTTTCCTTGGGTTGCTTCCTTAGTAGGGGGTAACATTGGATGGGTTTGTTTGAAGTTAGTTGTAGTTGGTTCCGATACGCTATCTTATCTTCTTTCTGTTAGCCGGAAGTTGTAGTGTGTTTCTGTAGTTGGTTAGTGCAGCCCGCTGCCGCTTCTTTGCAATAACCCCTTCCTTTCCGTTGTACCCAAAGTATTTGTATCTTGTGATGACTGGTTACGCCGGTATCTTGTGAGTATGGTTTATCCCCTTGCCAGTACTTAACCGTACCGACCCACGAATTCATTTTCGTGGCTGCATATTCAACATTGCAGTCAACAGGTTTGAAGTCTGACGACGTTAGCTTGGGAATCCCTCCGTCTTGGCCTGGGCAGGGATTGGACGCTCTCGGTTATCTTCAGGACTCTTAGTCCAATTTGTATCTTGTCCGTAGTCGGACACTATGTTGTTTCTTCCGCTGTTATTTGGATATTTGTATTGTATCAGTTGTATCCTTGACTCGTTTGAGTCCTCTTGTATATATCTCTTATGTTGTTGTTGTGGATTATCCGTGAACTGTTGTAATGTTATCACAAGTGGCAACCTGGAATCGGTTATTATGCGGATTTGGCGGAAATGCTGAAATCTGCATAGTGCCCGATCTCGGGGCGTCACATTCATGCAGGAGAGAGCGCAAGGTACAGCAATGCGCCGTCAACACCGTTCCTCCTGCTGTTCCTAGATGGCTTAACTGGTCAGAACAACCCATAACCTGGAGCAGGGATGATCATCCCTCGCGAGTTGATAATCCAGGGGGAGTGGCACTGGTCGTTGCTCCACAAGGTGGAGGATATAAGTTAGATAAAGTGTTTATGGATGGGGAAAGCAACATAAATATACTTTACTACGACACGTTCAAAAGGATGAACCTGCAAGAGAAACAGCTTCAACCATCATCGACTCTGTTTCATGGCATTGTACCCGGTAAGTCTGCACAACCTATTGGAAATAATTTCCTTGAAGTTTCTTTTGGGGTATTTGAAAACTACAGGACAGAGATGCTAGCCTTCGAAGTAGTCAAATTCAAAAGTCCGTACCATGCCCTATTTGGACGACCAACTTATGCAAAATTCATGGCGAGACATTGCTATGTTTACCTCAAACTCAAAATGCCAGGTCCCAATGGAAACATTACTGTTAATGGAAATGGAGACATAGCTCTGGAATGTGAGGAAGGTGATGCAACTTATGCAGAAACAGCTTGCGCTGAAGAGGAGATGAAATTGTATAAAATACAAGTTGATCCAGAAGATATGACCTAACTAAAAAAGCCATCAGCTGAGTCTAAGTTAAAGTTCCAGTCTGCTCAAGACACCAAGTTGGTGGACTTTACCCCCGGTGACTTGTCTAAGCATTTCAGCGTGGGGGCTCACATGAGAGAGAAATAGGAAAGAGCGCTCATCAAGTTCCTCCGTGAGAATTGGGACATCTTCGCATGGAAACCTTCCGACATGCCAGGTGTCCCAAGGTAACTTGCTGAGCACAGTTTAAGTGTGGATCCTAACCTGAAACCGATTCGTCAATTCCTTCAACGTTTTAATGATGAGAGAAGAAAGGCAATTGGAGAAGAGATAGCTAGGTTACTAGCTGCAGGGTTCATAGTTGAGGTGTTACGCCCAAAGTGGTTAGCGAATCCGGTCCTGGTCCTCAAGAAAAATGGAACTTGGAGGATGTGCATTGACTACACAGACCTGAACAAAGCATGCCCTAAGGACCCATTCGCTTTACCCCGTATTGATCAGATTATAGAGTCTACGGGTGGTTGCGAATTTCTATGTTTCCTGGACGCATACTCAGGTTATCACCAAATCAAGATGAAGAAAGAGGATCAAGAGAAGGCGTTCTTTATTACTCCCTTTGGAGCTTTTTGTTACACGTCAATGTCGTTTGGGTAAAAAAATGCAGGAGCAACTTATCAGAGATGCATCCAAAACTGTTTGGAAAGTCAGATTGGGAGAAATGTGAATGCTTATGTAGATGACATACTGGTAAAATCTCAAAAAGGTGACACTTTGATCACAGACCTGGAAGAAACATTTTCTAGCTCACGCAAATATCAGATGAAACTTAACCCAACAAAGTGCGTCTTCGGAATGCCAGTTGGAAAGTTCCTGAGTTCCATTATTTCCGAAAGGGATATTGAAGCAACCCGGAAAAAATCCAAGCTATACATAACCTGAAGAAACCGGTCTGCCTAAAGGACGTTCAGAAGCTCACAGGTTGTGTTGCAGCCTTAAGCCGGTTCATAAGCAGGTTGGGTGAAAAAGCTATACCTTTGTATCGGCTCTTGAAGAACACTGGCACCTTTGTATGGAATCAAGAGGCGGATGAGGCTTTGGAGGCTCTGAAAAAACAACTCTCTAATGCACCGCTCTTGGCTGCACCTGAGAAAAAGGAACCTATGTTACTATATATAGCAGCCAATAACAAAGCAGTCAGCGCGGTCTTAGTTGTGGAACGCAAGATGGAAGGAAAGGAAGGTCTGATCCAGCGGCCGGTTTACTATGTAAGCGAGGTCTTGACAGAGTCCAAGCAACGTTACCCACATTTTCAAAAGTTAGTTTTTGGGGTATTCATGGCCAGTCGCAAGTTGAAACATTACTTTCAGGAACATCCCATTACTGTGGTTAGTTCAGCACCCTTGTCGGATATTATTCATAACAGAGAAGCAACATGGAGAGTTGCAAAATGGGCTATTGAGATGGGGCTATACCACATCAAGTACGAGCCCAGGACCGCAATAAAGTCTCAAGCCTTGATTGAATTTATAAATGACTGGACACAATTACATGTTCCACCAGATAAGCTTGACACAAAATACTGGACTATGCATTTTGACGGGGCTCGTCAATTGGAAGGTTCAGGAGCTGGTGTTGTGTTAACATCCCCAAGAGGTGATAAATTTTGCTACGTCTTACAAATTTCATTCAAGTGCACTAATAATGCAACAGAGTACAAAGCTTTACTCCATGGGCTTTGGATTGCAAAGGAGATGAGCGTAACCCGGATTCGATGTTTAGGTGATTCAGACCTTGTCTCTCAACAAGTTACAGGAACCTTGGATTCTAAAGACCCAGTTATGGCAGCTTACAGGCGAGCGGTTACCCAGTTGGCCGGATATTTTCAGGGGTATCAGGTTGATCATATTGATCGACGTCTTAATGAAGCAGATGATGCACTAGCTCGTTTGGGTTCCCAGAAGAAAAAAGTTCCACCTAATGTTTTCTTGGATGAACTTCATAGTCCGTCAGTCAAGGTTCCAACGGAAGAAGACTTAGCAAACCCAGACCCGGAATCTGAATTGATAGCAGTACTTCATACACATCCAGAGTGGACCGAGCCATACCTGGCATACCTCACGAGAGGTTAACTCGCTCAGGACGATGGCTGGAGTTGTTTCTCTTGCAGGTTCATCCTTTTGAACGTGTCGTAATAGCATGTTCATACTGCTTCCTCCATCCATCAACACTTTTTCCAACTTATAACCTCTAACTTGCGGAGCCACAACAAGAGCCACACTTCCCGACTTTCAACTCTGGGAGGATGATCTGTCCGATTCCAGGTTATGGGCTGCTCTGACCAATTGAGCCATCTGGGGACAGCTTCAGCTACCGTATTGAATGCACGTTTCTGCACCTTACGTTCCCTCCTGCATGAACTCATATTAAACACATGGTATTGGCCTGAGCTTAATTGTTTCGGGTTTGTTTGAAAACCGGAATTTCCTCCTTGGTGACAACCACCTTGAGTGTTTCCCAGGTCACCCTGACCAGGGTGACCCGGATTCTGATTTTCGGGTCCTGGATTGCTAGGTCACGGATGCCCAGCTCCCATGTTGCTGGGGCTACCTCCTCCATTGCTTCCTGGTCCATAGTTATTATTGCCACTAGGCCTAAAACCTTGCATAATGAATCAATTTTCCCAGGAATGATTTGCTAACTTTCCGTTTTTGCTATGTCTGGGGCATGGTCCTTTCAGAGCCTGCTGAGCCTGAGCAAAACTGTTAGGTCAAAAAGTTTGATTTCCTCTGAAGTTATTCCACTGACGCTGATTTCTGTAACCTCTATTTGTGTTAGCCACTAAATCTGAGGTCCCTTCCCCATTTTTTCGCTTTTTATTATTCAAGTTCTGGTTGCTGCTGCTACTCTGATTCGGGTTCTAGCTACCCTTGTTTCCAACTTTCTTCACTTTAGCAGACTTCTCATCGTTAGAGTCTGCATCCTTTGTTTTGTTAGACTCTGCATACTTGGTCATCGCATCCATTAATTTGCTCATATCATTTACATATCGCTTGATGTGCCCAGCTTGTGTTTTAACGGGTCAAATCTGCAATTCCGCTCCAATGCTATGACTGCTTGTTGAGCGGTAAGTCCGACCGATGAATGTATGATTTCTGCGATACGTCGAGACCAGTGCTGAGCAGACCCCCCTTCCTTGTGGACACAATTTGCTAGGTCAGTAATGGTCGTGGGTCGCTTGCAGGTCCCTTGAATATTTTTTATGAACTGGTCCTTCAACTCCTGCCAGCTATTGATCGAGTTTGCGGGTAAGTTTTTTAACCAAGACTTCGCAGGCCCTTCTAGCATTATGCTTAAGTATAGCGCGCACACTGCGTCGCTTACTTCCAGTATCTCCATGGCCATCTCATATCCCTCTATCCAGTCTGCAGGCTCCATGGCAGGCGTATAATTCACAACTCTGCGGGGTCCTTTGAAACCGGCCGGTATTCTCTCGTTCCTGATTCCAGGACCGAGGCATTGAATTCCAATCCTCCGAGACCCGGCCTGAGCTAGGTTTGAGACCGTGATTTGAACTGGGTTTTGAATATGACCTGGATTCTTGTTTTCTGGTTCTGCAATCATGTGTCTTGTATTTAGGACTCCGGGCGCATAAGATACTGCTTGCCTGGGTGGGTTAGGATGCTGTCGGTTAGCGTTGCTAGATCCTGCTGGGGATGGAGAATTTTTGTGGTGACTCCTTGGCAAAGCTGTCCTACTGTGATAGGGGGTCGAGTGTATCCTGTCCTGGTTACTGTAATTCAACTGCTGAACCACTGCTGTTTGCAACATCTCAATAGCCCTCTGAGCCTCAACGTCCATAGGGTTATTGGGGTCAACTGGGATCTGCACCACACTAGTGGTTTCTGCCCAAATGTTATCCATCGGGTTATTCAAGTGACCCGGTGGCGTATGAAACCTTTGCTGCATGGGCTGTGCTGGAGTTGGCACTGGATTTGGCCTACCGCGCAGCTGGACGGGTGGCTGGAAACGCGTTGGATGAGCCGGAACGGGGATAGCCGGCGGGTTCATGTGGCGACCTGGGCCAGCCGGGTTACCAGCTGCCGGGTTCCGAGCAGGAGGTGTAAATAAATTTTGGAGATTAGCGGGCTCGAGCCCTACCCCGAACTCGTTGTTCAGATGGGTACTGTGACGTCTATTCTGTACTGAGTCTAGCTCCCTTTGCCTGAAAGTGAGGCGGATTCATTCCCTCTCCAAACGTGTAGCTTCCTCCAGAACTTCCAACCGAGCTTTGTTTATGCAGGTTGCTTCTGTCTCGATCTCTCGCCGGGCATGAGTTATTTCCCATCGAAGTCTTTCTATCTCCGCGTTACGCTCCGCCAGGTTTTCAAGGGTGACCGCTGTTGCTAGAATCTCATTTAATGAATCTATCGCGGTCAACAACTCAGGCCTTGGGTTATATGGCGCTGGTCCGGTTGAGTCGATCACTGCTTCCCGGGCCTGGAGCTGGCTGCACCGCGTCCTGTTGTAGGTGTCACCGCTGGACCTTCCGAGGCTACCGTTGGCCCGGTTGGTGCTGTGCCTATAATGCCCGGTGCTCCGAGAACCGGATTTGAGGTTGAAGTTTCGTTTGTAATTAGGTTTCCTTCCGAGTCATATCTGGGTTCGGTTGGCCGCGTGGGACCAGCCATGTAGACAGCGGCGTGATAGGTTGCCTCAGCGGAACCTTGCATATCCAAATCCGGGTCTCTTCCTAACCGGTCTTCAAAGAGCTGGTGCATCCAGCCTGTTTCATCGTGATCATCATTGTTTCCAACCGAGGACTCCCCATCGGAATCTACCGCCATGGTCTTCTCAGACACCAAATCTGATAGTTGGTCCGGTTCTTAAACTGTTGTCCCGACGTACCCAATGAAAACATGGATCTCTCCAAAGGGTACGTGAATTCCTGACTCTACAAAGGCTAACTCAGGGCCCCACATGTCATCATTGTAATAGTTCCCACGCCGGCTCCTCCTGAGCCGGCCTATTGCAAGCTTCTCGATCCCAGGTAGTGCTCCTTCTGAAAAGACGACGCTTCCGCGAGCAGGCCCCACGGTGTGCGCCAACTGTCATGGTTTTGTCACGGCAAGTGTCCTCATACGAGAACTAGATTGCGAGGCCATTGCTTCTAAGCGAAACTTCGAAAGTGTTAAGCCGGAACCGAGAGACGCAAGTTTACCCAGGTTCGGCCCCTCTATTGAGGAAAAACCTACTCCTGCCTTCTTACTATCGGGGAACAATGTCTCGATTACAAAGGGAGATTGTGGCTCTCGATGTCTCGAGCTCTTGGCTATCAACTTAGGACCTGTGTTTCTACGTCCCAGTGTCTAACCTTATATAGTGTACGAGACCTCCGGGTTACAAGGAGAGCCCAGGTTACGCCCGTCCTCAGACTCTTAATCCCTTCCGGCTGCTAGCTATCTCGTTCCGGGTCTCATCATTACCCGACTCTTACCTACCGTCCTTGGGCTGTCTTCCGGGTTTCCGGGCCTCCACGTCTTCCTTCCTGGGCCTTGGGTCAGCCTTTTTATCTAGTCCGGCTTATGCCCACAATAACCCGGTTCTCCTTTGATGTAACCCGGATTCACCAGATATAACCCGAATTAGGTAGCCTTCATTCTTTTGGACGATAACCGGCTTATATTAGAGGCTGATAAGGCTCCCCCTTAAAATGTTCCCTCAACAAGGACCTTGATACTACTTAGGCATTCGAAAAAGATTTCCTTCTCTTCTTTGGTTAGAGCGTAACTAGCAGGACCTTGAAAATTCTCTGGATGTAGGCCGTCTCGTTCTTTCATACGTTGTTGGACCTCCCGTGCTTCTGTTGCATATTTTGTCTTTCCATACACGCCCAAAAATCTAAGCTGGTTGAGGCAAAGATTCTTCGTCACATGCATCACATCGATTGCAAAGCGGACATCTTGGACTTTCCAATAGGGTAGAACCCACAATATAGATTCCTTCTTCCACATGGGGGTGTGTCCGTCAGCGTCATTCGGAACAGTTTGTTTGCCAGGGCGCTTTCCAAAGATTACTTCTAAATCCTTTGTCATAGCATATATCATCACAAGTATGGTGTCTAGGCTTGTTCCGGTGATCTGCCTCACCTTTGAAATGCTTGCCTTTCCTTCTTAAGGGATGCTTGACCGGAAGAAATCGACAATGCCCTAGGTAGCAATTCTTCTTACATTTATCCAAAAATATACTTTTAGTCTCATCTACATAGTGCATGCATGCATTATATCACTTGTTGGACGGTTCTGAAAGGTTAGAAAGAGCAGGCCAATCATTGATGGTTACGAACAACAACGCCCGTAGGTCAAATTCCTCCTCTTTGTGCTCATCCCGCACACGTACACCTTTTTCATCCCACAATTGTAAGAGTTCTTCAATGTTGTTACCGGGTTGCTTCGCTCCTTGTATGAGCACTGGCATTATAATGAACTTCCGCTTCATGCACAAACAAGGAGAAAAGTAATAGATACATAGAGTAACAAGCCAGGTGCTATGGCTGCAGCTTTGCTCACCAAATGGATCCATGCCATATGTAGTTAGACCAAATCTTAAGTTCCTCGCGTCAGCTATAAATGTTGGGAACTCCCTCTCGATTTTTCTCCACTGCGACCCATGAGCGGGGTGTCTCAACATCAGGTACGGTCTTCTTTTTGCCATCGCAACAGCTTGGCATGATCTTTGTTTCCGAACAAACGTTTCAACCGTGGTATTATAGGAGCATACCACATCACCTTGGCAGGAACCCTCTTCCTTGGGCGCTCGACCTCAACATCACCAGGGTCATCTCGTCTAATCTTATAACGCAATGCACCACATACCAGGCATGCGTTCAAATTCTCGCACTTCTCACCGTGGTAGAGGATGCACTCATTAATCCGTGTATGTATCTTCTGCACATCTAATCCTAGAGGGCAGAAAACATTATTTGCTTCGTATGTACTCTTGGGCAATTCGTTATCCTTTGAAAGCTTTTTCTTCATTATTTACAATAACATCTTAAATCCCTTGTGACATAAACCAGTCTCCGCCTTCCATTGTAGCAATTCTAGTGTGGTACCGAGCTTTGCGTTGCCATCTTCACAAGTTGGGTACAATTTTTTTTGTGGTCCTCTAGCATGAGCTCAAACATCAACTTCTCATTTGTACTTTCTGCTTCTCTTTGCGCATCAACGATGGCCCGACGAAGATCATCAATGAGCTCTTCTGGTGCGTCTTCTCCAGTTTCTTCTTCCATTTCAGTAGTACCAATGTATTCATGAAACCCTGCAAGATAGTTTTCATCGTCCTCTTCTTTCTGATCGCCTTCCATTATAACCCCTTCTTCTCCGTGCTTCGTCCGACAATTATACTCGGGCATGAAACCGGACATAAGCAGGTGTGTGTGAATCGTTTTTGAGGAAGAGTATTTCCTCATATTCTTACAAACACCACATGGACAACACATAAAACCATTCTGCTTGGTTGCTTCAGCCACGCCCAGAAAATAATGCAGGCCAGTAATGAAATTGGGAGAGTGTCGGTCACCGTACATCCATGTCCGGTTCATCTTCATCATATATATCATGAATAGTGAAGTGAACAAATAAATACAAATTCATCCCATTAAAACAAATATAGATGATTTAATTTGAGCCCAAATTGAATGTAATCAAATAAACTCCCACATAATAACTTCGAAACTATCTCATAAAGTTCATACATACTTCTCAGAAAACAACAGAAAACTATCCGGAGCATTTAAATGCAACAACAAATGCCACCAAAATAGCAACTAAGGTAAAAATTGATCAAACAACGTAATGATACCAAGCCTCTTTATTAATGGCATAATTTCTAATATTTCTACTCGATCTTGTGTTGATTGATGACATCGGCAACATCCAGCTCCAATTTTATCTTCTTTTTTTCAATTCTTTCCAAAAAAAATTAAAATAATTGTTTTCTTCTTCAACTAAATTTAACCTCTCAACAATAGGGTTGGTTGGAATTTCCGGTTCACATACCTCCTGGAAAAAAATATAGTTTATGTCAAACTGGTCGGCATAATTGTCATAAACTCTAAATGAAACAAATAGTTATGAAAGATAATATACCACATCCGAATCATAGACCGGACAGGGCCGACGAGGGCGGATATCAAAACCATGACACTATATATAAAAAATAATCAAATAACACTTAATATTATACAAATAACTATTTTAAATCATACAACTAATAATTTTAAGAATTTTACACACTCAAATAATAAACGAAACCTAGCTACCACTAAACTAACACTAAAACCTATCCAAGACACACTCTGGCTAACCCTAGCACACACACTAGCTATTAATTAACACTAAGACAAACCATACCCCACACACTACCTAGCTAACACACTAATTAACACTACCACTAACCAAGGTAAGGAGCTAAGGCACTAATTAACACTACCATAAACCTAATAAACAAAGCAAGGAGTTATTTTGAGCTCAAATTGCAAATAAATCAAATAAAATACAACATTTCCACATAAACTAAAATCCACTAATTACACTACTCTAGAGCATTAAACAAGAAAAAAATTAGAATGAGAGATGAGAGGATGCAATTGCTAACCTTTTAGACCAATTGAATATTGGCTCCACATAAAATCTTGTCAAATTTTGGAGCAATTGGGGATAAAATTGAGCTTTGCAGTGAGGAGGCAGTGAGCCAAATGGCAGATGGGGGCTTGGGGACGAAGTGATATATCCTGGAAACCTCTAGTCCCGATTGGTCTCAGAAACCGGGACAAAAGGTCCACCTCTAGTACCGGTTTGAGACAGAAACCGTGACTAGAGGTCTGCGTCAGGCTGTAGCCTGACCCATGGCCCTTTAGCCCCGGTTCGTGTCTCCAACCGGGCTAAAGGCCTAAAAACAACCGGTACTGGTTCTCAGCGCGTGGAGTTCGCCCTCCCTTGTTGGAACCGGTACTAGAGCCCTGAAAACAACAGTTTTGAGTGTTTTCTTTTAATTCTTGACACTGTTCCCCTCGAAGAAATAATCTAGACGAAATTTTTGCTTGTGCTCATGTATCTGCCGCCTCCATGTAACAAATCTCCCTTCATTCTTCTTTTTTCACTCTAGCATATATAGATTTCGAGATAAATAAAGTTACATTGTTGTTTAAATATTGGTTCTAGACCGGGCAATGAATGGAAGATATTGGTACACGGTCCAAATTAGTACACGGTGAAAGTTCTATACCTCTTTGTTTTTCCTCCGGGTGGATTCTCGTTGTGACCTTGTCCATGGCCGCTTCGGGGACGAAATCCCCAGATCCAAGGTCATTGGCAAAAGCGGTAGGGTCGAGGGCGTCGAATTCGTCATCGTCCTTCGTCGGCGGACCCAGCGACGGCGTGCGGGACGCGCACGATGAGCTTTCATCACTGTAGGCGCGTGGCGTCATGGGGGAGGGGGCAGCCGCATGCATCTGCGGCGCCGGCGCGGCCCACTGCCTCTATGGCACGGACGGCAGGAGTGGGGCAGCTGCCACCAGTACGTGAAGGAGGTCCAATTCCTCCGTCTCTCGCCGGAAGAGGGAGCACCTATGCACATAGCGCTTAAGCGCGATGTCGGGTGGGATGCAATGACTACACTCCTCCTGCAGGTGCGGTGCGACCTTGGCCATGGTGTCGGCAAAAGGTGGCTAGAGTGGACGAGGGAGGGGAACGACAACGAGCAATTTTATCGATTAGGGGTGGGGGAGGCGGGCATCGGTGGATACAAGAGTTTTGACCCGCATTCCACCCCCACCCCGATTAAATAGCGATCCGAGTTGGGCTTTTGCTGTGCCTTCTAAACGCTTTGCAGGCCATACCGTATTTGGGAGGTTTGTTTTGGCTACCGAACTAGACCCGGCCCGCAAAGCCCCCAGAACTTTGCGGTTTCAGACGTTTTTAGGAGTTCTCCTCTAGAGACGATATTCTTTCGTGCTTTCCACCAACATTTTTCCTTGAGAATACGGATATCAAGAATACAATTAATCAAAAGTAAAAGTTGGATTCGATTCTTCTAATATTTAATGATTTTGACGCGCATTTGTCAAATTTGGGATATTCTTTATCTTTAACCAACTTGGAGTTTTGATTTATCAAAATACATCACTAATTAGACTGCGAATATTTATGACAAGGTCCGAGGCAACACACCATGGACATGCGTGTCTTGGCAAAATTTTAAGGTCCGTTCACGAATATTGGATGAGAAAGAAAGAAATGGAAAAACAAGAAGAGGTCAACATCAGCTTGCTTGGTGAGAAAAAAAAAGTGTTTTCAAATCAGGTAGAGGTGGAAGAGAGCAACACACCGCAGGTTTTTGACTAAACGTAAAGCTAGTTCCATGTGTCAGGATAGCCACCCGAAACAACAAAAATGCTAGGCTTGCTTGCTCTGAGACCCAATGCATGGGCGACATCCTTATTTTATGAATTATTAATGTGCCCCTATTTTGGATTTATATAAGGTTTCACTCCATAAAAAATAAATAAATTATTTTCATTTCCCTCCGGTGACATGGAATGGGCTGAAGCCCAAAATAATGAAATTATTTTCAGTTTCCCAGGCTGCCATGGAATAGGAGGAAACCCACCTCTCTTTTCCTCCCCTATCATTTTTATTGTACTCCCTCCGTTCCAAAATACACTAAAAATGTCTAGATAAATGTGTATATTAAGGGAAATGGAAGTCAAGTATCGTCAAAGGGAGGGAGTAGGACTCTATGAAAAGGCATATACATTGATCTTATTAAGATTTTGATCTAGCCAAGTGAATTCTACCGCATACAAGCATTCTTAGAAAGCTCCGAGAACCAAACATAAATTGACACACGTTATGATTAATAGTACTAAGGCTGCTCAAACATCCATACAATACGTGCAATTCCTTCAACATATAATTCAGTTTCGACCATGACACAAGGTTTGGGGAAATTAATGAGGGCAAAACGCCACATTACTACTTAGAAATTTGAACCTATTATTTCATATGAATAGAACAGGGACTGGTGCATCATCCAATTAGACTAAACTTCCAATCCCAAGGCAATAATATGATCTTCAATAGCCCTTCTTCTCATACTTGTTTACTCGAAACTGAAACCTGCACAGATAATAGATGACGCACTTAGCAATTAGCGAGGGGCCTGAAATTCAGGAAAATACAGCGATAGCAAATTTTCTTGATGATTGGATGGGAAATGTCGTTTAATCCTATGTTCTCAGTTTTGTATTAATCATGAGTAGCATCAAAGGCATATATCAAGGTGTACAATACTGGACACATTTGTAATGTGTACTGCCATAGTGGCATTTACAATTGAATCTATGGAATATATACGTACCGGTCTTTGGCATGGTAAACAATTTATCCAACTATATCAGTTAAATATGATGTAACAGTATATTATACTTTCTTTCATTTGAAGTTCAGAAAATGTTGTAATTTCTAATTTTACTTATTCTTTTTTTAGATGTAGATTATTAATTGTTATAATCGCTTAGAGACACATGCTGACTACCGACAAATTAGTGAAATAAAGTAATCATCACTTACTTTTACAATAAAGGAAATCATCTTCAATGTTAATTCTCTCCCAAGTTACTCCAAGCATACCGAGAAGATGTATAATTTGACATATCTGAATCTGTTTTACTTCGTAACACTTGATTTCCAATACCTTGAGATGCTTTGAAACCCAGATATTTTCCTTCGCGGTGTAGCTTGCAATTGTTTTAATGGGAGATTTCTGTCATAAACATAATATTTTAGTCAAAAAAATTACTTTTACACAGCCCCTCCAAAGAAAATGCTATCATATATTAGAAACATGTACCTCATTACACCTAAGTTGCAGGGTAAGCCTCTCAAGGATAGGTGAGTGCTGAAGAAAGTGAATGATTCCAGCAAAGTTGTGAGTCACACACCAATCATTGAGCAACACTGTCTTCAGGTTGGCAAAGGTAGGGCACCATTTCAGTTCCCTGCTGAAAATCTTAACGCGGTGCACAGGAGTTAAGAACAACCCATGTTATAAGTTATAACATCAGAAATTATGATTTAACAGTATAGTGAAATATAAGATATCTGGACAATTTTATTTCTTAAGAAAACAATTGCGAGCATATACGCAAACCATATTTGAAAGGATTGAAATCTAAAAGAGTAAAAACATATTAAGCAATAAAATCTAAGTGTTGGAAGGACAAACATTGGTATCGACTTAATTTTAATCTTGTACTTGTGGAAAGTATGGTGTTAGAAGAAAGAGCTAATGATGTGATACCATTTTCACAATTATGTCACATCACGATTAAAAAGGTGTGCATCCGAGATAGAACATGCCGTGCACATTAAATAGGAAGAACATGAATATGTTTTGTTTGATGGGCACAGAAGGCAACCATACCTCGCAATTGTCATCACATATCAGTTCTAAATTTGTAGCCCCCGAAAGACCTTCGAGAAGCACAGAGCAATCATCTTTACAACAGAACCCTTCACAGTACTCATTCTCAGACTCATCTGCTTCACACTGTTCAGAATCAGATATAATTTTGATAAATGCCGTTATCACTGATGGCAGGCTCACAAACAATGGAGTCATGTTGCGGCAGTCAGATAGTTCACATGTAACTAGACCAGGAGCAGATATGCGAGCCCGGATGTTTGCGGGTTCAAAAGCTACATCAAATAGTCTTAGATGTCGTAAAGAGTTAGGGCAGACGAAATCCGCAAGGTTGATGTCGCAGTCATCTAGATCCAAAACTTCTAGTGCCTGACAGCTCGAAAGATCCAGAGAGTGATCGTCCTCAAATATGACATGGTAAATCTCTAACCTTGTCAAGTGCTTCGAGATGACCCTGAAATTGGATAGGAGACCATGATCATTAAAGTCAGGCATCTCAACTTTAAGCACCTTCACCTTGCAGGAGATGGCATACTGGAGCCATGAATCGATGTCATCAAAAGGAGGGATCTCGCATTCATCAAGAGGAGCCGTCGGGTCACGCAACTCGATGAGTGTATTAACGAAAGATTTCAACTGATCGACGGTATCGAACTCGTTGGCGTAGATGCGCAGGGACGGGACGGACATCCAGGTGTGGCGCCAGCGTCTAGCGACCATGGAGGTCTGCACTGCCTCCTTTGAGGATAGGAAGGACAGCACCAGCCCTAGCATATCGTCCGGGAGGTCATTGAAGGGGTCCTTGCCGACGGGCGGAGCGTTGTGCCTGCCTGCCATTCCGTCGAACAGGAGGCTGGCATGGAAGGAGCAAGATCAGATCATGATCAACCGAGAGATAGAATTGAAAGGGAGATTGGCACGGGCGTAGCCTTAACATACCTTTGCTCGCCGCACAGTGGATTTGGCTGGGAGCAGGAAGACGGTGGTAAGGGAGAGGGAGTTTATATCATCAAAAGGAAGAGAGCCACCGCATCGCCTCCCCATGTGCCATTAACGCGTCTCCTCAAGGCATTCATATGCTCGGAAGACGAATCATGGTATAGGCCCTACCGCAAGAGGTTTGTACGCGTCTCCTCGTTTTTCCCATATCTGAAACCGTTTCCCACGCGCATGCACAATCGAGGGAGAGAGACGGCACACATATATTGGGGGCCTTAATCCAGCTGTAAAACCGCACAAATATATTTTCCTAGTGAGCCCAAAATACCTGACAGAACAGAGTACAGGAGAATCCATATTTTTAACGAGTTATTGACAAGAAAAGGGAATTCGGTGATGTCCCGGCACTCGGCGACCCAAAAAAAAAAACTCGCGACCGACAGCCGCCTCCCTCGTCCTCCTCTTCGCTACCGTTGCTCCCACATGAGCTACTGATGATGGGGATGGAGTGGTCTCCGTTTCGCATCGAACTGTCGACGTCACACCCATGCTGTTGGGGTCCTTCGACAAGCCTAGATGTGTCGTCGGCATGGCAGGAATAGGGCTCTGGCGGTTCCCATGGTGTGCAAGGCTAGGAGGTCTGGTAGCGGTGGCGGCACAAATCGTGGAGCACGTGGAGTTGTAGTTTCTGCCCTTTGCTATGGAGGTGTTCTGGCGAGTATTTGTGGCTCGAGCGGGTGGCTTGCGCGCACTCCCCTGTGAAAACCTTGCCCAAGATCAGTTGTTTGGGAAGATGACGTTGACCATGGGGATCATTTGGTCTTTCATGAAGGTGCCGTTGGCGCGTTGAAGAGGGAATACCCTACCGGGCATTGAAATTGAGACGGCCGAAAAGAATATATGGTCGAAAACTTGATCCGGGGTTCTAAAACTTCAGAAACGGTCCTTAAATGCTCAAAATGATTTTCTACGGTCTCTTAATATGTCCACATACGGTCAAACACTATATTTATATATACATGTGTTATTGGATATATTATTGGAACATAGAATGTTCAAATCATATAGTTTATTTTGCTTATTCAAAATTTATAATTGTACATTTCCCGGAAAATGTTGGGAAGGCTAGAATAGAATGACACCCCTACTTTCAAATTTTACTAAATAGAAAAGTTTCAAATTGCAAATGTGTTATTTGAGTACATTATCGTATCTCTAAGGAGAACCAAACTCCGCAATCAAGGTACTTGTGTATGGTACTAATGTGCAATCCCCTGTTCACTAACCCCCCCGTTTGGATGTAGTAAAAATAGGTCAGACTTACTGATTTAAAACTGGCTGACCAAATTCTGTTGTTTGGAGTGGTATAAAAATCTGCCTCGAAGAGACTAGTCCAATTCGCGCTGCGTAGAATGGTAGGTGATGTCGTGGTGTGGCGCGTGGCTTCTTAGGGTGAGTTTGGCTAAAGTAAGGTCATCTCGGAAATTGAATTGCACTCATGCTGCCTCCGGTGCAGTGGCGAATCTAGAATGAAAATCGAGTGTGGGCTCAAATTATTTAGTTTGAAAATCATGTTACTATTTTAAGGGAAACTAGTTGAAAAATAAATGACATCTATAATTCATACCCCATTTCTTAGTACATAGGAGTGCAAATCAATCCGTCGTCAAATACCAGTTTTAGGTGACTTGGTCAATTACATAGTCCCACTGATAGCTAAGATGCTGCAACAAGAGTAATCTATCCGGCTTGGGGCTACGCTTGAGGCACATACCGCTACGCGCTGGTGTCCTTCCATCTCTAGATTGGTACACATGAGTAGTACTCTCGTCTCCTCAGAAATCAGATTACTAAAGGGAAAATCAACAATCAACTTCCTGGACTCATCCAATTCCATTAGCTCCCCCGTAACCCTTTTGGGCCACGCATGCTGCGCCAAAAACAAGACTCCTTCTTCCCTAGTTTTTTTTTAAATGAGAGCTTAGCCCTAGCCTCTGCATCGCGACGATGCACACAGCTGTTGCTTTTATATTAAAAAATAAAAATGTTACAATCAACGGTTTTACACTTCACGCATCATCAAAAATAGACACCAAAATCAACCACATGAATTGTAGCAACAACATAAAGAAACTCATTGAATCCTCCTAGTATGCAGCCAACCACCCTGGCCGTAAATAGTCTGAACGACCGCCATCAAGCGAGTACGTCCAGAATCCATAAGAGC
This sequence comes from Alopecurus myosuroides, assembly GCA_028641055.1. Lineage (NCBI taxonomy): Eukaryota > Viridiplantae > Streptophyta > Magnoliopsida > Poales > Poaceae > Alopecurus > Alopecurus myosuroides. The sequence goes on from CM054057.1 coordinate 18,738,335, forward strand.
CCTGCTCCAACGGTAGAAGGAAGGACCACATGTGAATCCAATATGTGGCCTGATGAATAACCTGCAAAAAATGAGCACCTCTTGATTTGTCAAAAACAACATCGTTCCTACAATTCCAAAGAGCCCCCACAAAATCACAAGTTCCAATTTGAATTCGTACATTAGTTTTATTATCTATCCTTTGTAACCAATTACCAAACATGTGATCAATACTGCATGGTTGAGCTATGCTAAACGTGAAATGAAGCAACCTCCAAATATTCTTAACAAAATTACAGTGCATAAACAGGTGTTCAACAGACTCATCACTGTCACAAAACACACATTTTTTAGACCCAACGCAGTTTCTCTTAATCAGATCGTCCTTTGTTAAAATCACTTTGTGCTGCAGAAACCACATAAACACTAATTTTTAATGGAACTTTCAATTTCCATAGATGCTTATGAAGACAAGTAGCATTGCCATGCATATAATCCAAATACATGGACTTAACAGAGAACCCACCGGAAACCGAAAGACCCCAAACCAAATCATCATCATCATTGTTTAGGTGAATTCCCATAACTCTACGAACTAACCGCAGCCACGCATCCCATCTCTCCCCGACCAAATTCCTTCGAAATTGAATGTTTAGAGGGTTATGTGCCAACACATACGACACTAAAACATTTTTATTCCTCACAATATTATATAACCCGGGGTATTGATCGGCCAAAGAAATATTTCCTAACCAAGTATCCTCCCAAAATCGAGTTGATAGGCTATTACCTATCTTAAAAAAAGACCTCGTTGGAAGAAATCTGTTTTCACCGACATGATACCCTTCCAAAAGGGAGAATCTGTTGGTTTTACCTCCACCTGAGACAAAGATTTTTCAAATAAATATTTGTTACATAGTAATTCCTGCCAAACCCCTTTTTCATGCATTAATTTAAATACCCATTTGGACAGTAAACTTTTGTTCTTAACCTCAAGAACCTCAATTCCTAAACCTCCTTGGTCCTTAGGTCTACAAATGATATTCCATTTAGAAAGACGATATTTACTTTTGCCTAGATAACTCTGCCAAAAGAACCTACTACGAAAGAAATCCAACCATTTTGGAACCCCAACAGGTATTGGAAAGAAAGATAATAAAACATAGGTAAACTAGTAAGGACCGAGTTAATGGAGAAAATGACAAATAACCACCATATTTGAGGCGGCGGTGTCATCTAAACACCGCTTTCGGGGGAAATGACAAAGAGCAGCGCGTTTCGGGGCAGAACTGTGACGCTGAGCACCAAGTTTGGTTGATTGCTCAGTTTAGTCAGCTTAACAACATTTCTGAATGAACGGGCCCACTTTCATGCCTACCTGGCAGAAAAGAAAGGAAAAAAAAGTCAAGATCGACTCATGTTAGCGCGACCATGGCCTTGTTCTTGTCACTAGTTGACGAGGGGATGATAACCCGGTAGGCCAAACTCCAAGGAGTAACCCGGCCCAAAGGATGGTGCGCAGGATCCGGCTAAGGTTAAGGAAGCTTGTGGAAGGCCCAAGTTTGTAGGCCCAGTAATCCGGATTATGGGTTACTGTGAAGGAAAGCTAGGGTTTGTGCGCCGTGTCCGGGTAGGACCCAGGATGCGCCTTGGAGAGTAAGCCAGGGGGTACGGGTGCTTTATAAACCGACCCCCAGGTCTAGTTTAGACAGAGATCTAAGAACCCTAGCAATATTACGCGATATCAAGCATCGTGTGTAATCCCAGAGTCGAGTTATTATATCAAGATCGGAGACTCGGCGACTTTGATTGCCGGCTACCAGATCGAATTGCACCATGTTTTCCTCTGAGCTAAACCCTCTCCCAAACGCCTGTGTCGTCTTGCCCCAAGATCAGTTACCCCCGGTAACATCTGCCGTGATTATCCCACGACAGTTGGCGCCCACCGTGGGGCCTGCGTCCAAAGGTGTTTACATCACGGGAGAAGCTCGGAAGGGCATGGAGAATCTTGTCATCGGCGAAATCTACATCGACCACGAAGGAGAAAAGATGGTGGACGATTCCGGCTGGGGGCCGGAGTCGGATCACCTCGAAACCGGATCCGTCGTGACGATCGGCCGGATCAGCGTCTTCATTGGTATGGTATGTACTTCCAATTCGATCCCTGACAATGTTGGATCTGATTCTATGCCAGGAAAAGCCACGTCTATCCGATCAGATGATGAAGAATCGATTGGAACGACACATCCGGCAGAAGAGCCCATCGCGAAGTGGGAACAGCCGGAGGAGCCGGCATGGACCCCACGCGACCGGGCCGAAAGAGAAGATGATATCGGGTCTATCCAGGATCTACTGGAGAACCGGTATGAGGAGAACGGTGAGGAAGAACAGCACGAATTTACACCGGATGTCGTGCGCCGAGTTGCAGTCTATGCGGCCCCCGCGGCCAATCTCAACCAAGGAAACGCAACTGCGGCATCAGTCGGGGCGGCTCAGGCAGCGGCCCAATAGCAGGGCGCGGCCAATGGAAACCCGGTTCTGGCCCGGGTTGATGGAGAGTCGGCATCAGTAACCAGCCGAGCAGCAGATGTGGAGTTGCATGCAAACACGTTTGGATTCCTGGGAAGCCGGGCACCAGGGGTGGGTCCTTCGAACCCGCGTCACCCGGCCTTATTCGATAATAATCTGATTCTAGATCCCACGGTTCTTGCAACGGTTATCACTCCGGAAAACGCAGCGGAGCGTGTCAGGGACCTAGATGTGGCTCGTCGTGCGCTGGAACAGCAAAGAAGGCAGGTAGAAGCAGAAAGGCAAGGGATGGCCACGCGGCAGCGTGAGCTAGATGCGTTGGAAACCCGGCTCCGAGAGGAAACGTCTAGAATACATCAAAGGCACCGCACCATGTTACCAGCAATGGGCGGGGTTATTAATCCGGCTAATTTATTTATTACACCTCAGGACCAGTGGTGAACCAGGGAACCGCACCCCAACAGGTGACAGCAGCGACACATCCGGCGAATGAGCGGACCGGGTTACCCCCACCACCAACTAGAGTCACAACCGGCAACGATCTACCACCACCACCATCATCACGGTTCCGCACACCAGCCGGCCACTACAATAACCCCATGGACAATGTATATGCAGCGACACTCGCGTTGAATCAAATACCTGTGGGAGAGTCGCCCCATGCAGAGAAGACTCGGCAGGCCATCGATCTGTTGCACACTGCGGTGGCACAGCAAGCCAATTACCCGGATCACAGAAGCGGTATGCACGGGACGCCATACGTCAGTCAACAGCAAGGGAATATCCAAACAAGTTCAGCGCGACGGAGGGAAGAGCAGCAGCAAATGCCGCCTCCTCCCCGCGCTCAGGCAGCATCAGCAGCACAGGCCGTCGTGGACAGTTCTAGAGCTCGGAGGGCCGCGGCCGGGTCTGCAGCGCATGGACTCCCCGCAGCACCGCGCCCAGCCGCGCCCCCCCGCGGCATCACACGTTTCTAGAGCCAGGCCGGCCTCAACCGTCCTTGCGGGGCCTAAGTGTCTCTCGGACTGTATCAGAGCTGAACCTTACCCGGAAAAATTCAAAGAGCCAGGGAAAGTAGTGAATTACGAGCCGACTATGGATCCCGAAACATGGCTAAGCAGTTACGAGATGGCAATGTCAATTCGCAACGCGTCCGAGAACCTCCAAGCCAAGTTCATGTACCTGATGATGTCGGAAGGAGCAGCAAAATTGTGGTTCACCAATTTGCCGGAAGGATCGATCAAGTCTTGGGAGGAATTGAAGACCGCGTTTGTCAAGCACTTTCACGGGACCTGCAGGAAATTATTCACTATTGATGATCTAGAACGATGCGTCCAGAAGAAGGGAGAATCGGCGCGTAGTTGGGTGCGCCGGGTTATGGAGATACTTCACTCTTCCACGGATATTCAGCCCAAGGATGCACTACAGGCCATGGCAAAAACATGCAAGTATATACCTTTAGTGCAAAAGTTAACTCGCATGAAGTCTAGTCGAAATGCGTCGGAAGTTACAATGGGAGAATTGATGGATGCGTGCAATAAACACGCCTCGACGGATACTACAGAAGAGGAAGCTGATGACAAGAAGATAAAAGCAAACACAAGCAATAACGGAAGAACCGGCAATGGATCATCATCAGGTAATAACGGAAATAGCCAGAACAAGCGCCCGTTCGAAGGAGGCTCCGAGTTTGTCGCCAACACAGAGGCCGGGTCTTCGAGGCCCAGAGCAGAAGGAAATTTTAAAGGAGGTAACCACAATGGAGGAAACTATCAAGGTCCACCAAGGCCGGGTAGCAATTGGGACATATTCAGGATGGCATGCCCAAAGCACAGCAGGAATGGCAGGCCAGCTAACCACTCCCTAGAACAGTGCGCCGACTTACAAAGATGGAAAAATGAGGAAGTACACAGAGCTATGCGAGGTGCAGGACGGGGAGGAGGACCGGGTCCAGGGGCAAACCCGGGCAACGGCCCACCCCCAGCCGGTAATCCGGCGGCTGGAAATCAAGGTAATAACCAAGGGGGGGCAGGAGGTTTCCAGGCTAACCCCAAACAATTGGGTCAATATCATGTGCATACCACAGGAGGCTCTAACAAGGACAAAAAGATACTGAAGCAGGCGGTCAACTCAGTTTCGTTGGCTGTCCCGAGGTACTTGAGATGGTCAGAACAGGAGGTAACTTGGAGCAGAAGGGATCACCCAGAAAGAGTGGAGCACCCAGGAGTCTTGGCACTAGTAGTCGCACCGCAAGTCAATGGGTACGAGCTGAAAAAGGTTTTAATGGATGGTGGAAGCAGCATTAATATACTGTATTGGGAAACCTTCCTACGCATGGGTCTCAAGGAATCTCAGATGCAAAAAAGCTCAACAGTTTTTCATGGGATAGTGCCGGGTCATTCAGCATGTCCCGAGGGAAAAATCGCGTTGGAGGTAGCCTTTGGAGAGTCAAAAGATAACTATCGAATTGAGTGGCTTACCTTCGAAGTAGTCAAATTGCGCAGCCCTTATCACGCGTTATTTGGAAGGCCGGCTTACGCCAAATTCATGGCTAGGCCGTGTTACGTATATCTACAGCTAAAAATCCCGGGTCCCAAGAAGACCATTACCATACATGGAAATCGAGACATAGCAGCTGAATGCGATGAAGGAGACGCAGCAATGGCCGAGCAGGCCTGTAGAAAAGAAGAACTTAAGCAGTACCGGGCTCAAGCAGAACCGGAGGGTAGAGCCACATCAAAGAAGCCAAGCACTGAAGGCGAAAAAGCAAAATCCAAGGTAACGCAAGATGCTAAAATGGTGGCATTAATCGAGGATGATTCCCCCAAGAAATCCGCTGTAAAGGAAGAAGCTACACGGCCGCCCACAACCAGCCGAGTCATGGAAACACCCCACCCGGGTTGGCTAGCAAACCCGGTACTCATCAGGAAAAGGTCCAACATATGGAGAATGTGCATTGGTCAAGCCAGACCGGGACCGGTGCTTCGGAAAAACTAAACAATGTAACGGGCAGCAGGTTTCAGACGCGCTCTTTTCCTACCCAGGGTACCTAAGGGGACCGGAAGGTTTTTAATGAGGCGGCCTGCTGATCCAAAATTTCTAGTATCAATAAAGAGATGGTTATCAAGTCCTATATCATTACATCCTGATTACAAGTAAATAGTATCCATGCGACATCAGTAATTCAGTATCATTAAAAGCATCAAGTGCATGTAGGTCTTGGGGGTTGGTTGCTCAAGTAACCAGCCACTAACCCGAATGACCCGGCCTAGATGTCTACAAGTTGTAGGGGCCGATTACTCGCAAACGAGTACGGCTGCAATCTTACAACTGGGAAAAGGAGCCAACTTTTCTTGACTTTTCTTACTTAAGCTCGATGTGACTCGCACTAAAAGTGGCATGATTCGTTCGCTTATGATTACAATCAGCCATGAAGCCCAATGGGACTTGCCTGACCCTGTTTTCGTATAGATGTAACAACATGGTATCCACGCGAAAGCCGGCTTATAGTATAAGATAGTCAAAAGGGTCATCTAAACCACAAGTTTATGCAGAGTACAAGGCTAATAGCCGGAAACTCAATGACTATCAAGCATAGCTTCAATACCTACACGGGATGGCCTTAGGGTTTCGACTTGGTAAAAAATAATTTGTCTTCTGAGAAAGGCCACGCCCCCATGACTCGCACTTTGGGTCATGTGGACTGGCGACTTCGAAACAGAAACAAACTACTTGAATATCAAGATTCGAACGGCCCTACCATCCGAGTCTTGGGGAATTCAAGAAAAGTCCACTTATCAAAGCCCCTGGTACTTGGAAAAACCGAGTCTTACGAAGGGAGCTGAAAAGAGAGTCGGGTATCAAGAACAAGTTCGAAAGAACAGATAAAATAGCACGATTATCAAAAGGCCGGGAAAGCCGCAAAGATATATCACGGACTGGAAGTACATTACAAGTTATGGCATTGGTATCAGAGATGCACAGGCGCACCATCAACAGAATAAATATTCAAACGCAAAGGCGCCACGCGACCAAGGTATTATGATATCACTACCCTACTCGGCCTCCTGAGTGCGATCTTCCGGGTCTTGCTCCTGGGCCTGCTGCTTAGCTTTCCCGGCAGCGCCACCCGGACTCACCGCGCCAGGGCGGATAGGTGGAAGGACAGCTGGTGTAGAGGCAGACGGCCCCGATGTTAATTCGGCCTCCCTCTTCGCAGTTGCCTCCCTCTTCTTGGCCGAGTGATCAGCCCACTTCTCCAAGATGTCAAAGGGCGGGGGTGCTTCCTCTGTAATAATTTGGCTATCGGCGTCATACGCACTCATTATCGTGTTCAGGTCCAAGCTATCGGCCAAAGTGGTGGCCGAGGGGCGCACTGCGGACTGAATGGTTTTGAAATCTTTGGGTGTAAATTTGGAGCCATCCGCCTTAAATTCGGGAAACCCGGATATTATCTTCGCCGGGTCAAGCTTCGGAAAGAAGGCTTTGGCCAAGGTAAAAGCCCGGGTTATACCAATGCGGCATGACGAGCGTTTCCAGATTTCAATCCAGCCAGGCACAGTGGAGCAGGCTTGGATGAGGTTTTCTTCACCCGGATATACTTCCGAGGGCCACTTCACGGCATCCAATATAAATTTTGTGCCGGCAAAGAAAGTCCGGAGCACAGTCTTCAGGGTCCTAGCCTTTGCAACGGCGTCCTCTTCCGGGGCCGCAAGGTTGGCACCTACAGTTATAACAAAAGAAAGAACGTATTAGTAAATCCCAAGTATGATATAATAAAGCAAGGGTATGAAATTAGTCGACAGCAAAAACTTACTAAGTAAGATCTGATAAGTATCGGACACTTGGTCCGATAATTTCTTCAGTTTGGTCTGAGCAGCAGTGCACTCCTTCTTGCATTTGGAAAAATCCTTCTTCAAAGTTTTCATGTCATCCTCAAGGATTTCTCTTCGTTTTATCTCGGCAAGAAGAAGTTGTTCGGTCCTAAGTACAGTTTCTTCAGACTGGGTTATCTGTGCCTGTAAGTAGCAAGGAACGCAAGCACCAGTTGGATGTTATGGTAAGTCGAATATGGCGTAAAGTACCAAGCATAACTTTTGCAAGTCATACTCGGAACATGGGGACTAGATATACAATATGATATGCCAAGTGCTCTTACCTGGTGCCTTGCAGCCATGCGCTCTAAAATCTCGCTCTCCGAGGCCTTCATAGTAAGGAGTGTGTTCATCAATTGATCAAAAGTATCTTTATCCGTATCAGAAGACCCGGGGCCTTGGAAATTCCGAGAAGAAGTTTTCTTCCTAGAGGGAGGCGGAACCCGGGTCATTTGTGCGTTGGAATCTGATACTCCTTCTGCACCCAAGGTTGTGGCTTTTTTCTTCTTGCTTGCATGGGAAGCAATCGGATACTCAGCTTCTTGTGTGTCCGGTTTTATCGGCGAGGATTGTTTTTCACCGCTAGATGCGGCTGTAGTCTTGTCAGCCGGGCTCCCCTTACCCGGGCCCTCGTCTTCCATATCCTCTTGGTCGCTAACAACGACCATGGCCCTGTAGATGTTATCAGGAAGCAGTTAAATACGCAGTCAGGAAAAGGTGATGAAGTGTGGGAGAGCATCTGGAAGGGGATCTTACCCGGTGTTCACCGCAAAGTCACAAGGAAACCCGTCATCAGACTCGGGAGAGGCTGGAAATTGTCAGGTTAGATGTCATATAAGAATGGTTCAAGGAGAATGTGCTGACCAAGAAAAGATAGAACAATTACCAGCCCGCCGGGTGGGGGTCGATGAAATATTCGGGTTAATGGCATCGTCACCCGGGTGATTTCGAGTTGACCTACGCTTGATCATGGGCGACTCCTTCAAGAATGGCCAGTGGAATAATGTCAAGATAGCTCAGGTATATCATTAAGGTAATACGAATTGAATGCGAGGAGGGGATATGGAACCTTGGAAGTGGTCTCTTGAGTTTTTCTTTTGGATCCGACTTTGATTGTCGGCTCCAGTTCTTCCTCGTCGCTGGCGGATTCTACTTTGCCATCAGAGTATTCTTCCTCGTCGTCTTCTTGTTCTGAATATCATCAAAGTTATGGTTGGAAATAAAGGGGTTATGGTGAGTTTAAGGGAATCAAATAAAATTCGGAGAGTACCCTCGTCCGAGTTAACAATCTCTTGCTCCTCTGGACTTTCGGAGCTAGGGGAGGCATTGGTTTTCCAAAAGTCATCATCAGCCTGAAAGGCGTTAGTGCAAGGATTATCAACTGTATCAAGTGGAAAGAACGAAGATAAAGGCATCAAAGTCGGGTTTTTACCTTGGGGGCTGGGTTCTCAAGTGTGAAGGGCTCTAACCCGGATATGTTCCGGATTACCTCGAGCTTTTCTGTCAAAAAACCCTTGATGGTTTTATGAGTGTCGCCAGCTGCGAATATGTTGTCGGAGTACCGGAGCGGGTCTGAAGGCTCCCCTGAATACTCGCACATCAACTTTGTGCGGATGGAATTGGGCTGAATCCTGAAGTCGACCCAGGTCTTCACCAGGTTGAGCCCGATGAGGCCTTGGGCTGTGAGAGTGGCGATATTGGCTAATAAGGGTTGAATCGCCTCCCTGTCCGAGTCAGGGGCGAAGGCACTAAACTTATCAGAAATGTCAAGGAGACCCTCCGAATAACCCGGAAGTTTCTTTTGGCCGGGTGGGGAAGTGTCTTGGCAGTAGAAGTAGGAGAGCTGCCAGTGCTTGACATGGGAATTAAGGGTGAGGGGTGGCATCAGAGAGTTCTTGCGGCGCTGGATAGAAACCCCGCCGCAAGCGAGAAGCGCCCCGTCACCGCTTTCGCGGCACGGTTTGCATTGAAAAAGCTCAATGAAAAGAGCTAGACTTGGCGCAGTGCACAAGTAAGATTCGGAAAGGACAATGAAGTGGGAAATATTTAGTATGGAGTTGGGCCCGATGTCAAAAACGCGAAGGCCGTAGTGATTAAGGATATCACGGAAAAAGGGATGACCCAGCGGTCGAAAGCCCCGGGTCACATGTTCTACGAAACAGATTACCTCATCTTTTGTCGGGGTAGGCCGGGTCTCCTTACCCGGCACCCTCCACTGGATATTTTCCTGAGGAGGAAGAATTCCCAGCTCCACCAGCTCCTCTAACTTGGTCTTTGTGACCGTAGACCGCGCCCAGTTGGCGGATATGGAGTTGGTGGCTTTAGCCTTGGTTGGAGTTTTCCCCTGCTTCTTGGGAGCCATGTGGTTGACCTGCAAAATACAAGATAAAAGGATAAGAGGATTAAGGCATGGAAGTTGTGAGCCGGCCAAGTATAGGCCGGGTAATATTGAGACACGAAAGACTGTGAACAGTCCGGGTGTTAGCTCGCAGAATAAGGTTCGAAATTATCCGGGTGGTAAACATTATGGCGAAAATTATGGGATCTAAATGGTGAAGGAGTTTTTGAGGATGATGGATGGCTGCATGAGCACTTAGCGCAAGCAAAAGGAACTGAGAAGGGGAAGTCCGGCCGGGTGATTGAGGCTAGGGCGGAAATTTTGAGTGGATTGGACCCCGATTGGGAATCTTATCTTCGGATTTGTGGCGAAATTAATACTTGCGGGTGGTAGGAGAGTGGATTGGAATCCATAACTTATCTAATTAGACGAGCTGGAAAGAATATTAGCAACTTAATTCGGCATGATCCAGGAATCATTGGCGGGTCGATTTGGATCTAACCTAAGGTAAAATCAAAAATTGCAAGGGCGAATTAGTGGGCGCAAAAGGCTTACCGGAGGAGATCTGAGTGAGGCCTTGCGGAGGCAAATGGCGCAGGTCTGGTGTCCCTTCGCGGTTCTTGACGGGCCGGATGGAGGTTCGCCGGCGGATCTTGGCGGCGGCGCGGGGCGAGCGGTGGCGGAACGCAGCCTCCGGCCGATGGGCTCCGGTGATGCACGCGGGATTTCCGTGGTGGCGCTCAGCGAGAGTGAGCTCAGAGGGAGAGAGGAAGCGGAGTGGGGGGAAATGAGCCGTTAGGGTTCGGGTTACCCCCAAGGAGCTTATTTATAGGGCGAGTGGATGAGCCCGGTTCAGTGAGCGGGAGCCGGGATTTGCGGAAATAAACGGCTATTTGTTGGAGTTTTTGGTGAGATGCGCTTTGAATGCTGAACAGGGGATCTGAATGAACAAGAGAAAGAGATCCATCCCGTGATATCCGGTCGATTATCGAGTGCGAAATCTTGACATTTTTGGGATTTTATCTGGGAAAGTAAGTTAAGTGATTGGGAAAGAGCCGGGTTACTATATGGCCGCCGAGGAGTAAGGCCTAGCTGAGTATCAGAGCATCTCAACCCGGCCTCTATATGCCTGTATGTTTGATATCTTTGCAGGGAATAGCAAGCGCTTCAAGGAGGATCCATGAAGCCCAGGCTATTCTGGGGACTACTGACGGGGGGATGATAACCCGGTAGGCCAAACTCCAAGGAGTAACCCGGCCCAAAGGATGGTGCGCAGGATCCGGCTAAGGTTAAGGAAGCTTGTGGAAGGCCCAAGTTTGTAGGCCCAGTAATCCGGATTATGGGTTACTGTGAAGGAAAGCTAGGGTTTGTGCGCCGTGTCCGGGTAGGACCCAGGATGCGCCTTGGAGAGTAAGCCAGGGGGTACGGGTGCTTTATAAACCGACCCCCAGGTCTAGTTTAGACAGAGATCTAAGAACCCTAGCAATATTACGCGATATCAAGCATCGTGTGTAATCCCAGAGTCGAGTTATTATATCAAGATCGGAGACTCGGCGACTTTGATTGCCGGCTACCAGATCGAATTGCACCATGTTTTCCTCTGAGCTAAACCCTCTCCCAAACGCCTGTGTCGTCTTGCCCCAAGATCAGTTACCCCCGGTAACATCTGCCGTGATTATCCCACAACACTAGTTACGCGGCGGCTCTGGGCGCCCTTGCCTCCCGCGCCGCCGAGGCCGGGCAGGCCGCCATGCCGCGCCTGGAGGAGGAGGCGTGCGCTCTGCTCAGCTCCTCTTCCGTGACCACGCGGCGCCTCTCCTTATCCTAGTCGGGTACGGACCGGAGCTCGCGCAGGTCTACATCGCCGTCCGCCGCAACGCGCTCGCGGAGGCCGTGGCGCACCTGACGGGCGCCGCTGAGCCTGTCGCCATCGAGGAGGTGCTAAGGATGGAATGGGCGGCATTCGACCAGAAGATTCGGCGGTGGAACCACGCCCTCGGGGCGGTGGTCAGGACACTCCTCGCCGGCGAACGCCGGCTCTGCGACGAGGTCTTCGCCTCGGAGAGGAGCTCGGCCACGACTGCTTCGCTGATGTCTCCAGGGGCTGCGTCCTGCAGCTGCTCGGCTTCGCGGACGGCGTCGCGCGCGCCGGAGAATTCCGCACCATCGGCATCTACGAGGCGCTCGCCGACGTCGCGCCGGAGCTCGAGGCTCTCTTTGCCGGAGACACGCGCGACCTCTTCGCCGCCGACGTCTCCACCGTCTCCGCGCGACTGAGCTGCATCGTGCGCCGCATCATCCAGGGCGAGTCGTCGCGGAGGCCCGTGCACAGCCGTGGAGCAGCAATCCATGGAGCCCTCTGCTCTCGACGGTTTGAGGCGGGGCGACGACGGGCGGCTCGCGGCGGCGCGACGAGGATGCGGACGAGGCGGCCCGATGCGGGAGAGCGTGGCGTCCTCCATCTCGGGCATCCCCCACAACGAGCACGGCTGCATCGGAGACGAGGTGGGGAACGGCGACGGCGAAAAAACGGCAGCGGCGCGACCAGATCTCGAGAGCACCAACCAGCTCTCCGGACCAATGCCCGAGTTCTCTTGACGTTTTCTTTTTTGCCACGTATGCCTGACAGTGGACCCGTTCAGTCAGAAATGTTGTTAAGCTGACTAAACTGAGCGATCAACCAAATTTGGTGCTCCGCGTCACAGTTCTGCCCCGAAATACGATGCTCTTTGTCATTTCCCCCTAAAGCGGTGGTTAGCTGACACCGTCGCCTCAAATGTGGTGGTTATTTATCATTTCCTCGAGTTAATGAGAACAAGTCTATCACCATACGACAGAATCTTCCCAGCCCAAGACCCTAATTTATTCTCAAAACGATCTTCCACAGGTTTCCATTCTTTATTCAAGAGCTTACGACAATGAATTGGTATGTCCAGGTATTTAAACGACAAGGACCTGATCTCGCAACCAAATAAAGACATGTATTCATCTTCCTTGTCAACGACTTTCCCAAAGCAATATAGTTCACTCTTATGAAAATTAATTTTTAACCCACACAATTGTTCAAAGAGAGCAATAATTAATTTCATATTAACTGCCTTATCTAGGTCATCTTCTTGAAACAAAATTGTATCATCAGCATATTGTAAGATAGAAATTCTTCCATCCACCAAATGAGGTATCAAAGATCCTATCTGTCCATCATCTCTGGCTCGTGCTATAAGGATAGCCAACATGTCTGCAACAATATTAAACAGAATTGGCGAGAGTGGGTCTCCTTGACGAAGCCCCCTGAGGGTTTGAAAATAGTGAACAATGTCATGATTCACCCGGACCCAACACTTCCTCCTTGAAGAAATCGACTAACCCACTCACACCATTTTGGATCAAAACCCTTCATCCTAAGGGCCTGCTGCAAGAAAGACCATTTCACTTTATCGTATGCCTTTTCAAAATCAATTTTGAAAATGACACCATCCAGCTTTTTTTGTCTTCAACTCATGAATAGTTTCATGTAGGATAACTACCCCTTCTAAAATGTTATTACCCAGAATAAAAGCATATTGCGTAGGCCTGATTACTTTGTAAGCAATAGGCGCAACACGATCGTCCCCACTTTGGTAAATTTTTTAAAACTGACATTAAGTAAACAAATCGGCCTATATTTCTCAATGTGACTCGCATCCTATTTTTTTAGGTAACAGAGTGATTACCCCAAAGTTCAACTTAAAAAGAGGTAACTCATCATTTTGTAATTGTATAAACAAGGCCATCAAGTCATTCTTGATGACCACCCAAAAGGTCTGATAGAACTCAGTTGGAAAACCATCCGGACCAGGAGTCTTATTATGCTCCATCTGAAAAATTGCCTCATACACCTCCTTTTCAGTAAAATTCGATGTCAGGGCCACATTCTCTTGCGGAGATACCTAGGGATGTCCCAATTATATGTTTCAATCATACTAACTGGATTATTATCATGGGCCCAAAACAATTTTTTATAATACTCAGAGATGAACACCTTCAAATTATTCTCCCCTACTATAGTTCCCTCATCTTGTTCCAACTGAAAAATTCTTTTTTTCCTATGCTTAAAATTAGCGATCAAATGAAAGTACCTCGTGTTACTCCCCCCTTCCTGAACGTGTTTAACTTTAGCCCATTGCGCCCATTTAGTTTCTTCTTCACGACGGAGTTTAGCTAGACACTCATCTGCATCTCTCTTGACTTTCCTCTCATCAGGCGATAAAACAAAAGATTCAGCTTAAATATCTAGTTCTTCGATTAACATCATCAATTTCTGTTTTTCCTTCTTCCCTAGTGAATGCACAAACCTAGAAAAGCTCAAATACATGGCATAAAACCCGTAGAACATATATTTAACATTTGTTTTGCAAAATCGAAGGGTAGGCTCGAGCCATACGAAGCCTATCTGGTAAAATCTCCCCTGCTCCGGTGTATGGTAAGCACATGGTTTGGACTTGAAACGGAAAATGTACAGCGCACACTTCTGCGACCTGGCCGACGGAATAATCCACATCTTAAGTTTTAGCCATACGAGTTCCTCACCTGTTGATGTGTGGGGTCACACACACATGGGATGCCCATGTTGGGGTGCGTGATTAACGAAACTAGATGATACCCCGCGCGTTGTGGCGGGATTTCTGTGAGATGTATAGATATACATAATAAGAATTCATATATATAATTTTATGAAAAAATTGATGTACAGCATTGCATATGATTATTTGGAAGTGAGTACAAAGTTTATTACACGATGTGAGTACTTGATGAGTGCATGGGTAAATTATCCATTTCTGTCACCGGAAAAGATAACCGTGACATGTCTCTTTCGATGTTTGATGGATTCAATTGTGAAGAACGGATGATCTGATCCAAGTATGCTTGCGATGTTAACTCGTGAAGGTGTTCCTTGGTTATCCGCTTGTAAAGTTAGAAACATTGGTTGTTTCATGTCTTTGATTTCTTGTATTGCATCAGTGTACCTCTTGTTAGCTTCTATTTGGGGATTAGGATAAGATGGAAGCACACATGTGGTGGGCGTCATTGCCCTGCTGGATAGAAAGAATTGTACATAAAGTTAACAATGTAAAATAAAAGAAAATTGTATGACGAATTAAGTAGTACCTCTTTTGGCCTTGATGCCGCTCCATGTATCAGAAAATGAGAGAATACTCTGGTTTAAAGCTGTATGTGTATTTTGATATGGACGGATGAATTGGGGCAACCTTTTATAGAGGTATGTTTGGGTGCCTTAAATTTGGTAAGGAGTCATTACAACACCTTTAAAATGGACGTTTGTCAGAAAACTAACTCCGGCAGTTGTTTGTGCATCAAACTGATATTGGTAATTAATTCACGTTTTAATTGCGGCAATTATGTTCGCTAGTAAGAATAAGCTTATTCTTTTGCGAAACAGTACCAAAGTATTTGTTGGAAAAGAAATGTGTGCAAAGCAGAAAAATTAAGTTATGTGTGTGCTTGTAGAAAAAATGGGTAGCCTCAACAAAAATACCCGGCCATCAAGATGTCTACAACTATTAACCATGTCACGATCTTGAACAGGTACTAACCAACAAAACAGCAATTGGCTGCATGGGTCTATCGTGCACTAACCTTCCTCTATCGTGTGGACCTTTGAGTTCTTTGTTTTTTACTACAACCAAGTATCCATGATAAACTGGAGATAAGAATGCCATATTAAATATGTAGAGTGACGATTTTCTTCACATTATCTCTAGACTATAGCTGGAGGATTTGGATAGGAACATATACATTGCTATGTAGATCTTTAGAGGGTATCGAAAGAATAGTGATTGCCAATTTCACGTGAACAATGCATGAAAGACTTGGCAAGGCACAGAAGGAAAATTTAAACTGTCGGGAAAATAGACATTGTCCAGAATTTATTCATGCGTGCACTTATTGGATCATTCAGAACTATGATGTGTTACAATAGAAGCAAAACAGGCATGTCACACAAGGAAAATTGAAACTGTCTGGAAAATAGACATTGTCCAGAATTTATTTATGCGGACACTTATTGGATCATTCAGAACTATGATGGGTTACAATAGAAGCAAAACAACCTTGATGAGTTGTTGTTTGTGGGAGCAACAATATAACTAATTAAGGTGGAAGCCGTGTGCAGTCCTTAGTTGTTCCATGCATGGTTGATGATGCCCTAAAGTTGGCTTTAAAAAAACTGTATTAGAACAGTAATTCTTGTGTGTCAGGTCTCTGATATAAAACTAAAGGATTTAGAAAGAATTGCATATGAGAAGTGATGATACCTATGTTTTGTATTGCTTATCCACTTGACCTACTTCGATGCCGCTGGAATATTAATGTCTGAATTGCTGTTTGAGGATAAGAAATGAGAATGGCCCAAGGGATTTTTTGGTATTTGATATGAGGGGACGCACATACTCTTGCTTATGACGTTTGACACCATGAAGTTCAAGTTCTCCGGCTGAAAGATCTACGCCTTCTCCACTGTGACATTTAAAAATGTATTGTTGAGAAATTGTATGATGCACTTTAAATTTTGTTCCATATTTCTACCTGTTTCTATCCGCTGATTCTGGTTCTTTTTCTGTAAATTCAATGCTTCTTTTTGCTGTAGAGTTTCTGTAAAAATGTCACCATTTTTAATATATGTTGAATATGAAGGAATCAATATGTGTTTATCTATAAAATATATTACCTGAGCGTGTTCTTCTCGGTGGTAATAGCCGCTGCTTCGGGGACTGGAGGCGCAGTACTGTGCAAGTTTTGTGGTGTATTCTGAGTTGAACTACAAATATAAAAGGTTTGGTCAGGATGTACTGATAGAGTGTGTAACTTAATTTTTATAATTGATGACAAACCTCTCGGTACTTATGAGTGGCGATGGGGTGGTAATAAGTTTCTGTCCTGGAGATGCCAGAAATTGTTCATAACAATCATGCATGTTACATGGTGCAATATCTATTGCAAGAGGGACTGACAACTTATGCCTGTCAATACCTTTTTTTGGAGGAGATGGCTATTACATATAAGGAGGAATTTTCTAACCTTTATGGAGGGAAGCACTTGTGCATTGTCCACTGGAAAGCTCTTTCTTATGACATAACTTATGGGAAACTTGGATCCTGAATCAACTTTCACCCCTATATGGAATAATTTAGTTTTGCCAATGGCATTATCAAGGAAGATCACATGTTCTGAAGGATCTATTTTCATATTTTGAGAAGCAAGTGTGGCATCTCGTTCAACCAAATCTTCAGCGACAGTTGAGAAAGCAATTGCATCCAGATTGCCTGATTCATCAGCAAGTGTAATTGGTAGCTTCTACCTAGAAGATGTAATTTGTTTTAGTAGTATGGCGGGTAATACGAAAATTAAGGAAAAGGGGATATGTGCGAGTAGAGATGGTACAATGTCTTTGGAGACGAATTTTCACAAACACATGTTGGTGTATTTGTAGTGTTGTTGTATCCCTTGCCACATCGGTTGCATCCTCTGTAGTACCAATTAGCTTTCTGTACAATAGATTGTACTTTTGCTATAGTACTATAGGTGGCTCTTTCCTAAGAAATGGGAAAAACTTGGAAGTAATCAGATTCTATTTGAAAAGATCATGGATATAAAAATGATGAGGTGATTGAGATTTACTCGACCTGAGAAGAGGAAGATGGCAAACTTGATATTTCATTTAGTTTGTAGAGCTTTCCTGATGCTTGAATTGGAGATAGATGAACAACCTGTGGTAGTTATTGATGTAGAGTTGGAGATGCCCATTGATAGCTTCAGAATATTAATTTGAAAAATGTAAGCATGTATGATTGCGGGAACAATATTGTAGCAACATAATTATGTGTAGAGAGAATGGATAAAGATTGACCTAGTCCGGTATTTATTGACTTCAGATGTATCTAAGTCTATATATATCTTAGTTGCAGAGTTTGAAGACAGCGTTAGAGTGCCCATGAAACTCCCTGCAGTGACACCAGCAAAAATCCCAACTACATTGCCATCTTTTGACTTTTGAAGTACTGCTTCTTCATCAAAGTTTTCACCATGATGGCCCCAAAGGCGTATTTCCCGTGTTTGTTCACTGCAGAAGTGTAAAATTATGTTTCCAAGCAGAAATGATACCTTCAAATGTGTTAGATATGTTTGTATCGAGAAGTCTGAACATAGTTAAGTACTAAGAGAAACATACTCTAGGTTCCGAATTTTGATAATCCTGAGTTTATTTTGAGATGTTGGGCTTGCATAATCAAATGGACCCACGTGGCTAATGACTCCAATTATATCTGGAGAAAGAAACATAAAACAGTCATATGTGATAATATCATAGTGGTCAGTCAGGGAAGAAAAAAGGAAAAAAATGCTACCTTGTAGAGGTCTTGCCATAGTATCCATTTCTGCTAGTTTATCAAATGGACAAAAGTTGAAGGAAAACTTTGGTATATTTTCTCCTCTAGTTTCAAGTCGGTGAACCTTCGTGTTGTGTTTGAAGTGTAACATATATTTTTGGTGGTGGTATACATAGGTTTTGTTCTTGATATCCATGGCTGCAACATTAGTAAATATGTAGACATGTCCTTCTGTGAGTAAGGGGCTAAATTGTTTTTGGAACCTCTTGGGCACACTGATTTGTGTCATAGTACCCTACAGCAGCAAACTATTCGATAAGGTAGATGAAAATAATTATATATTTGAAACTTGCAATTGTCGTACAATTTTGTGCTTACATGTTCATCTAAAAGGACTCCATCAATGCTGATGAGAGGGTCAGCCAATTTGGATTTGACATTGATTGCGTCCCATAGCCGCAGGAGACGTCCAAAAACCTTTCAGTTCTGTTGTCCTGGAGTGATGTTTTGAAGTGCTGTAGGGGAGTCCATTCCTAAAAGATTCCTGCATGAGAAGGATAAATGATATTGTATAATCATTAATTGTGGAGAGAGAACGTATGAATTGCATAAATGAGGGTGTAAGTAAAAAATATGAACCTGGACAATTTCTTTATTTCAGTTCTGCCTATTAATTTGGCTAAAAACCTCAACATAGACTACATTATGTGTGCAATTCTCATAAGAAGCTGGACTGTTTTCAATTAGGACCTGCAATCCCTTGGGTGAAGTAACTCTTGAAAATGCTACATATAGTTGACCATGAGAGAAAACAGGAGATGGCAAATACACTCCAACTCTATCAAGAGTTTGCCCTTGACTTTTGTTTATTGTCATTGCGTAAGAAAGGCGAATGGGAAACTGGCGCCGTCTCAATTTGAATTGCCACCTGGAGTTGCTTGATGTGGTGATAATTCGAGGGATATATACTCTTGAACCGGTGGCCTTTCCAGTTATGATTTCACCTTCAATTACACGATTTGTCAATTGCGTGACAATTAGCCTAGTACCATTGCAAAGCCCCCGTGATGGATCAAGATTACGCAAAAGCATTATAGGAACTCCAATCTTCAAGATCAACTTATGATCAGGAAGGCCAGGCATAGGAATGGTATTTAGAAATTCTGTTGGGTATAATGCTTCTAGAGTGGAATGATTAGCAGAGCTATCATCAATAGAATCTGCGCTATAGTATGACATTTCAGTAGTTGCAACCTGAGCAATCATTTTGCTATTTATTTTTGATACAACCTCATTTGTAGGTGTTAAGATTGCTCTGTCGCAGAAATATGATGCAAGATTGGTTGGTTCACAACCAGAGTTGTAGACAAATGATATTAGTCCATCAAGGTTCCTACAATTTGTGGGCAGAAGCAGAGACTGTGGAATTTCTATAAACGACATGTTGGGTTCATTTGGAATAGAAACAAAATGTTCTGTTCCATTTCCCACTCTCAGAAGCCATTTTGAAAAATCATTCAGTTCTTCTTTGTCGGAGTTAGAGAGAGCTGAAGACCTGAGCCTCATGTTTTCAGTTAACTGCAAAAGCGTGCATTTTTCCCATAAGTATGAATTAACAATGCATGCTCTCAAAATTGGTTGTTTGGTCGCATTCTGTATTACTGGAAGTGTTTGTCGAAAATCTCCGCCCAGAACTACGGTAATACCTCCAAATTGCTTGTTCTCAGCATTTTGTCTTTTGTCTGACAATATATCTCTAAGGGTACGGTCCAATGCCTCAAAACAATATCTATGATTAACAGATGCCTCATCCCAAACAATAAGAGAAGTTTTTTTGAATAAGTTCAGCCAAATGTGTGTTTTTCTTGATGCTACAAATCGATTTCTGAGTAATATCCAATGGAATTTTGAAACGGGAATGGCAAGTTCGCCCCCCTGGTAGAAGTAAGGAAGCAATTCCTGATGAGGCAACTGCTAATGCTATTTTCCCTTGGCTTCTTACAGAGCTGAGCAAAGTAGTCCATAAGAATGTTTTCCCAGTACCTCCATGCCCATAAACAAAAAATGTGCGACCCTCATCATTCATTACAGAATTATAAATGGCACCATAAACTTGTTTCTGGTTTTCGTTTAGGCTTGAAATGTTGTTACTTAAAGTGGCAGTCATATCAAGTATATCATAACTAAGTTCATCCAATAGTAGCCTATTCTCTTCGGAAATATTCACAACATCATCTGGCAGGGGCAAATTGAAATGGGATAAGCAATAACCTGCATCTCTTAGCAATTTATCCAATTCAGTGAGAAGATAAGATGAAACATATGAATCCGCTAATGGGTTGCTGAGGTGACCATGGTTGTGACTCAATCGGTGTGTTGCATCTTCTGATATTTGTGGTGCATATTCATCAAAAAGTTTTCTAGGATTCGCTATCTCACAAAAGAGCAAAAGTGTGACAAACAACTGACGCAACTGATACAGCATGGCCCATTGAGTCGCATCTTTCATAGCACTAAACCATTCTTGGTCATCACCAAGGAGGCCTAAAGCCTCACATGTGGCCCGAAATGTGGGATATTCATGGCCAGATACAGTTCTGATTTGAGGAAAGGAAGTTGCTCCTTTGACAACATGGAGCAACAGACGCAAATAGTAAGGTTCTCCTTGGGAAGGGTTGACATGAGCAATTCTTGCAAAAAATTTCCGAGAACCACGACGATAATCCCAATATTTGCCATTTGAGTTAGAGTGCCATGTAAAATACTCAGGAAATTCTATATATGTATATTGTTTAGACAGAGGGTGTTCCATATTAGCCTGTAACCATGCAGTCAACTTAGTTATCATATTACTTGGATTTTCAATCACTTCTTCTAGGTTGTCATCTTCTGAGTAAACAGCGTTATTCTCAAATGGAAGATGAACAGGGAGTCTCTCTACAGAAATGCTTGTATAGTGAATCTCATATTCTTTCAAGCGCCAATCAGCCTCATTTGGTGTCACATAGCGGCATTCTAGATAATTTTCTATTTCATTGACTGGTTCACCTGGTGAGTCCGATGACGCAGAATTAGCATGGATTTTGGTTCTGGCACAATCAAATCCTTTTGTTACATATTTGAACAAATATTTGTGCATACCATCATGATTAACCTTCTCAACATTGATATGGGCTTGATATTTAACTACCAGGTCGACATTGTGAGGAACAACAAATCTGTTATCTATTTCAACTCCATTTTTACTGGCAGTAATTCCATTTTTTGGCCGGGCATATTGTGTAAAACCATTCTCTAATACCGTGGTTTGCTCACAGAAATCCTTAGGATAAAATTTTGTGCATTTTCCTTCAGACATACATGGGGAATGAGGGTTCAGACACCCACAAGGACCGTGTACCATGAATGAAGATACAGCCTCATATCCTATGGGATCATTTGTAGGGTCTGGCAACTGAGCTGAAATGTGGAAGTCAATCTTTTGTGAATTGAGCGGCTCATCTTTAGATAACCATATGATGATATGCACATGAGGGAGGCCACGTTTTGAAATAACTACAGAAAGAGACATGTTCTCAGCGTATATCAACAAAAATATGTAGGCAATGTAATTGTAATTAGTGATTGAAATAATGCTAAGGTTACCTGCATTTATGGGTCCAAAGATTTGTTTCTTTTTAATATCATCCATTAACATATTAAGCTTTATTTTGAACACCCTATTGACAATATCTGGACGGTCGGAAGGTTGTTGCCCTGGAATGGATGATAGAGCCTCTAATATTTCAGGCCAGGCAACATTTGAAGTGAAAGTGACAAAGAGATCTGGGCAGCCATACTTTCTACAAATAGCAATGGAGTCTTGATAGTTTTGGTACATGTAGCGAGGGCCCCCAGTAAATGAAGATGGTAATATAATCCTTTGACCAACCGAAGAACCAGATGTATTACCTTTTGAGACCGAATGTGCCAAGGTATTATATGGTGATGATCTGTATTTTTTCTGAAAACTGGGATTGCGATATAATGCAATACGGAATTCTTCGACACAGCAATAACCATCCACTACATAAGCTTGTGTTAACCTTTTACCTCTTAGTGGCGTGTTGAAATCATCTGGTCTATCATGTAACCTATATGCATAGTACTCTAGCATTGTTACTTTCTGACGATGCCTTGTTTGATTTTGTGGCGTCGGACGGTACATTATGTCATCATGGTAACCAATTTCTCCATACGGAAATAATAGAGGGTACTGCATAGACATGAATCTGCAATGTTTTTCATTGATCTGTTGTAAGCCCGATGAACGATTGTCGACAACAATGTCCCGTCCAACATCTGTTGTACCAATATCACCGACAATCAACCCTACAACCTCAGATGTGACTGGAGCACAATAGATGTCTCCATGTGCGTCAGTTTTGACAAATAATCTGATGAAGAACTGATCAGGAGCATCTGGCGACATTCTTTCACTTGCCGTTCTAAATAGCTTGACAATGGGATTATGGGTATCTAACATTTCTATGAGGGAAGTGACAATTTCCCCGTTAGAGTTGAAAGAAGGCCGAGAAGATGACGGGCGAGATGATTTGCTGGAGGATGAAGTAATATTTATGCGGTTTCTAACCTCATGCTCTGTATCATAGATGTACAACTGTGCATATTCTGGTCGATGACCTTGGCGAGGTGGCCTCAAAGTTCCGAAACGATGGCAGACCGTACCACTAACCTTGAATACATATGGCGCTCGACCATCATTTATGGAGTCAATAACTTTAGCTCCCATTGAAGTCATTGCAAACATGGTATTATATTGCCGAATATGGTCAAAAAAATGTTTTGAAATTGTGCTGTTCTGCGAGGTCAATAAATCCAAGATGGGTTGAGGAGGAGGTATGTATGGGTTCAGGTATATTTTACCGCCTTTACAACATAGATTATAAATTGGATCAGAAGTATTCCTCTCTCTTCGAACACGTTCTTCGTACCAAAATAAAGCACGACAATGTTTGCATGAATGGATTGGCCCACCAAGGTTTAAGGGTTCAAATATAGTTCCTGAAAGACATGACTTCATCTTTTTTAACTGAAAAAGACTTTAATGTATGGGGCACTTATGGAACAGGAAAAGAGCTTACGGTTGTGGGTGAATGCCAAATTAGTTGTTTGCAAAACTGATGTAGAGGATTCTTCATTTAATCGCTGCCGTGCTGAACGTTCTGTTATACATGTGGTAGTGTGATTGGTAGGAAGCGGTTGGAAATTAAAGAAGCCATTATGTATACAGTTTATTCTGAGTACAAAAGTAATTTTGTGTAAGCATATTGACCATAACTAACCTCTACTCCTAAGCTCTGTGCGCCGACGCCGGTTACCAGAAGAAGCAGAACGGTTTGGTTCAGGGGTTACGACATGTTGTGACTGACGGCGAGGGCGGCCACGACCGCGTGCTACTGAATGCGTACCATGATTGCTTGCAGAATTTTCCGAAGTCCCAGGGTTATCCATGTTTGGAAACCGAGGACTTATAAATTGCCGTAAAGGATGCAAACTGGGTTTTTAGTCTGTACGAAATATGCCTTAAACAGGGGACTTCAATGGGAAGCAATGAGAAATATAACTCTTGGCAACTTTACTGTTTATAAGGAACACTATTTATAGAACATTTCACTACAAAATATGTGAGCGCTAGACATGGATGCTATGGCTGCAGTCCGAGAACAGGGGGTTCAGATTGTAATCTCACCTATCTGCAAGAGGTACGTATGCATGTCACCTAAATACAAAATGCTACATGGTGTTGACCAACATGTTTCTACCAATGAAATGAGGGGCAATCATCAAGAAACTCTGTTCTCTAGCTAAATCCAGAGGAGAAAATTCCAGTAATGAAATGAGGGGACTTTTGAGCGAGGCAAACAGAATATAAGCACGGGTTGTTGTCAATATTTGCAGGTCTGTACGAAACTGAATAATATTTACTTCACAATTCAGTGACGAAAAAGATGCAAGAAGCAAGAGAAAGAAAGTAAAAGATAGATGTGCTGATTCGGTTGAAAAAAAGTATTTTGGCAAGAGATGGGAGCCTGCGTACCTTTTGTGCCAATGCAAGCAGGTTTTGTAGCTCGGCCTATTCCTCCTTTCCTCCTTGCTTGAGGAGGAACCAGTAATGAGAATCCAGTTGTGATCGCATCAACTCAATGGAATCTTGAGCGGGTAACACAAATAATCCACTAAAATTCCAACCAAATCGGATGAGGCAAAACGTCGAACAGGTATCGAGCGGAGAGTAACCTGAGAAATTGACAAATATAAGTGAGAGGATACAAATAAAGGGGGAGGAGAAGCCGGAGCAGACATGTACACCTGGTGGAGATGGGCGCGAGGAGGCGAGGGCGATGGACTCCACTGGAACAGAGCGAGGTTTTTAAAGATGGAGGTGGCATCGGATCTGATCATGGTAGCTGTTGCAGTTTCTTGCGGGCAGTCATGGAAGATGAATGCTTGGCATGATGGGGCAGTTTCATGAGCATTTGCAGCGAGAAGGCATGATAGGGCGGTTTCAGCGAGAAGGGAATAGGTCGCATGGCGGCGGCGGCGGGCACGGCCACGAGGGAAGATGAACACGAACAGGTACCACCGAGAGTGATTCGTTATCTCATCCGTCGCAGTTCCAGGTATCTCATCCGTCTCAGGTTGGGCTTCTCGTGCAGCCCAATTAGGAAGAATCAAGGCCGAGCGAGCCGAAGCGAAAAATGCAGGCCGAGCGAGCCGAAGCGAGGCCATGAGCGATCGAGACGGCAACCTATCGTGACGGCAAGCCATCGTGACAACGTACGAAGCACGAAGGCGAACTACAAAGGCGCGCGCAAGGTGAGGGAATTAAAGGTGACGTGGACGCAGGAAAACGCTGGAAATTCAGGTAGTGGGGTATTCCTATTTAGGTATAGAAGATACGAGGGGAGTCCGCATGCATGAAGTTACTTTAGCATTAGCAGCCGTAGTTAAAGAGCACTGCTTGGCGCACGGCGTTTTCACGTGCGATATCAGTCCGACGGCTGATTCATCCATTGCTTTCCAACATCGCAAATTTATCTAAATACTCAACACTCACTTCAATGGGATTGGCTACCGTCTTGAGGGTTCGTCCCTTCAAGTATGGAGAGAGAGGATATAGGTTGTCAAGTGCGGTAGATTGGATCTTTCCAAACAATTTAGTTAGATGTACCATTCCAACATAGTAATATTACCATCGGATTTATAATAAATACTTTTACTTTGTGTGGATCATATATCACATAAATTTAACAGCTTTATTATACCTTTTGGCACTTATTTTTTAATAGCTATTAGTAGGAAACTATTTGGATAAAATTTAAAGCCTCAACACCTAAAATTCCCAATGCACGAGTCAGATTAAACGAAAATTTTAAAAAATCATAATACGTATTCCAATTTTTCAGGAAAAAAAATGAAATATAACCTTGATATTTAATCCTGCAGATTTTTGAGAAAAATACTGCCTATTCCTTATTTTTCATAGTAAAAGAGAAAATTGAACTCATGTATTATTTTTCATAGTTATATAATCCGGGTTATTGTACTTCCTTGTATATTTTTCTTTTTTTGCACATGTTACATATATATTTCTATTTTACTTTCAAACTAGGCATTCTCTTTACGCAAGATTTTATTTACTACCTCCGTTCCATAATGTAAGGCTTTCTAGCAAGCTAAACTATCTAGCTAGAAAGGCTTACATTGTGGAACGGAGGGAGTAGTATTTTCCTTAATTTACAATTCTTCAAGGTTCACATAAACCCATGTGCACTAAATCCATGTCTTCATTACACTGAGTAGACGTATAGGAGGAGGAGTAGTAGTAGCAGTAATCACACATACTCCCTCCGTCCGCGAATAAGTGTGCATTTTCCTTTTTTGGCAGTTAAATTTACTAAACTTTGACCAACTTTATTGGGAAAATCACTAGCATTTATTGCACCAAATTAGTATCAACAGATTTGTCTTCATATGAAGTTTCAAAATATATCATTTTGATTTCACATATGTTTGACCCCAGACCAGGCGGCTTTAATCCTGCAACCGAAGCTTAGCCGGGGCTCCTTTTTTCGCGGGGTAAATTTTCTGACGCTAGAGACGAGCTGACAATGGATGGCGAAAGAATCGTCGTCCATGACGTAGAACTTTTCGAGCCCTTGCGTCGACAAGTGGATCATGGGCTCTCCAAAATAAGGCTCGAAGGTGCGGGTAATGCTGAGTGGCACGCCACCGCCGCGGGGAATGAGCGTGAAGCGGGCAGTGGCACGGACCGGCGGCTTGCGCTTGGCGTCGGTGAACTTGAGCCGAAAACCGACGGTGTCATGACGCGCGACGTTGGGGAAGAAGAAGATGCGCCATGTGTACCCGCCTGCCTGGAAGCGGTCGGACTTGACCGGCACGAAATAATCGAACACCTTTGTGTGCTTGTACCCGTTGATCCTGAACACCGTGGTGGTGAGCGCCGAGGAGTCGTCGGCGGTGGTGATGGTGGAGCTGGTGACAGCTTTTGGGCCGCGCGTGAACATGCTTGCGTTATTTTCTTGAAGCGGCTGCTCACAATCCCGTCGCTGTGTTTTCCTAGCTTGGATGAGAATCGATGCGGTGAGGCATTGTGGACGTGTGCATGGTTATATAACCTACTGCCGGCCCTGTGTCGCTGAGCCAGACTCGGGCACGGACTAGGAGACGTGTGGTTTTTTCCTTTATTTTTCAACGGAACGGAGTCGGAGCCCTGTGTCTGTGAGGCAGGGACGCGGAGTCCAAACTTGTCTGTGAGCCTTTGTTTCGGTTTTCCCTTCTACAAGGACTCGGATATGCCTAGCAGTAAAAACCATGTGCCAAGGCCTCGCTTGATTTAGTGTGTAATACACGATACACGCTTGGAAAATTTCACCGACCATGTGAGGGCCCTGCTGCAAATCAGGCGTAGCGGCGAAAGCTATTTCGGTATCGGAAACTGAAACAACATTCCAAGTGGGACCAAAGTGTGAGTATATGCTTCGGCTTCCTGTCAACTCTCCATGCATGATATGCTTAGGCTTCTAGATTCAACAATGGCATATCCTGGGCGACACCTGGAACCGCACAGCCTTCCACATGGAGTCAAGAAGCAAGTGCTCGGCACTAGCACCTGCTTCAAGCACTTTACGACACTAACAGCTTCAAGCACGTGCTCTTGTGTCTACCATGGCAATATCCCGGTGAAGCCTTTTTATTTTTGATAATGGGCTTTATTATTTAAAAGTTCTAAGTATTATACACCCGGTTTCTGCATAACTAGATGCACACGGCCGAAAAAAGAAAAAGAAAACAAAGGTAGCAAAATATCGATTACAATCCGAGATGAATCAAATATGTCGACTATGGAGCAGCTATCCGTAGATCAAGCCGCCACCCATGTGGGATAAAAATATCCCTCGCCACCCTTTCCAGCCGTACACATGCCTCCGTAGAAAGGCCTCGAAACTCCGCCCGTTGTAATGTGCACCACGAACGGAGAATACATGTGCATCGATATAGAACCTGCAAACGAGAGAAATTTTTATCATTGAAAATCTTATCATTCCTACATAGCCAGAGCGACCATATAACGGCTAACGCTCCTACCCTGAAAATAGTTTTAAACTTCTTATCTATGTCATTCAACCAATTGCCAAAAATATTTTCAACGGATGTTGGCGGATATAGGTTCGAAGACATTTGGATAGTTGGCCATATAGAACGCGCAAATTCGCACTCGAAGAATAAGTGTCTTATAGTCTCATCCTTAGAGCACGAAACACACTTTGTACTCCCATGCCAATTGCGCTTGACAAGATTATCCTTAGTTCAAATGACACCTTTACGAAGATACCATGCAAAAAATTTCATTTTCAAAGGTATCTTCATTTGCCATATTTTCTTATTATTATCAACCGGCACATTAGAGTGGACCAATGCATTATACATGGAATCAACTGAGAATTTACCATCCTTAGTCAAACTCCACCAAAACTCATCAGTGCCTGGTGATAGTTGGATCAAAGCCAATCTATCTAACAAAACATTCCAAGTCAGAAGTCTTGGTCCAATGATATCTCTCCTGAACGTCACGTTTGGGGGAAACGTTTGCATCACCGTGGCTAACGTATCCCCTTTATGACGAACGATATTGTATAAGGCCGGATACTGTTCTCGGAGGGTGGCATTACCTAACCATTTATCCTCCCAAAACCGTATCCGAGATCCATTTTTAATGTTAAATACACCATAGCGAAAGAAAAGATTCTTAGTCGCCATTAGTCCAGCCCAAAAATGCGAATCACCTAGTTTCCAAATAACCTGTGATATAGCTTTTGTGCCTACGTGTTTTCTCTTCAGGAGTGTCTGCCAAACACCATCATCCGTAAGTAGCTTAAAAAGCCCTTTACCTAGGAGAGCTGAGTTTTTAACCTGAAGGTCATGAATCCCCAGCCCCCCCCCCCCTTATTTTTGGGTCGGCACACCACATCCCATCTTGCCAATCGATATTTTTTCTTTTCACTATCCCCTTGCCAAAAGAATCTCGATCTGAAGTAATCTAACTTCTTCAAGACTCCTTTGGGTAACTGGAAAAAGGATATCATATACAGTACCATGTTCGACAGCACTGAATTAATGAGTACCAGTCTTCCACCTAGGGATAGTAATTTTCCTTTCCAACTTGCTAGCCTCTTCTGTAGACGGTCTTCGACGTGTTTCCATTCAGCATTGGTTAATCTTCTATAGTGTATGGGAATACCCAAATACTGTATAGGAAATTGACCTTGCTCACATCCAAAAAGTTCGGAGTATTGAGAAACTGCTTCGTGGGCATCACCAAAACAAAACAATTCACTTTTATGGAAATTAATTTTTAATCCAGATAACTGTTCAAATGCTGACAGAATTAACTTCAGATCCTGTGAAGCCTTATGTTCCCCGATAAGAAGAAGCGAAAGGGGAAGCAACATGCGGCGTTGGTGCCGGCTCCAAAGAAGCTTGGTACCAAGCAGCTTTAACAGCATCCTCGGTCGCTACCCCTAATAGTGGTTCGGATTGGTGCATGCAGGTGGCCTTTGGGGGCTGTCCGGATGAAACTGAAAATTTCGCGGGAGGTGTTTACCACTCGCAGCCCCCGAGTTGACTCCTAGACCTCTCATCTCATCTTCCTCGATACCAGCTTCCACAACTCGAAGCAGAGCGAGTCCACGCCGTGGACGGCGAAATCGACATCACCTACTACAGTGCTGCCTCCGGTGCCACGAATGGCGGCGGGTACGGCGGCCTAGGCAACACGGAGTTCGAGTTCGGCAGCCCTGGCGAGCACATGATATCTGCTAACGAGCTCTTCCAGAACGGCTAGATCAGGCCGCTCACCCTGTCCCTGCTCCTGGATCTCGATCCTAGCAGCAACGACGATGATCCGGAGCGGCTCCGTGCACCGCCGGGCCCGGTCCATGTCTCCGACGCGCAGCGCGCCCCTCCGTCTGAAGCTGCTTAATGCGCTCGCCCCAGTGACGGATCTTGGCTCTGTATGTCACACGACTAGGCGAAAGAGGCGCCGCCGACGGTCACCGCCTCGTCACGTTCGTCCTCTTCTTTCTCGACCTCATCCTCCTCATCTGCTTAATCCTCCCGCGAGTCCCGACGGTGGGTGGTTTTCAAAGACATGCTCCTCCACCGTAGCAAGAGCGATCCCACGCTCCGGAGCGGCTCTGTGCACCACCCGGCCCAGACCATGTCTCCGACGCGCAGCGCGTCCATTCGTGTGAAGCTGCTCAATGCGCTCGTCCCAGCGACGGATCTTGGCTCTGTATCTCACACGACTAGGGCGCAAGAGGCGCCGCCGCCGGTCACCGCCTCGTCAAGTTCGTCCTCGTCTTCCTCAACCTCATCTTCCTAATCTGCTTAATCCTCCCGCGGGTCCCGGCGGTGGGTGGTTCTCAAGGACATGCTCCTCCACCGCAGGAAGAGCGAGCCCACGCTCAGGAGTGGTTCTCAAAGACAAGTTTGGTTTGTGCTGTGGAACCGAGGCTGGACAGCTGACCGCCTCGGGAGGCGAGGTCTCCCTGGACCGTCGTCGTGCCCTTTCTGCGACCACCACGATGAGGGCATAGACCATCTGCTGTTAGGCTGCGTGCTCGCTAGGGAAGTGCGGACCGCCTTTTTGGGGCTCTGGGACCGACCGGACTGGATCCCCACTCCGTTGACACTCTGGTGGATTGGCTGCCCGGCAAAGCGCTTGGGGGCGGAGCCTCCCGAGAAATGTGGACGGCTTTGGCTCTCATTCTATGGTGCATTTGGCGGCACCGCAACGACATCGTTTTTGAGGGTAGACAGCCGGACCTGGACACCGTATGTCGCACCATCTCTGAGGAGGCCGCACGTTGGTGGGTAGCGAAGCTTTTTAGGAGAGAGTTAGCGCAGGTAGAGCGGTGGAGGTGGGGCGAGTAGTCAGCCCTGTAATTTCCGGCGGGTGGAGTGCGTCCTCGACGTCTGTGTCGACCGCGTAGTAAAATTGTCCTCTTGGCCTTTTCTTCTCTGAAACCGATACGTCTTTCCATGACGTATCCTTAAAAAAAAGACAAGTTTGGCCCCGACTCCTTCGCCGGAAACGGACTGCTCTGTGGCTACTCTACTTCTTCGCCACCCTGTCCCATGTCTCCTCCACGAGCGCGGCGTCGAGGACAGCAGAGGCATCGGTGAGGCGGCCATCGCGTGTGAGGACGCGGACGGCTATGAGGAGCACACGGGGAAGGTTGAGGACGTGCTTGCCATGGAGTTCCCGCGTGGCACTGAGTACGGCGAGTGCGACGCCTGGGCGGCCACGGGAGGTATGGCGTGTAGCACGGCCGGGAGTTCGGAGGGTGGGAGCACGGAGAGGATGAGCTCAATGGCGACCACGGATGTGCGGTAGGCGAGGGAGAGAGAGGGGATGGGAAAGAGGGGGCACGTGGAGATAGGCCGTTGGAGCGGGCGACAAAACCTCTCGTCCGGACGCCTCAAGGCAACCCCTAGGCGATTGGGATTGTGTGGGGTTTCCGGACGGGAACTGGCGAGTGTCGGGGCGGGAATGGCTTTTGGGGAGGACGAGTGGGCAAGTTGGGGGTCATCCGGACGAGAAGTGCTTTCGGGGGATCATTTGGTGGGCGCGACTGGAGATTCTCTAACCTTAGTGTAGCCAACATGGATTAATAGCCCGAGAAAGTCAGCAACGCTAGCTCACCACCTGATCACAACCCCGGCTCCTAGATACTCTAAACTAGCGAAGATGCGAACGGTTTCTCCATTGACTCTTCAAACATTCACACGCGGGAAGGTTCACAGGCACTAGCCCGAGCCGTCAACCATATTTGTAGGAGAGCCACCAGCCCTCCATAGAAGCTCGAGCTCCCCACTAGTCCTTCTAGCTGGGTCCATCTCCATGAACGATGCCCTCATGAGGGATATGACGGTAAGACGACAACATCATTCGACTCGGAGTACCCGAATCTAGGGTATCACCTTGATAACGGAACGGTTGAGACAGGTGGAATACCATGGCAACACCTTCAGGAAGGAGGCGATGCCCACGGGCGTTGTCGCTGCCGGTACGTCCAAAGGAGGGAGGAATCTTTCATTCGGTCCTCTCACCCGGTCCCCACCCTTCAGCTGATCCACCACACAGGCCTACCACCACGTCCAACGCATGCCAGCCCCGAAGCACCACGAGCTGATACGTCTCCAACGTATCTTTAATTTATGGTGTTCTATGTTGATATTAATGCCAATTTCTACATGTTTTATATATACTTAATAGCATTTTTATGCATTTATGGGACTAACCTATTGACAAGATGCTACTGTGCCGGTTCCTCTTTTCTGATGTTTTTATATTTTAGAAAAGTTGTGCTGGAAATATTCTCGGAATTCGACGAAATAAAAGCCAAAGTCCCTATTTTTCTATCACGTACACGGAGTCCGGAGGAGACTCAAAGGGGGACATGGAGGTGCCCACAACATATTGCGCCCCCCCAGGCCGCGCCACCATGTGGTGTGGGCCCCTAGGCTCCGACCGACATCGCCCTTGCGCCTATATAATGCCTTCCTCGGGAAAATCCTAAAGACCCGAACCTCCATCCATGAAAAGTTATGTAGCCACCGCCGTCGTCAAGCCTAGTTCAGGAGGGTTCTGAAGCTCTTCCCGGTACCCTGCCATAGAGGGGAATCATCACCGGACGCCTCTTCATTACCATGCCTGCCTCAAGAGTGATGTGGGAGTAGTTCATACTTGGACTACGAGTTCATAGAAGTAGCTAGATGGTTGTGTTCTCCCATTTGTGCCATCATGTTTAGATCGCGTGAGCTGCCTAACATGATCAAAAATCATCTTATTGTAATTCTACATGTTGTGCTTGCTGGGATCCGATGAATATTGAATAATATGTCAATTTTATTATAGATCTATCATATATGTTATTTGTGATCTTGCATGCTCTTTGTTTCTAGTAGATGCTTGGGACTCCAAGACGGATTATTTATGCTAGATTATGGGTTCATTCCTCCAGTAATCTGGGAGGGTGACAGTAACTTCTAAGATTGTAGATCTGATGTTGTCACTCGGGGTAAAACAATAATGCTCTGTCTAAGGATAATTATGTTACATTACACACTTTCACTAGTGGAAAATCGTCCTACAGTCCCGGTTCGCCAGGCCCATTAATCCCGGTCGGGCAACCGGGACTAAGTAGGCGCGACTAAAGGCCCCCCCTTTAGTCGCGCCTCTTACGAACCGGGGCTAAAGGCCGGCCACGTGGGCCGGTGGCTCCACGTGGGCCGGTGGCGTGAGCCGGGGGGGAAAGGACCTTTAGTCCCGGTTGGCCACACGAATCGGGACTAAACTTTATTTCGTAATTTCTTTAATTCATTTGGGTTTCTAATTATTTTTCACTCCCTTTTTTTCACTCCCTTTTTTCTCTCCCTTTTTTTTCCGGAATTTGTATTATTTGTTTAGTGTCTAACTACAATTATCTCTAGTCAAATTAGTTACTCGTGGTCAAACTTCCCGCTCGGTCACCCATCCTCCCACTACTCTCGCACTAGCACGCTTAACTTCCGAGTTCTATCCCGTCCCGCATCCAATTGTTTCGCACGCATGTATGTGATAGTAGTATCATATCAATCTTATTTACATGTTGGTCGATGCCACATTTCTTTATTGTTTGAATTTCAAATAAATCTTTTAATAAACAAAAGTAAGATGTAATTAATAATTTTGAATAAATAAATAAACATTAACTTTTTAATTTGTATTATTTCTAAAAATACTATTAATATATCAAAAAATTAAGAAAAATAATACTAATTCATTTTAAAATCTTAAAAATACAAATAATATATCAAAAAATTAAGAAAAATAATACTAATTCATTTTAAAATCTAAAAAATACAAATAATATATCAAATAATTAAGAAAAATAATACTAATTCATTTTAAAATCTTAAAAATACAAATAATATATCAAAAACTTAAGAAAAATAATACTAATTAATTTTAAATCTAAGAAATACAAATAATATATCAAAAAGTTAAGAAAAATAATACTAATTCATTTTAAAATCATAAAAATACAAATAATATATCAAAAAATTAAGAAAAATAATACTAATTCATTTTAAAATCTTAAAAATACAAATAATATATCAAAAAGTTAAGAAAAATAATACTAATTCATTTTAAAATCTTAAAAATACAAATAATATATCAAAAAGTTAAGAAAAATAGTACTAATTCATTTTAAAATCTTAAAAAGACCAGTAGGCTCTTCTATTATTTTTAGAATGAGTTGAAAATTGTATTTTGAAGTAAATTCAACTGGATGAGTTTGGTATTGACTAGATATATGTTTTCCTGGCTTAGATTAATTTTTGGTGAACATATATATAGAAACTGTAGTTTTTCTGTTTTGTTTTATTGATGTGTTTTTGTTTGTTTTCTTGATGTGTTTTTCTTTGTTTGTTTTGAAATGTGTGTTTGACATAATATAGAAATCGTATAGCTAGGAATTAATATAGAAATAATATCCATTACATAATAATATATCCATTACATACTAAGATATCCATTAAATAAAAATAATATCCATTACATACTAAGATATCCATTACATGCATATATCGAACGCAAGATGCGGTACACAAACTACATCTACTCGAGCTCCGTCGAGTAGATGCGGAACAACTCGTAGGAAACGTATGCATCTATGGCTGCATACTTGGCGTTGGTCCAGTCCAGTGGGGTCTTCTCCCAATACCTGTGATTCCTGGAGGGGAAATCAGACTTCATGGTTTCGTAGCCGTCGTGGGTGAAGGCAGTTGCCATGGGAGCCACCCCGGTCTTGTGCCCGTACAAATCATCAAAATGGATAAGGTCCTGAAGATCAATGGAGTGATCTTCAAGTATCACAATACCCGCGCGCATCAACTTCTGACGGTCTTGAGTGATGTCAACGCTGCAGAAGTCAAACCCCATGTTAACAAGAAAATCAACAAGTGCCGGAGAATGCTTTGAACTACTGCAACAACAAAAATTTGATACGTGTTAGATATGTTGCAACACATGTATCTTCAGATGCAACAAACAAATCGAAAATGCAAGATTGTACGTGTGCGTTACCTTGACCATTGGAAGACCAAAACGGCCTCCTTGAACGCAATCTGGATTACGGCAACATCCCGTTGATCCGCCGTATACTCTAGATCAAGTCCGAAGAACCGGTGTTCATCGGGTTCTTCATAATAGAGATCGGTGAAATGCTCAATTAAACCGGGGAGCCTCTCGCAATTGTTGGTGTAGGCCACGTCGAGACTCTTGCCGCATGGTGTGGGCACACGGAATGTCTTCTCAACTTCATCCATGGTGCTTGGTGGAGGAAGATCGAAGAGAGGGAAGAGAAGAGAAGAGAGAAGAAGAAACAGAGACTCGGGTGCGCACTGTAGCAATGGCGCCCTTCTGCCTCTCTTCGCGAAATAAAAACTGCCGCGCGGGAGGTGAGCAGTTTGCATCTTTAGTCCCGGGTCGCCAGGCCAACCGGAATTAAAGACTGGGAGGCCAGCAGACTGGACCATTAGTCCCGGTTGTCCAGGCCAACCGGAATTAATGCCCTCCACGCGCCTCCACGCGCTTCCCAGCCCACGACGCATGACCTTCTGTCGCGGGTCTCCTCCCGACCCTGGACTAAAAGCCCTTTAGTCACGGTGCGCGAAGTATGGGGACTGATGGGGGCGTATGGAAGGTTCTTGCAACTTAATACTCAAAGTTTGCTCGGATGACGTCCTGAGGGTGGATGATTAGTCATAGATGCAGTTGGATAACAGTCTATGTATCATGTTGTAATGACCAAATGAATCTCATAGTAGTCATCATGTCATGTATATGCATTGTTACACATTCTCTATTTGTTAATTACCCAGCTGTAATTTGTTCACCTAGCATTTTATGTATATGTTATGGAGAGACAACACTATTGAACTTTGGATCCTAGTCCATTATTTTACACTAATAATACAACCTACCGCAAACACTGTTCTCATTTCATTCACTGCAAACAATCATCATGTTCCATATTATATGTGTAATCCTTTGTTTCAGCAACACCGGCGAGATTAACACCTCACTGTTTCTTTGGGGAAAAATATCTTTGTCGTGTTGTGTGCAGATTCCACGTTGCTGCTGAGCGTGGTAGTACGCCCTGCCAACATCAGCTGTCAACAAACTTCAGAATTGATTTCATTCTCCTACTGGTCCAATTAAACCTCGGTTTCTTTCTGAGAGAAATCTTGCTGCTGTACTCATCATACCTTCCTCTTGGGGTCTCCCAATGAACGTGTGTCCACACTCCATCACGTCCCCCAACGCGCCGCCGAACAGCCAAAGCCGAGCTCACGAGAAATCTAGGCGGGCACCCACATCCACGCCCCCCACCTCCTTGCACCACCAAGAGAGGACAAGGGCTCCTCCGCGCGCAAAGATGACGAATGGAGGGGTGGACGCTATCGCACGACTAGGCGCGCTGCCTCGGCCACCGCGCGCAGGCCGTTCCACACTAGTTGAAACAAGGTATTTGGTCCTCAGTGGTGAGGCTCACTAGTCCCGACCGAGCACCTGGGACAACTTAATCGGGACTAGAGGCCCACCTCCTCCAGTCTCGGTCTTCTTACCACCCACGAGAAAATGGATCCTCACGTGGCCACTGGCTCAGCCTGCGGCCGATGAGGTTTAGTCCCGGTTCGTAACAGGACCCGGGAAAAAATTGTTCCCCTTGGCAGCCCCTTGCTCTCTGTCTTTTTTAATTTAAAAAATTATGATCAATATAATGCAATAAATATATGGTTAATTAATAACAAATCAGAAAAATACATATAGCATATGAAAATATTCATAAAAGATATATATCTAATAAAAATATAATTTATTATTTATGATAATTCAACCGATATTAGAGCCCGTCTATTCGTTTACATGCGATCTAATGGGGACTAGAGCCTGCTTATTCGTTTACATGGAGATCTAACCGAGACTAGAGCCTGTCTAACCGATCGAGAATTTTCCCTTTTGGTTTATGACATGTTGCAATAAAAATCCAGCACCCTTCGTCTTGAATTGCTACAAATCGCTACTTTGGTCACAGAATGCTCCGCATTTTATCCAACTATACAATAAGGAGATCAACTCACACACGAAGTATCCACACAAATTGGTCTCCTCTGGCTGCCTCGCGCACTTTACGATAATAAAATTCAATCAAATAATAATCAAGCAAAACATAATTGTATTGAAATTAGAATTACAGAGATGATCGGACCTAGCTCGTACTACTTACCTTGATATGATGAAAATTAAGCTCCTTTTTAAATTCACCACGTATCCTCTGGGTGAAATTTTTCCAAATCCTGTCGGGCAAAAAAAATGAAAAAAGTGATTTATTAGTTATTTGATATCTCATAAAATAAAAAAAACAGACTGATATAGTGCAATAATGATTTAAATTACCTTTGGAGTGCATCTATAATGATTTTGTACTTCTTTTCATGTTTCGCCAATGATTCGTAGATTTCAACTTTTCCAGAGTCAATTTCAATGATTAGTAGAATCTAATGGTAACTCCGCACGTTTATATCCGTTAGTAATACACTTAACACGGAGTAAGCAAAAAATTAATGTGTACAACATAATAACACTCTTAGTCGAAGTTGTAAGAAAAAACATCTTTCTTCTGTAATGTTGGCTCTCTATGAACATTAGCAAGTTGCCCTCCGTTTCCTGCGACTCCCATAGCAAGACTTCAGTAATTCGTTTTGGGTCAACGAACCCAATGTCAAATATACATTTTCGGTCACATTCATCGCTCTTTATTCTGCATAATAGCGTAGTGATCATAATTATAGGCTGCGGAAGATTCAACGGTCGAGTGAGCGGTAAACATGGAAGAACAAATAGATCAACCTAGTGCGATATGGAAGAACAAATATGATCACTACGCTATTATGCAGAATAAAGAGTGATGAATGTAACCAAAAATGTATCTTCAACATTAGGTTCGTTTACCCAAAACTAATTAATGAAAACTTGCTACGAGACTTCGCCAAGGAAACAGAAAACAAGTTGCTAAGGTTCATAGAGAGCCAACATTACAAAACGAAGATATTGTTTCCTTACAACATAGAGTGAGAGTGTTACTCTTTTGTACACATTAATTTTTGCTTACTCGATGTTAAGTGTATTACTGACAATATATAAACATTCGCAGCTTCCATTAGAATCTGCTAGTAATTGAAGTTGATTCGGGAAAATTTGAAATCTACGACTCATTGGCTAAACCCAAAGCTAAGTACAAAACCAATATAGATGCGCTACAAAAGAAATTTTAATCAGTATCCCACTATGTCGGTCTATTTTCTTCCTTTTCTGAGATATGAAATAATTAATAAGTTATTTATTCATTTTTTTGCCGGGTTGAATTTGGAAATTTTTCACGCAGAGGACACCTGGTGGTTTTGAAAAGGAGATTACTTTTCATCATAAGAACGTAAGTAGTACGAGCTAGCAACATCTCTTAAATTGTAATTTCAATACAATTATATCATGCTTGATTATTATATGATTGAATTCTATTCTCATAACGTGCGAGGGGCAGCCAGAGGAGACCAATTAGTGTGGATACTTCGTGTGCGAGTGGATTCGCTAGAAGGTTAGTGAGCGGAACCGAGCGGCATTTATAGAAGTTAGTGAACAAATACATGCACATTTTTATTTTATTACCATCAATTGTGTTGATTTCCTTTTAGAACTTTTTTATAATGAGTATTCGTATTGATATCCTTCTTTTGTAGTTTGATCAAATGCGGAGCACTCTGCAACTAAACGAGCGCTTGGTAGCAATTCACGAGGAATTGCTTGATTTTTGGTGGACCATGTCATAAACACAAATGGAAAATTCTCGATCGGTTAGACGTGTTCTCGATGTGGCCTCACATGGCCAGTAAAAAAAAAATTACTGACCATGTGAGGCCGTGCTGAAAATCGGGCGTCCAAGCGAAAGTAATTACGGTTTCGGATTTTACTGACCATGTGAGGCCGTGCTGAAAATCGGGCGTCCAAGCGAAAACTATTTCAGTTTCGGAGACTAAAGCTGCAATCCATCAACGTCACCGTTTCTCCAGGATTGATGGAAATATGCTTTTGTTAGTATCAAACATGTCTGGTAATAATTATATTCAAATCAACATATATACAG
The DNA here is from genome assembly GCA_028641055.1 of Alopecurus myosuroides. NCBI lineage: Eukaryota > Viridiplantae > Streptophyta > Magnoliopsida > Poales > Poaceae > Alopecurus > Alopecurus myosuroides. The sequence goes on from CM054057.1 coordinate 18,777,279, forward strand.
TACAAATATAATGATGATTGTAATAAAAAAACATACTAGTGATATCTTTTTATCCGAGCCAAACTTGGTCGTCGACCGGCCGGCATGCTCCTCCAAACATGATGCATGCATGCAGGACCGACCGAAGAAGAGGAAATTACATGGATGGACCTAATTAATGTAGCTGGCTAGTGGTCTACGTGCGCGCATGGTTTAACCTTAGTTTGGCGTTTCCATGCCATGGTAGTCGCACGGAAGCACTCATCGAGAGTTAGGAAGCAGCAGAAGCACCCCATCACGACGCCGCCGACGGTGACGATGGCTCCGACGCCGGCGAGGGCCTGGAGGGCCTCTGGGATGTGAGAAGAAGGAGAGTAGAGCAGAAAAAGACTAGAGCCGAGTATGGCGCCGGAGACGGTGAGGATGGCGCAGCTGCAGCACGCTCCGGCGCATATTTGTCGTGGCGTCGCCAAGTCGTTGCGACGGCCACCAGGGTTCTCCACGTCGGCCATGTTGATCGATGTCTTGTTGGCTAGTACAACGTAGCTATCCGTGTTGTAAGCACGATTGGTTGGTTTATACGAGGAAAACTAGAGGCCGATTCGTATACTTCCTAGAATACCAGGCCGACCTGAAGTCGTGTTGGAATTTTGGCCCAAAATAGATCAGCACATTTAATATTCCAGAAATTCCTAATAAATTCTAGAGGCCCACTTACCCCATTCATGCAAGGCAAGGGGTGGGATAAAACTTTAGTCCCATATTGCTAGTTGAAGCAGAGTTAGAGCAGTTTATAAGGGGAGGTCTTCATGCTCCTTGCAAAAGAGAAAAGAATAGGAGGGAATAGGAGCTGAACACACGCGCGCTACTCCTCCGACGCCGCTGCCGCTCGCCTCGCCATGCCACGCCACGCTGCGGTCGAGACTCTCTCACTCTTTATTTTGCCACACGCATGAATTAGAATATAAACAGGCGCAAGAATCTGAAACGTTTTGCTCAGTGGGTTTTGATTACGGAGTCTGCTCAGCTTCGGCTGCTGCATGTTTGCCTTTTCGCGTGGCATGTTCGGCTCCCGACTCTGTGCCTAGCTCCTCTCCAGAGATACGCACAACAGATACACCGCATCCTCGTTCCAGAGCCTTACGCCACCGCTCAAGTCTTCCCCATCCTGGCCTGCGGCGTGCACCGCCGGTCGGGACAGTAGGCCTCCGAAACCGCGCTACTTCAAGTCCTGTACGGGAGAAGGGTGATAAGGTTTTCGGGGAGCGCTCTGCGCGACTATTGCCTTCTTCATCACGGACGACGACGACATCTTCCCGGAAGTCGACGATATGGGCGACAACGTCAACAATGGCCCCGCTGCTGCACCAGTTCCTGTCTAGTATGTACTCATCTCTTCTCTGTTCATTCTCATGTTTCAGATTCTACTAGAGTTCCTAGTTCTAGCAATTGGAATAGATTTGATTTCTCCAAATTCACTACTATGCATGTCTTTTGCCTACTCTCTGGAAATTCAAATGACTAGTTTGACTCTTGCAATTATTGTTTTGCTTTACCTACTGTTTTTATTTATTAAATTATGTGGTAAATTGCTCATATTTCCAACATGTTGTTGATCCAAGCAATCAACCCGATCGATCCTGCGCCGCGATTGAAACACCCGCAATCAATTCGGTTCTCCTAAGCGCTCAATAGAAATATCTTGCATCGGCCAACAAAAGCAACGAGAAGGGATTCCTGACTCTGCGATCGGCCGGTTACTACATGCCCCCAGCCTTCCTTTAGTTTGACGTACCATTCCAACATAGTAAAAGACCAAACCAATTATATATAGATTATAAGAGGGGAAACGTTGTCTTTCCTCCGGAGGAAGACGCGCTCTCGTCCTCCGGACGGCGCGCCGACACGGATCGGACGTCTCTCTCTCGTCCATGTCTACATCTCTTCTGTCCGTTTCCTTCCCCAACCAACCTCATTTTGTAACGGGCGTGCGGGTGTCGTGGCGGCCCGTGCAACACGGAGGAACCACCACTCGGGCCGTCGATCTCATCGGCAGTGGCGCTCCTTCGGCTCTATTCCGGTTAGATCCCCATCACCTTTGCCCCTACACCTCCTTCCCTCGTTCAATCTAGTTTCTCTCCTCAAAATCCCCCTTGTTTTCTGCCTCGTTAGGTGCGAAATCGCGCGATTCTATGGGATTCATTGGAGAACCTCACCGGCGGAGTGCCACCGGGCTACTTCTGGTTAGTCATCATTTCCCCAACCCCTCTCTCCCCTTGGTGTCTGTTTTCCTCGATGGTGATATCCACGTTTTCTAACCTGATACGGTTGTCGCGTCGTCAGGTAGGAATCAGCGACTGATTTTGCTTCATCAGTGAAGGATAGCCCTCTTGCGGGGCCATGCCAGTTAGTTCCCCCTGCTTCATTGCTTCTCCTCTTCGGGAGCTAGGGTTTTGTTGTTGATTTTGAGCACGTTACTATTTCTAGGGTTTCAGATTCATTGCCCTATTTATTCTGTCCATGGTAGCAATATAGCAAGGAATTAGGCTGCGATCATTTAGTGTCTTTCTGTTCATGGTATGCTTGTGTTATAGTGCTATGCCATCATATGCTTTTTTTTGTGCTCATATCATGTTCATCATAATATTCATACTTGTTTTGTTTTAGTGCTCATGTGAATGCAATTCATGTCGGTTGTGATTTGTTTTTGCTGGTACATTGTTCTATTTTTGCTTCTCTTATATGTGCCATTCAAAGGCTAGTACATTTTTTGTTTTTGAGTTTTCTAGGAAAATTGTTTGCTATTTTAACTTTTTCTGTATGTTGGTATTCAGTTTTTGTACGTTTTGCTATATTATCTAAGTTATTTTTTCAGTTGTGTATATGTTGGTGAAATTGTCCTGCTACATTAGCTTATTCCAGATGTATAAGTAGGTTTTTTTTTTTGCTATGGTTTAGTTATGTAATTTGGTGTGCGTACACATGTTTTTGCTAATTACTGAAATATCTGTTGTGCAGGATCCATATTGGTGTTCAAAGGACCGCTTCGCTGCAAAGCGGTTACATAAGTGTGCAAAAGAGCTTACACCCGAGAAAAGAGCTATAATAGAGAAACATAGTGCCTTCAGGTCACTGCTCAACATTTCTCCATTCAGTGTGCCAAATGAAGTGTTTGACTTCATTGCTGTCAATACAACTTGTGAGCGGCGTGAATTCAACTATAAACACAAAAGGATAGTTTTCACGAAGGAGATGGTAAGCAAGGTTTTTGACATATGCTCGGAGAACAAACCAGTGAAACTTTTGACTAAGAGTATGCAGTCAGATCTCCGGGATTTTTACATAGGTGATTTGGTCAGACTCCCAATAGAAAATACAACAACCATGCTCAAAAAGCTTGCTATTAGAGATGAGGATGATATAATAAGGACATGGGACCTGCTGTGCTTTGCTACTGTCCTGCACCCTGGAACCAACAATATGATGTGCCTAGAGTATTTGGCATCCATGGATGACCCGAAGAATACGCACGAGTATGACTGGAATGAGCACATCCTGGAATTAGCATGCATTATGTGAAGAAGATTCAGAAGAAGAAGGAACTTCCATTGGTTGCTGATGTGCAAAATGTCGACCAGGAGAATCAAGATCCTTAGCTTTCTTCTTCCTTCGTGCTTTCGTATTTTCTGTGTTTGGCTTTGGATCCTTAGATTTCTTCTTCCTTTGTGCTCCCTCTTCGTCACCCTGCCCAACAAATGTCTTCCGCCGTTGCTCCTTCAAGGATGGGCGACCTTTGGGCTTGACCTTGAAGGGTTCTTCAGGTCGCTCTCGGTTTTGTTCCCATCAGGTTGTAAAGTTTCACCATTTTCTTCAACAACCTATTCAACATAGCAATATGATCTTCTGATTGCAACAACTTTAATAGCAGCCTCGTCAACCATGCTTGACATAAGTGTATAAGCTTCGTCAGGTTATTCATCTTTCTGCATAAGGCATTGTACTTCAATGTGGAAGTTGGAGGGATGCCAAATTTATGTTGTCTGCTCTGGGAGCAATCCCAGTGGTTGTTGCTGCAGACCATCTTCGGAGCAAGTATCTATCCAGAATCTATTGCACATTGAGGTGAACCATTACCCTCACAATATGGGGCATATCAGTCCGCACATCTCAAAGCTGTTGCAGCCGCAAGTGAACATGCCATCTTCAAGAACAACTTGAACCCAATATGTTTTCATATCAAGTCCAATATTCAGAACAAGATCAAAACATAGCCCTTGAACTGCTTCTTGTCTTGGCTAACATTTTGTCGTTGCAGAAACAATTATCTAGAATCTGTCGAATATTTCCCTTGTGTTGAATTTCTCTCCTTGTTCCTCCATGGGGCAACTGCAAACATTTAATGTTTCAATAGATGTCAAGATTGCTACTATAAACTATATATAATGCTACAATAGAGACTTCTCAAATCATTTTTTTAATGCATGATGTATACATGGTTTTGCTACTATATATATTATTGGATGCTACGATATGCAATGTTTAATGCTACAATAGTAGTCAAACAGTTGCTACATGTGTTGCTACCGGACATTTTTTGCTACACACTGAACATAAATCAGATTTTTTGTTTAAGAAGTGTCTAACCTGCCCCAAACCTTTGCTCTTGTTGCCTCCATCGTAAATTCTGAGTTTTCCACGCGGTCAAGCATCAAGACCTGACATAACTCATATTGTTGCAAAAAATTCCACACCGAGTCATTTGGGCGGATCAGCATCTTGAAATAAGAGTTGAGCCCTTCCGACCTGCCTGTCGTGCTCGTATATGGGAAAAGGTTGTTCCTAAAGAACCCCGGTGCCCACCTCTTCCCGTTGGTCAACATGTTTTGTAAATGTGTATTGTTAGTCATTCCATACACTTGAATCATGTGCTTCCAACATGTCTCAAATTCATCCACGGTGTCCGTGCCATAGATGCACGAGTATAAAGCATCGGTGAACGGATTGCCTTCCGCTAAGTTCATGCCTAGTTTCTTCCTAGCCAGGTACATGATGTGGTAGAGGCAGTTTCTGTGGACAGAGTTTGGAAATATATTAGAAATTGTTGTCGCTATTGCTTGGTCCTGGTCTGTCATTATGTTGTTAGGAGCAAATCCGTCCATTGCTATCATCCACTGTTTGAATACCCACTAAAAATCTTCTATTGTTTCACCAGGGAGCAGAGCACATCCAAGAACCACTGTGTGGGAGAGGTTGTTGATCCCAACAATTGGAACGAACAGCATATTGTACCTATTGGTGCAAAACGCAGTGTCAAAAATTACACAATCTTTGTACTTTGGATACAAAGCTCTTATCCTTCCATCCACCCAAAACAATGGTCTAACTGATTTGTCCGTATCCACTAGTGAAGCATAGAAAAATCTGGGGTTCTCGGCTACTCGTTGCTCGAAGTAGTCTAGAGTCATGGTCATGTCGCGCTTCCGGAGCATCCTTCTTATGTTGGATAATCCCTCTTTACATACCCAAGGCATCTCGGATCACCACCATGCACACCCCCAAGACAACCCATGATTTGGGCAGTGGTAATGTTCTGGTTGTGCAGTGCCTGTATGAACTGAAAGTTCTCTTCGGGTACTTTTCTGTGAGAGCGGTAGAATCTGCGCCCCCCAACTTGCTCCATCATTGGATGGGTGTGCTCTTCAACAAAAACAATCATAGTCTAAACCCCATGCCGCCTGCCCACAAGCGTATGGGCTTCGCAATCATGCTGAGCATATATTTCTCTGCCTTGTGTCTGAAACCTTTTTTGCTTATCAGCTTGCTTGCTCCGTGGTTTCTTCGCACTGCGGCTGCTTAAATCAATTGTAGCATGTCTGATTGAGGTCGCAGCAACACCTGATGTGATGCTATCCTTTTTTTGCTCCAGTAGGTGTCTTTCCTTCGTGCACACACTCAAATAGCCTGCTAACACTGTGTCTTTGGGAACATTTTTGGCTTGGCTATACTTGGTGTTGTTGATGCGTGTTCCAAAACCCATCTTCATAGCATACTTATTGTACACCTTTTGTGCTTCTTCAATGTCATCGAATACCATGCCAACAAATGGAACTACCGGCTGTGAGCAAATCTCCTCAACAGCGTCTTGAGCAGAATTAGTAGCATTTCCACTTGCCTTACTATGTGGGCCAGGCACAAATCCATCTATAGCATTTTTCTGAGGCACATGAGTCAGATCAAAACCCCTCAGCATTCCATCTGCTACAAATTGCTGCAATAAAACATACCGAGTTTTAGTTACATTTCACAAGTGCTACAATTTATCAAGAGGAAGCAAAAACCACAATTTCCTACATGTCTTCTGTCAGCAAGTTTTTATCCACATTTTTAACAAATCTCTACATTGTTTCAAACAGAAAAATATGGAACATCATTCATGTAGAAAATCCCCTTGTGTGCTGCAAGATAAAAGCAATCTGCAATTTTTTTTGCACACAAACATGTAGCATTTTTTTTGTTTTATCTATTTTGCTCTTTGATCATTTGATCACACTAAGAGGTAGCAATTTTATTAATAGAAATTTGATAAAAGCTCTTGATCACACAAACATGTACAAATTTTATTCATAGGATTTCTGTTCATAGCAATTCATAGCAATTCTACTCATAGCTTTTTATTCATAGGAATTATGTTCATAGCAATTGATAAAAGAAATCTGCAAGATAAAAGCTATTGATCACACAAACATGTAGAAATTTTGCACACAAACATGTACCAATTTTTTATCTGCTGTTGCCACTTTATTGCAGATGAAGTACAATTGTAGAAATGGATCGAACAATTATTTGCTACCAGTTCAGTTATGAATGATAAAGATTCAGCAAATTGGCACGCCAACAATTGTTTTCCGTTGTGTATCATACCATTCAGCCAATTGTAGCAACTACTTTTATCAGATGATTTTATAAACAAAACAAGCTAACCAAGGGGATTCAGCAGAGGATACAGATGGTTACCGATGCAGGGTCCTCTCGATTCTCTGGATTCTAGTAAAAACCACGGGGGAGGGGGGAGGGGGTTGGTGAACTGGTTGATCGCGTGCTTCGATCCTCCGGAGGACGCTCATCGTGGCCCTTATAAGAGACCACAGTAGTACTCTATAATATTTTATGGTTGTTCGGTCACCACTCACAATTAGTTGGGGACCGAAGTTATGATTCTACTATAGTGTCTTTTCATGAAGAAAATAGAAGCTTCCCACCAAACGAGCCGTCCGCGAAGCGCCAACATGCTCAGGGGCTACTGTCGGAGGGATGGCCCCCAGGTTGGCCAAAGCACTTAGAAGATTCATCTTCTAGATGATTTGCCGACTGATCAAGCCGGATTAAAGTATAACGCCCTCCTGGTGCCAAAACAATCCGACCTGCTAGGAAGAGCCGGCCGGACTAAAGACCAACTCGAGGGTTCTAGCAAAGATGGAGCCAGTTGAGAGCAAGCCAGTCGGCTAGCACAAGTCAATTTGACACGGGGATATGGGTCGCTTACCTACCACGTAAGTTGATGCTGCGTAGAGTGCCCCACGTCTCCGAGTAACTCGACAAGTCATAAACGAGGAGGCACAGCCAGAGACATTTCTCTCCTATGTCACCAATAGTGGCCCGATGTATGGCGTCTGGCCACTGTGCTCGACATCACTAGAGACGCAGTGTTGTAGCAACTGTCTGCGGGGCCCAGTCGGCTGACTGTTGGCCACCCGGACTCACATGTAAGCCTGCCTGCCAGTTTCTATTTAAGATAGGCTGGGCACCTTGAGAGGGGGGTCGATCGCACAAAGGCTAATTCGCCTCCCACTTATAAATACAGCTCTAGGAGCATTATGTAACACCATAGTTCATCCTTGCAGGAGTAGATGTTTTACCTCATCATGCCAGCCTCGAACCTGGTACATATTGTATCCCCGCTTATGTCCCAATCCCGTGCGAGCATTCAATAGTAGAAAGAAGGCCTTTGGTTCAGACCCAAATCGGGCTCTAGTCACGGCTTAGTTTCGGACCGGGCCTAGAGGGGGGGACTAATCCCGGTTCAATAACTACGAGTCCGCACTGGACTAGTCCTGGTTTGAAAGGGACCTTTAGTATCATTGGAGACACCAACCGGGACTAAGGGGGATGGGCCAGGCTACAACCTGGTGTGGCTCCTTTAGTCTTAGTTAGTGTCTCGAACTGGGACTAGAGATGGCCTTTAGTCCTGGTTTGGGATAACAACCGGGACTAAATCTAAACCTGATTGTCTTCAAACACTAACCTTTCAGTTCCTGCGCTGGGAACGAACCATCTCTTAATGAACTTTGGAAGTTGATCAACACTGGGAAAGATCTATGTTAATTAATTTTGGAAGTTGAACACCGGGATTAATTACCACGACCGACCTACTCATTTCCCCTGCTAGCTCTATATACGAGATATACAGTACCATTTGCCAAATGCGCCACCTCCACTTTCTAATCCTTGCCAAGAACCGGTGATCTCTCTGCCGAATGGAGCCCACCTCCATCCTGGAAGTATGACTACAAGGACGGTGTCGTCGACATAAACTTTAAGGTCGTGATCACTCTCCGCGCATCAACCGTGAAGAGATGGATCCGTGACATCAAGAGGCGCTACCTCTATGCTGCACCGATCAACTCCGAGGGCCTCGATTGCGAGTTCACCGAAGCCTTTGCGGGTCGGAAACAACATGAACTTCCACCCGAGCAGAAGTAGCGCACCGCCTTCCTACAACTCTCCATGGGGACCGACACGTCGGTGCTCCATATTTTCCGCGCTGACCGGGTGCCCTAGTTTCTCAATGATTTCTTGAGGGACAGAACCATCAAATTCTACGACGCGGCTATCAACAACGATCATTGTATGCTGAGGCCTTACGTAATTAAAATTCCGTCTGCGGTCAACCTAGAGCGGGTTATCCGGAAACTAACCAACAATCTTTCGAGTGTCTATGCTCTAGCCAATTCTACTATTGGGACATCGCTTGAGAAGAAAAAGAACGAGAATAAGGGCGCGAAGAAGAAGGACGAGAAGAAGAAGACCTCACATTTAGTTGGGGCGAGGTTCCATTGAGCTATTATCGAGTCAATTATGCCGCTCTTGACGCTCTCCTAGCGTACGAGATTGCTAGGAGGTGTCTCAGTGCTCTTTGATTGTCTCAATGCATGTCTCAATGTGTCGATCTAGATCGTCTCAAAAATATTATCATATGTGAGACGTTTGGTTGAATAAAAAGTTATGGGATCTTTGTATTTATTTAGCCCATGTCTCCCTTTATATTGTTAATTATCTCTGGTCCACTAATATATAAAAAGGTCCACTAATGCTCAATTGGTTTGAAAAAAAGTCTCTCTGGTCCAAGGTTACCTATCTGAACAATTTTCCTAAAGGAAACATAATACAATAATATACATGATTTACTATATGCTAAAAATACTCCAAGTTTGAAATTGTATAGTGCTATCTTATTCGAAAACTCAAGGGCTTCTCAAAAAGTCCAAGTTTGCACAAATAGGGTTTATAGATAAAAAATTATTAAAAATACATGGTTTACACATATTCAGCGATATCAAGTTTGTGCACCTATCAAAAGTGAAAAACAAATTAATCTAAAGTTTTCTGTACATTCTAAGGTTTTAAATACTACAAAATTGTTGAATTTGGCAAAGTGCATCAAAATTTATGGAATTTCAAAGATTATTCTTGAATGTGTTGTTTAAATCAATTAGGGAATCCAGTGGAAACTAAACGCTGGCTTCTGATTCGCTGAAACCGTTTCGCACGGATCGTGGAACTTTGACAAACTTGAACTTTTTGAGAAGCCCTTGACCAATAGAATTATAATTATTGAGCTCATTTCAAATTTATATAAAATTATAATACCCATTGGAGTAATTTAACATATAGTAAATTCTATAAATAATTTTAATATATTTCCTTTAGCAAAATTGCTCCAAGTAGCAATATTTTTCTAGTCAATATAGACATATTACTTGTCAAATTTCGATTTATGTATTTGTAGATATGAATTATTCAATACAAAATGGAAAAAAGGAAAAAAGTTAATTATAATTCAAATTGAAGATTATTATTACTTATTTAGTTTTGTTTATGCACAAAAAAATTGGATTCACTAAATTAACACTTGTAAAATCATGGTACAGGGGTTAATATGATTAATAGCATATTATTGACAACAAATCAGTCTTTGTTTCCTAAGCGCACATAGAAGAAACTAAAAAACTAAGCGTGTTACGTTTGGACCAGTATGAGGATGGGTGACCGACAAGGAAGTGTCGATAGATGTCTGTGATTAAAATTGAAATTAAGAATGATTAAGTTAAAAATAATTGGTACTAGACGAAAACATAAACCTAAACCCCAAACCACGAAATGGGAAACCTACACCCCAAAATGAAAAAAATTAAATGGGAAACTCAGCTCTAAACCCCTAAATGAGAAAATAATTACAATTTGTGATACAAACCGGGACTAAAGGTTTTCGACCACGCGCCCAGGCAGAGGCCCTTGGGGAACACCTTTGTCCCGGGTTGTAACTGAACCGGGACTGGGGGGAGGGCTTTCGTCCCGATTTTGTTGTCTAAGGTGCCTAGACGGGACTAGAGGTACTCCCAGCCCGAGACTAATGAGCTTGTTTCTACTGGTGATCGCCTCCCCTCAGTTGACCCAAACTAAAATCCATCGCTAACCCGATGGTGTTGCCGTATAGCATACAACGACACTTACGGAGCCAAAATACTGCGGGTTGCCCTCCCATAGACACGACCTATATTTAGGACGCGTCCAACTGCTTTCGACTAATTTTGAGGTATCAAGATGAGTTCAAATACAAAAACACATAAAATGGATGTTCTTTGTTTTCCCAGAAGAAAAACTTTATCTTCTATTATTTGAAGTCGTTTAGTGCCCCGAATCTAACCAATATAGACGAGTCGAATCTCGTAGGCTCAGATCCAATCCAAACACATTTGAGTACGAGAAAAATAGTATACCAACACTGATTCATATGAAAAAGTATAGAGTAAGACTTCATAATCTTATCGAGATGAACAACTTTGTCTTCTAAGTGAATAAGACTAAAGTCCGTTTAATACTTCAAAAATGACCCGCAAGATGATGTTGCAAATTTCTAACCTAACTATTTGGAAATTTCAGGACATACCATCCAAATTGGACCCAAATTATGGCTTTGGACTTGAATCCAAATCCTTCCCTCGCACTGAAATTCCAGCCGCCTCTTACATACGTGAGGGGTGACGACTGCTTGAATAAAAAACAATCGAACTACCACATCTACTGGTTTTTCGTGTTCATCTATCTACTACCTTTTTCATCTCGTTCTTTGTTGTTCTTCAAGATTGTAGGGCTGCGATCCATGATACTTTAGAAAACGTTCAGGTCGTCTGAGGGCAGGCCATAGCCGCTTCGAGCTTGGAGGGTTCACTTTCGGACTAGCGGGGTTTCGGATCTAGAAAATCTCCCGCCAGATTGTCTTATGTGTTGCACTTACGGCGAGCCTACTTCGACGTGTGCTACCGCGCATCGCGCTCGGCGTCTAGGGTAGCTTCGGAATGTACCCTAGTGGGCTCGGCGAAAAGGCTACTAACTCCATCCGTACCATGGTCATCAACAACACAATGAGGAACTCCATCTTGGGGACTGAAATCTCCATTTAAATCTTAGACCAGAACATAAACATGACGTCTTCTGCAAAAAGCAGACAGTAGGCGATGGTACCCACTTGTTCAGGTTCTTGACGGCCGAGAAGATACATTTGGAGTCATTGTCATGCCAACACAATGAAAACTTCACCACCACATGTAACCTAATGTCTCGGGACTGAAATCGGTCCCGGGGACCGAAATCTCCAACGGAATCTTGAACAAGAACAACAAACATGATGTCTTTTACAAAAATCAGACACTAGGTGACGGTACCCTCTTGTTCAGGTTCTTGATTGTCGAGAAGATAAAGATGGAGATGTCGTCGTGCCTACATAATGACAGCTTCACCATACAATGCAACCTTTCCGAAAGGAAGCTGTAAAAGGAGGAAGATAAATACTTCCTCCGTCCCAAATTAGTTGTCATAGATTTGTCAAAATGTGGATGTATATGTCTAGATACATCCAGATTTTGACAAATCTATGGCAACTAATTTGGGGCGGAGGGAGTATATGATAGCAGCTATGGTTCAAGAGATGGTACCAAGTCCGCGAACCACCGACGAGTCAGATTTCCTCACTCCTTATTGAGGGGCACACATGGTTTTATGGTCTGTATATCAATTCTTCCCTTTTTTATTATTTTTTGTAGGTTGATCTTTTCTCCCCATTGTTTTCATACCTGGAGTTGTTGAGTACCATCAGTAATGCAGCTTATGTCAATTTCACCACGTAACAGCGCCAGGTACGAGAAGTTTTTCTGTAGTTTAAGCTTGTTATTTTTGAAAGTTTATAAATTAACAAAGATGTTATACAATTTTATATGGAAATTCATTTAATATGTCCCTCTGTTCTGAAACAAAACCTGAAATAGTTGATTTTCACTGAGCTTAGGTTTCTTTGAGTTTGGCATTCTGACATGGTGAAGAATGTGCAAGAACAAAACACATACAAGTAGAAGATCAGGAGCGTTTTTTTTTTTTTTTGCATTTTGATTCTGCCCTATATGTGTAGGCCAGCTATTTTTCTCACCTTATCTCTGTTATGTTTTACTAGCAACCAGGTGTCAAGAAAGTGATCATGTATCTAAAGTTCATAGCTATGGTGTTACAAAATGAAGAAGTTTGAACTGCTCCAGGTTTCCATTCATATTCCAGCAGGTAAGCAATTTATTCTAATTCAGTAGTCAAATTTTTTCGATCATTAAATTATGTTCTTTTTCTTTTTCTAATCGTCTGTTGTGATTTATCGTTTTCTAAATTTGTTTCATTTTTTTCACCACACACATAACGGTGGTTGGATTGGTTCTAGGGCTACAAGATGAAGTAACCAGGACATTGTAGTCCAAGTAGCAACCAGGATATTGGAGATCAAGCTAGTACCTGCTGAAGTTGATGTTGGTCACCATCAGGTATGTTGTCTTTCTCAAGTTTCTGTTGCCCTCCCCTTGATAACTTTCTTCTTCCTCCATCTCGAAAATCTCTGCCAATTTCCCCTCTTTTTCTATCTTTTTTTCTTCGATCTATGATCGGCTACCTCACAGATGCGGCGGGATCGGGGGGTGGGGGGGAGCTGGTCCGGGCGGGCGTGTCCTTTTCTTGCCGGAGAAGAAGGTCGTCTAACGGGTGTTGGGGGTTGGTGGGTAGCTAGTTTGAGCTAGGTAGTGTTGCGCTAACGGGGGCAAGCGCCATGCCTCCATTTTTGTATTCGTGGCTGTCCCATTTCGTGTCCCTCTGTACATGGGCCGTAAAATGAAGAAGATACAGAAAATGGGCTCAAAATACCGAGGACTCACAAAAGTGTCTGTTTTGAAACGAAACTGAAACAGACACATTTTCCCCTCCAACCTTATATACTTACGGGTGCCAGCTGTCACGACTGTATTGGTCAAAAAATGTGTCTGTTCCTAAATTGAAAAACAGCCAGCTGCCAAATAGACACTCCCTAGATAAAAGGGAGGCGGATGAGTAGACTGGCCCTTTTCTTCTGTGTGAGTAGTCATGAACGGACCCAAACAGAGAAGGTAACTCCGAGAATAAATAAATAAAAATCAGTGTGTATTTTTTTTCGAAGCAGATGCCAGGGTTTCTGCTATTCCAAAAAAAAAAAAATCCTCTTACAATTTTGAAATATCCGAACAATACTGAAGGAACATATATACTACAATACCGAACAAAGAACAAACCGGTACGCTGAGATTCTTTTGAAGAGAAAATATCGATTCTGTATGTGCAGAAGGAAATCTTGTAAGGAATTCACCGAGAAGCAAAAAATTAGATCGAGAGTTCAGGGCCAGGAACAGCACAAACATACATGGTCCGCGTATCTCCTGCAGTATACTTGAGCAAAATAGTGAGCTCACCGACATGCAGGAATAGCATATTTCCAAGATTTTGGCTCCCACAGTTTAGGGCCTGTACATGAAAAGCCGTGTCAGGATATACCTCTATGAAAAGGAGCCGAAACAAAGTCAACCTGGACAACTACAATAATACATAATATTAGGCGTACACAGTCAAACTAGCCAACATAGAAGGAGAGATGAGCAAAACTTCAGACCGCGGGCCGCTAGGTGTACAAACAAAGAAGAAATGAAACTAAAACAAGGAAAAGGGAGCTAAAAGGTACCTTCATCAGGATCGCTTGAGCCAGCACGAGATATATCCTCGTATAATATTCTATTTGACTGTTGCCGGAGGTGTGCATAAAGTGGCTTCATATTCATAGCTGGGCAATACTTAATCGTAACCCGCTCAAGTGCTGAGTAATTCCCATGACTACCTGGTACAGATAACAGGTGTCTGCATTTCTGAAGATCTAGTACTTGCAGCAATGGCAAGTCCCCCAAACAGGCCAATGACTCCAGCAGACTGCAACCGGTCGATGTACAAACTTTCGGAGTCTGTCCAACTGCGCTGTCAGAAACCGAAACTTCTTACAGTCCCCTATTTCTAGATACTCAATATACGGCAAAGCATTTATTCTCGATGCAGGTGACTGCTCTGGAATACTTGCGGATGCATTGTCATTGCAGTTTTCTGACGGTGCTGCTGTATCAAAGTGCTGTTGACTATCCTGCCCCAGCATGGACTCAAGACTACCGCAGTACCATATGGAAATCATCGTGAGAGATGGGGGAAGAACGAACAGCTCCGTCAAGCTTTCGCATCTACAAATGTCTAGGATTTTAAGATTCGGTAAGAGTTGATCCCTTCCTTGATTACTATATCCTTTCACCTTGTTGGGGCCTATTAGCTTTCTGCAGCCTAAAATCTGAAGGATCCTCCAATGACACCAGGCTCCGGAACTCTTCTTCAGGCCAGTATATGAGCGAATCACAATTCCTGATTTGCAGAATCACAAGCTGACCGAACCATTTCCATACTCCAACTGCAGACTGCGTTGTACTTGAGGGGAATAAGAAGTTGCAACCATGCAACGTAATTTTTGAAAGAGACACTTCACGATCTTCATCTAGTATCGGTGCTGGTGTTGCTTCTGTATCACTGACAGACAGTCAAGACCAGACAAGCATGACATGTACGTGGATCCAAATATTGTTAACGACAGTTGAGCCTTGTCCTCTTGTATCCATATGACTTTGAGTTCTGGTGCTTCAGGAAGAGTTGTCAGCTTTGGGCAGTGCTTAATTTTAATATTCTCAAGTAGAGGAAATGTCAATTCTTCTCCTTCTGTTGCCATCCATCTCTCAAAAATCTTCAAATTTACTAACTTGAGAACTTTTAATAACGGAAATGCTGCAGATGAATCTTGGTTGCATAGACTTTGCAATTTGTCTAACCTTTTCAGAACAAGAACTTCAAGGGCCTTGAATTGACCAAACTGCGGAAACACATCGCACATTGTACAACCGTTGAGGTGGAGCTCTTTCAAATACGGCAGCATTGTAAGACATGTAACCCATGATGGGAAACCAGTACCTTTGTACGAACTTATTTGTAGAAACTCTAGTCCTTCAGGAGGTTTAAGAGCATCAAGGACATTCTTGTGCTTGCCCTGTTCTTCAATGCTTTCAGTGCTCCATTCAAGAGATAAATGCACAATGTTCTTTTTACTTCCAATGCTGCATGATTTAGCATCCTCTACAATTGCATTCTGAAGACCAGATAGCTCTATTTCACCTCCAATATTTAAGTCTCTTAGTTCTCTAATATTACTGCAACCATGACTAGAACCAACCACAAAGTATGTTAATGTCGTTAGAGACGTGAGTTGCCCGATGTCCGGAGGCATGCACTTCAATGAGCTGCATCCAGTAGCATAGAGGTGACGGAGACTTTTCATGTACTTCATATCCTTTGGAAGTCGTACAAGACGACCGCAATTAGACAGGTTAAGAGTCTGTAGATTATACAGTATGCTTATGTCCTTAGGGAGATCTATTATATAATTGTTGTTGGAGAGATCAAGATACCTAAGGTACTGTAGGTGCCTTGGACGGATTGGAAGTTTACGGAGTTGCAGTGCTCTCAGATGATTGTACTTCGAAATGTGTTTTGCGAAGCCTTTACTGTCACTATATAAACACAACAGTGTCTGGAGTGACCGAGAGTGTTTCTTCAGATAATCTTCCAAATATTTCGTGTTGTTAGTATTTTGCGCGAACAGGTGACGAATTGGTCCGGCCGACAATAACTCCTTTTCACTAGCCAAAGAAACTATAGAAAGACAATCTTCTCCCGTAACAGATAAAGCAATGTCATGCATCAGATCGTGTATGCTGCATACTGTTTTGGAACGTTGTTTCCACTTTTTTCTTTGAGGGATTCGCTTCACATCTTGAAAGAATGACCTGCTAGTTAGCTCATCAAAAGTTTCTCTGCCTGCAGTTTCAAGGTTGTCTCCTTCCTTCAGTTGTATGAAATCATATGCCATCTCCACAGCTGAATTAAGAATTCCACACCAATAGGATAATCTTTAGGGAAAATTGCACAAAAAGCAAAGCAAAGTTTCATGTGTGATGGCAAGTCGTCATAGCTGAGCTTGAGTATAGGTAAAATCTCTGTCCTGTCAGTGCAAGTATTGCTTCTGTTCAGTATATCTGTCCATTCTTTCATGCTAGTCTTGTTACTCAACATAGATCCGAAGGCTTTGGCAGCTAAAGGAGAGCCTACACATCTTTCCAAAATCTTCTCAACCACGTCACTTAGCCCAGGGGAGTTTGGCTTTTGCA